>JAMPIV010020254.1:95000-334516 GCA_024509875.1 Oreohelix idahoensis
TTGCTTACAGCTACATCTTGTTGCGGCGATTCAATTTAATATTTACACAGTCTTTCTATTTCTGTCTATCATTGGATCTTTGTAGTAAAACTTATCATGACTTATGGTCATTGGATCTTTGTAGTCAAACTTATCATGACGGAAGGTCATTGGATCTTTGTAGTCAAACTTATCATGACTTATGGTCATTGGATCTTTGTAGTCAAACTTATCATGACGAAAGGTCATTGGATCTTTGTAGTCAAACTTATCATGACGGAAGGTCATTGGATCTTTGTAGTCAAACTTATCATGACTTATGGTCATTGGATCTTTGTAGTCAAACTTATCATGACGAAAGGTTAATCGTCAAAACGCCATGACAAAAAGAAACAATTAAAATGCCTGCGTGATTTTAGTGGTGTTCAATTTAGTTTTACCGGTGCAATACGCGCTGTTTCCGTATTTTCTCAAAAATATATATCTAGGAATTTTTTCATTGTTTTTTTTTTTACAGACGCTTCAGTAAGACATTTAGTGTATGGGAAAGGACATTATCATTTCTAAATAACGTTTATAATAATAATGCCCTGTGTAGTCTTTCTCCATGTGTTTTTTGGTCCGCCTCTGCTTCTGTTACCCTGCGGATTCCAAAGCAAGGACTAACTGATAATGCTATCGAAATATAACGTGTGTCCTATCCATCTAGCGTGTTTTTATTTATTTTATTTTTTTTTATTCCTTCTCAACTCTTGCTCCACTGCCAATTATCTCTTTCTTGTCATCAGTTCCGCGTTGGTGACCTTGTCATATCACTTCAGTCCTAATCTACGCAAGCACCAATTTATGAGAATATGTAACTTGTTGTTGTTAAATTATTACAAACCTGATTACGCGGCACTTTGTCCGGATACTTGAGAGTGCCACGTCAAAATTTGTCCCAGACTGTTTCTAATATCACCGCTGTTATTTCCTGGACTACTTAACGTATATTATAACATTACCAGTTTATATTTGTTTATTCTCTTTCTTTCATATCAAACTTTATATTGTTATATAATACACTGATAACACTTCTTGATATTGCACTATTGTAATTTTTAGGGCAGAATTGTAATGAAGGTTAAATGCCAGCTGTCTTTACCTTGTATAAATAAGGATTTCCGTTTGTTCGCTCTCTGTATCTCTCTGTCTCTCTGTCTCTCTGTCTCTCTGTCTCTCTGTCTCTCTGTCTCTCTCTCTCTCTCTCTCTCTCTCATCATACTATCTTACAACCTAAAACAAATAGTCAACCAGCCTACCAGGGTAACAAAAACATCATCCACAACAATCGACCACATATACGTCACCTGTGCAGAAAACATTATAGAATGCTCTGTTCCTACTGTCGCGATGAGTGACCACTATCCTATATGTTGCACGTGGTCAAAGAATAAATATAAAGCTCCAAGAAATAAACGTATCAGTATTAAATTTAGAAGTTTTAAAAATTTCAACCGTGAACTATTTTTACATGATTTGCGAACTGTACCTCTTGCCAGTGTTTACCAGCTTTCTGATCCCGATGACGCCATTGCCCATTAAACACGTATCTTTCTTTGTGTGTTTGATAACCACGCACCAACTAAAGAAGTTCGTGTGAAACGACAGGTCAAATCTCCTTGGATCACACAAGCAGAGAGATCAAGCTCACAAAAACAAGGACATTAACACATACAGAGCACAGAGGAACAACGTGCAATATTTAATTCGTAGAGAAAAAAGAAATTACTTTAAAAATGGGGTTCAGAACAAAACAAACAGTAAAGATATATGGAAAGCAATCAACACCTTAGCGAACAAGCGAAATCTGTCAGTCTCGTCAACCCCTAATACTTCATTTACTTGCACAGACTTCAGCAATTACCTTCAGGCAGAAATAAACAGTCTTAAATCTACAATACCAAATTCACCTTGTCACTTAGACAGGCTGTCAGTATTTTGTGAGAACAAATGTACCAACACAATCCCATCCAACATTCCGTTTATGACAGTTAATGAAGTGTATAACTATCTTCTAGGACTTAAAGATAATAACTCATCAGGACTTGACGGAGTCAGTAATCGAATACTGCGTTATGCGGCTCCAGCTATTAGTGATTCGCTTACATACATATTCAATCAATGTATCGCACGGAGTTACTTTCCGTGGCACTTTAAAGTCGCTAAGGTATATCCTCTCTTAAAACCTGGCTCTTCCGACAATAATAACTTTGGTAAATATAGGCCAATCTCCTTAATATCATCGCTATCCAAACCACTAGAAAAATACATACATAAAATAACACTACAACACCTAGTTAACAACGGCTTGCTAATTGATAGTAAGTCGGGGTTTAGACCTAAACATTCATGTCACACCACCCGTGTGTTACCGGGGCCCGAAAGGGGAGCAAAGAATAGTAACACTGTCCCCTGCCAAGCATGTCGTAGAAAGCGACTAAGGAGGGTTGGGCATGGGGCCTGTTACCCCATCCTGTAAAAAATTTAAACCACAAAAAACTTCAACAAATATGGACAAGTCAAATAAAGAAAATAAAACACAGCCATCCAAGACAGGGGAAGGTCCTCTCGCGGGGAGGCGTATGATGCAACACAGAGAAAGCCGAAAGGAGTCTGTGTTGATGACTAACCTTCTTTCTTCTAGGAGAACTTCCAGATTTGGCACCTGGAATGTTCGGACATTAAACGAACAAGGGAAAGTGGCGCAAGTGGCAGCAGAAATGAGGGAATACAAAATCGAGGTTTTGGGAATGTGTGAAACAAAGTGGAAGGGGGTAGACAGGAAGAAACTCATCACAGGTGAATTGGTGCTGTCCTCAGGACATGAAGACGAAAGTTCATACCACAGTGAAGGGGTAGCTCTTATGTTATCTAAAGAAGCACAGAAAGCACTCATTAAATGGGAAGCTGTTGGACCCAGAATAATAACAGCTACTTTCAAAACAGCTAAAAAGAAAATTCATGTAAAGGTCATCCAATGTTATGCACCAACTAATGACAAAGAAGAGTCTGTGAAAGAAGCATTTTATACTAAACTACAGGAAATTATGGATAAAGTAAAAAGAAGAGACATCACAATTTTGATGGGTGACATGAATGCAAAAATAGGTACAGTCAACACCGGATTTGAAGAAGTCATGGGAAAACATGGGCTAGGAGTAATGAATGAAAATGGAGAACTATTCGCAAACTTCTGTGCTTCAAATCAACTGGCTATAGGAGGAAGCATGTTTCCACATAAGAGAATACACAAGGCAACATGGATATCACCAGATCATAGAACAGAAAATCAGATTGATCATATATGCATAAAGAAGAAGTTTAGATCATCATTGCAGGATGTAAAGGTATATAGAGGAGCAGATGTGGCATCAGATCACCATCTTCTGATAGCCAAAATAAAAATGAAACTCAAGAGATATGCAACAATGCAAAATTATAGACAACAGTATAATGTAGGACAACTAAGAAATCAAGAAACAAGAGACAAATTTGCGGTCACAGTATCCAACAAATTCCAAGCGCTCCAACAGCTGGAAGATGTAGAGAATACAGAAGACTATTGGCAGCAGGTCAAAACTGTATGGAAGGAGACATGTGAAGAAATACTGGGGAAAAGGGAAAGACAACAAAAAGCATGGATAACAACAGAAACCATCAATAAGATAAAAGACAGAAAAAACAAGAAAGCAGAGTTAAACACAAGCAAAACCAGAAGTTCCAAAGCCAAGGCTCAAGAAGTGTACACAGAAGCAAACAAAGAAGTAAAAAGAAGTATCAAAAGAGACAAGAGGAAGTATATTGAGGAGTTGGCAAGAGAGGCAGAAGATGCTGCAGCCAAAGGAAATATGAGAGAACTGTATAGCAGCACAAAGAAGCTAACAGAGAAATACAAGCAAACAAGTTGCCTCATAAAAGACAAGAATGGGGAACTGCTCAGCAATATACAAGAGCAAATGAAGAGGTGGACAGAATATTTTGGGGACCTTCTCAATAGACCAGCTCCACAAAACCCGCCGGACATCCAGCCAGCAGAAGAAGAGCTACAAATTAACGGTGAAAGACCAACGAAGGAAGAAATAAAGAAAGCCATAAAGCTTCTAAGAGATGGAAAAGCGTCTGGACCTGATGGCATTCCAGCAGAGGCCATCAAAGCAGATATCGACACGGCTACAGAGATGTTATATAAATTACTTGGTAAAGTCTGGGAAAAGGAAGAGATACCAGCAGAATGGAAGGAAGGATATCTGGTTAAGTTGCCTAAGAAGGGAAATTTACAAGAGTACACAAATTATAGAGGAATAATGTTACTATCAGTGCCAGGAAAAGTATTAAACAGGATTATCCTTGAGAGATTAAAAGAGTCCATAGACAAGAAACTGAAAGATGAACAAGCAGGTTTTCGACAAAACAGATCATGTACAGACCAGATAGCCACTTTGAGAATAATAGTTGAACAAAGTCTGGAATGGAATTCACCACTATACATCGGATTTGTGGACTACGAAAAGGCATTTGACAGTGTAGACAGAGAATCACTTTGGAAATTGTTGAGGCATTATGGAGTTCCCCTGAAGATCATTAATTTAATAAAGAAAACATATGAAGACATGACATGCAGAGTTCTTCATGAAGGACAGCTTACAGAACCGTTTGGGATAAGAACAGGAGTGCAACAGGGATGCCTCTTGTCTCCATTTCTTTTCTTGCTGGCAATAGATTGGGTTATGAGATCATCGGCAACACACAACAGAAATGGAATCCAGTGGACTCTGACTAAGCAGTTGGATGATCTGGATTTTGCTGATGACTTGGCTCTTCTGTCCCATAGCCGTAATCAGATGCAGGACAAATTGAAAACACTTGATGAGAGGTCACAGCAATTGGGTCTGAAAATACACAGGGAAAAGACAAAAATAATGCGAATAAATGCAGGTAATGATAACAGGGTTGAACTTGAAGAAACACCAATACAAGATGTAGAATCATACACATATCTTGGCAGTAATATAGACAAAGTTGGAGGGACAGACAGCGATATCAAAATAAGAATACAAAAGGCAAGAGGAGCTTTCATTGCATTGGGAAATATATGGAGATCAAGAGAAATAGGATCCAACACGAAAATAAGAATCTTCAACTCAAATGTGAAGTCAGTCCTATTGTATGGCTCAGAGACATGGAGAACAACAAAGACAACAACCAAAAAGCTACAGACTTTCATAAATGGGTGCTTGCGTAGAATAGATTGATTAAAATGGTATGACAAGGTTACCAACGTGGAACTGATGACAAGAACTAGACAAGTGCCAGTGGAACAAGAAATGAGAAGAAGACGATGGCGATGGATAGGACACACACTGAGAAAACCTGTTGATAGCATTACAAGGCAGTCCTTGTTCTGGAACCCCCAGGGCAAGAGAGGCAGAGGAAGACCAAGAAGTACATGGAGAAGAGAGTTGGAAACAGAGGTGAAAATGATGAGGAGAACATGGAAAGAACTTGAGATGATGGCACGTGACAGGAGGACTTGGCATGTGTTTGTTGAAGGCCTATGCTCCTTTGGGAGTGGAGGGTTATGAATGAATGAATTCATGTCACACAGCTCTAAATAAGAAGATTGACAACTGGCACTTAAATATTAATAACGATAACATATGTGGGGCAGTTTCTGTAGACTTTAAAAAAGCATTTGATATGATAGATCACGCTATTTTAATTAGAAAACTAGAAACATCAAAAGTAAACCTTCAACTAGTGACGATAATTAAATCATGCCTGTCAGACAGAAAACATGTAGTTTCTTACAATAACTCTTGCTCAAACCCAACCGTAATAAATACCGGCGTTCCTCGGGGCTCTATTCTTGGGCTTCTACTTTTTGCCATATACATTAATGACCTTCCACTATGTAGTGGCTTTTGATGTTATTGTATGGTTGTTATGTTACCTAGTGTACTGGATGAGGTCAGCTGTGAAGGCTCCTGAGATAAAAGTTTATGTGAGTTACAGAAGGCCTTTCTGCTACCACTTACGACCTCAAACAGACCTATTCTACTATAATGAACGTTAGCTACGTTAAAAGTCTAGGGTACTGAAATGTAATGCGTAGGTAATAAAATACACAGACACACACATGTAAATAATAAGTCTAATAATAATAATAAACTCTATGATAAACTGAACTAACACTGGCTGTTATAGTTTAAGTTTGAAAATTTTTTAAATTTATTAGTCCTGAACCAATTGTTTCTTTTGGTCAGAACATATGAAATAATATGTATTTATCAATAAATTGCATATATATATTGCATAATCAAATGAAATTTTTGTACATAGGTATATTATTACAATGGTTAATATTAATAATATCTACAATGTCTTGGGAAAAACTAGCACTGGATGTTTAGTTGGGGTGGCGTCATCATGCCCAATCTATGGTTATAAAGTTCCTTGTCCTTGACATATGGACTGATATTAGTGTTTATATAACAAGATTTTATTTCTTTATTGATGGTGGACACAGTTGATGAATCTACAGCAGGCCAGGTTTGCACTTAACTGGCCTGTGACGATGTAGTACATAATTTTTGTGGCCCACTCCTCTCAGTAGCTAGAGTAAAATGTTAGGCTGCACAGGCATCCGCTCTTGTACTTCTACAAAAGCATCTGGCACAAGCGTAGTGCCAGATCAGAAACTCTGAAACCAAAATTTGTGCCATGTGTCAACACTCTGTTTACTGCGCCACTCTTACACACAACACAACAAAACAACATTACACAGATTGGGTCAGATCTCTCTGACCAACTTAGCACATCTCACCCAGTTGTTATCAAATAGTATCAGTTTCCCAAGACTGCATTGCATCCGAAATATGTTCAATAGTTTCCTCTTCCATTCAATAAGGTGGGTGATATGTTCCCACTGATCTCAATTATAGATCCGCCTTCCATAGTCTTAGATAGGTTTTCATATATTATTTGTTTGTCTCTAGGCCCTGGACTGCTGCTGGGGACCTAGAGCAAGCACTCACTTGTCGTAATCATTTTTCATGATATGGCAGTATCAATCACTCAAAATATTAAAATAAACAAGATAAATGCTTTTTCCTTTACCACAATTCAGAATTGAGAACACAGTTACGTAGTACTAGCAAAACTCAGCTGAGCTGCTGGCTAGATTAGGGCGTCCCACTGATTTTTATTTAATAATTCCTGGAAATCACCTCTAGCAGTAACGTACTGTGTCAACGGACAGTCTTCTATAAAATGGCACAAGCGTGCGTCTCTCTTTCAATAATATAAATGCTTTTGTCCAATCAGCGGACTTCCCCTCTACCTTTTTCAAATATTCAAACTAAAAGTCCAATTTCAGTCCAGTCTCAGTCTAGTATGTAGTATTTTTCTGTCGGTTCGTCTGTCTCAACTAGGTTTTTCCCAAAATTACACTTGTTTTTTGGACTAACTACAAGAAAAAACTACACAAATCTGCCCCACTTACTTATACGATTTCTATGCTAAGTTATTTTTAGCTACTATCCTCCGACTTTGCCCCTAGTTCATTGCAGTTTGATTTTTGCATTTTTAGGCTCAAGGACGCCAAAATGTAACTTTAGTGAAAAATGCACAAAAAACTGTTCGCTAGTCTGTATGGAACAATACGGTCTTTCGTCAATATCTTCCGTGTTATCTGTCCGTCTGTGTAATTAAAAGTATATTATTTCTCTGCTCAAGATGGGCTATCAAACTAGCTAGGTTTTATTTTCATAACTTTATTATTAAAGAAAACCCTACTTTTCTCAAGGTTAGTTTTGAAATTTGTTTTTGAACCTTCGGGTATGGCATTTGCCGCTATATTCAAATTAAAACGACCAATTACGGTAAAACGTCTAAGATACGTCTGTTTCTAATAAGAGCTAAGGTCTTTTTTTGTCCATTTCCTTACATTGTGTCAACTAGTGGCGTAATTTTTCCTTTAAACTACAAATTGCGTCTTTTTGCATTTTAGATTCAAACACGTGTTCAGACCGTCATAATTTGTTTTCTTTTATCTCCGTTTCTACCCCGTCTAAAAGGGTAAACCGTTAGTCTGCATGTTCCAACTAGTTAGTTTGAATGGCGGTAGAAAGCGCTGGCGTAGGTGAAGAAGCCTCGGCATATCTTGCCTATATTTTTATCCCTACGTGTTATTTTACCCGTTATCTTTATAATTGGAGATATTTTAACGTTGTATCACTGTATTTTCACCACACATCTCCCCACCTGAGAACATGCACTAATGCAAGTTCCAAAACCAGTGATACACATAGATAAAATTAACTCCTCCCGCCTACTAACTATTCTAATTTTGATCACAGGGGTGCCTACTGAGGAAATCTGCACCGACATTCAGTGACCCCGGGATATATTCAATATTAAACTGATAAGGTTGCAACAATAAAGACCATCTTAACAATCTTGCATTTTCATGCTTGGCCTGAGATAAGAACACTAGGGGCTGGTGATCCGTCTGGACCACAAAAGTCCTACCATACAGATAGATTTGGAACTTTTTTATTGCCCAGATTAACGCTAAACATTCTTTTTCGCTTGTGGAATATCCTTGCTCCGCTTTATTTAACTTGCGGCTTGCATAAGCGACTGGGTTCAGTTCCCCATTGGGTGAAGAGGACCTTTGCAACAGAGCCGCCCCCAGGCCTACATTACTTGCATCTGTTCTCACCACAAAGTCCTGAGTCAAATCAGGCAATTTGAGAATAGGCTTGCTAGTGAGTTTTTCCTTTAACTCTTGAAATGCCAATTCACATTGCGCGGACCAAACAATTTTATCTGGATTTCCCTTGCGAGTCAGATCAGTCAGAGGAGCACATATAGAGTTAAAATTTTTGATATATTTTTGGTAAAACCCACATAACGACACGAATGATCGCACGTCTTTTTTTGTTTGTGGTCTAGGTGCTCTCTGCAGTTTTTCCAAGTTCTTGGGGTCAGGGGTCATGTTACCCTGATATACAGTATGTCCCAAGAATTCCAACTCTTTGCATCCAATACAACATTTTGTTGGTCTAGCAGTTAAGTTCGCTTCTCTGAGCCTATCAAATAACATTTTCAGAGAGTTAATGTGTTCTTCAAATGTTTCTGTGGCGACGAGAATATCATCCATGAAATTCGTGATACATGGATTATTCAGGGGATCCAACAATTTGCGCATCATCCTAGAAAATACACTCGGAGCATTTTTCAATCCGAATGGTAGCATGTTGAATTCATAATGTCCTTCCGAGGTGCTAAAAGCTAAATAAGGTCTAACTTCAGGCTTCACTGGAATCTGGTAATAGCCTTTGCTAAGATCCACCTTCGAAAAGTATTTTGCCTTGTTCAATCTGGCAAATAACTGTTTTGTGTCTGGTAATGGATCCACTTGTCCTTCTGTGACAGCATTCAGTTTCCTGTAATCTATGCACAGTCTATGTTCCCCAGACGGTTTCCTCAACAAAACTACACTGGAGCTAAAAGAAGATTCACTGTGTGAAATAATCCCTTCTTTCAACAAATAATCTATTTCCTCTTTCAATGCCTTCTCCTTCGCGAACGGAACAGAATAGGCTCTCATACAAATTTGGTTTGAGTCTACCAGCTTCATGTCATACTGTAGCAAATTTGTATGTCCTGGTTTATCTGTTAATACATCTGTATGTTCCTCCAGAACCTGTTGAACTCTCTCCCTCTGATTTTTAGTCAGGTGCTTACTGACTTTTACTTGTGCGGCTGTCTCACAGGGATGTAATGGGTATTCATGTGAGGTGAGTGGTTCCTTTTTCATTTTAGTTGCGATAGCCAAGGTCAGTAAGGGGGTGCTTTCCTGGAGTGGTCTGTCCAGATACTTCTTTAAAAGGTTTACATGATATACCTTCTCCTTCCCCTTTTTGTCAATTTTATAGTTTGTTCTAGACACCTTCTCTAGAACCGTATATGGACCTTGCCATCCAATTTGTAACTTATTCTGGCTGCCGGGTAGTAGAAGAAGCACCTTCTCTCCCACAGCTAATTCTCTGTCCTTTGCTTTCCTATTAAAATACGCTGCATGTTTCTTCCTGGCTTGTCTCAAATTATCATTTGCCAGTTTCCATCCAGCTTTCAGACGAGTGGTCAGCTCGTTCACATATTGATATGATGAGGTAACAGTCTCTTCTGCTTTCTCATCTGTCCAGGTCCTTAATAATTTACATATGGACTTTTAAATTTTCATACTTATTTTTCATGGCACCCGTCGGGTCCTTTCCATTAGAAGCATTATAGTGAGGACTTTTCTTCCTAGAATCATCACTCACAAATCGACCACTACCAATTTTTTTCTTGGGTTTGTCTTCCCACTTTAGATTACTTATGAGAGATCTTCGCTCTCTTTTAGTTTCCTCCAGTTTATATAATTCTGACCGAGGGATTGTCAGCTTATTCTGGGGTAAAATTACTCTTTGTACTCGTCGCATAGTGGCCATGTTAATACAATCAAGTGAAGACTGGGTGTGAAAAGGGGGCTCCCATTCCACTTTGTCTACTTTATGATAAGTATTTTTCCTTCCAGGCCTAAGTTTGCCCCGTGGCGTTTCTAGGTCCTGCACATTTTTCCCTTTTGTGAGTGTTCCCTCATGAAATACGCCACATGCTTCTACAAAGTTCTCAATATCGACATTTACGTCGGGCCAATAGTTTTTTCGAGCAACCTTTTGGCAGATGGTACCTACTTTCTCATGGTCACCGTCTTTCCAACATGTAAGCTCCTTATTAAATTTGCCCTATATACCTTGGGAAGAACCAACTGTCCGTGACCAGTGGATCTAGTTCCTGTCTTCCTGTATAGCAATTTGTCCTTCATAAAATACTCTCCCTTGCTTGGAGGTGTGTGGCATTTGGGCAATTTTTTTTTAAAATGGCTTGAGTGTCCTATCCTCAGCCTGCGCCTTCTTCATCTCTTCTGGATGAGCATTTATAGGTTCACCTTCTTCCTCCTTTTTCTGTGACCTGGTCTGCACTGTCGCCATGATCACAGGTCTCTCGGGATTCCCCAAGAAGACGTATCTACACCCCAATATCAGAGGGTAGATTGGTTCATCTATCACTGCTGCTCTGATTTCTCCTTCCACATAGCGAGTTTTCACCGTTATCCTTGCGATGGGAAGTGTCATGAGTGGTATGTCCTTAGTCGCCCCTTGTATTTCCACTGTTTCTGTGGTATACTGACTTGGGTCCACTAGGCTAGACTTCACAACTGAATCATAATCCAAACCTGTATCATATAGGCACCTTATGGTGACCCCATTACAAATAACATCCTCACAAACTGGGGGGTGATAAGGTTCCTGCTCTCCATTAGGATTAACCTTTAGTCTTTGGTTCCCCGATTTCATTGCAGCAATGTTTGAAGGTTTCCTTTTACAAAATTCGGTGTTATGGTTGTCTTTCTTACACCATTTGCACCATCTCTTTCCTTGGTTAAACGGTTTTCTTTCATTATATTTTTGGTCATTGAACTGTGAGTTTCTATCACGATAATCATTTCGTGGCCTATCAAAGTTTGTCCTGCCTTTATTACCTTGTTCTCTGGTATCAAATTTACTAAATTGCTGTGGAGTTTTAAAATTTTCTATGTGCTTCTTTTTAGTGCCACTTACCTCTGCCTGGGCTGCCTGATACCTCTCAGCGATATTTAAAACCTCCCCCAACCTCTCTGCACCTTGTTCCATAAGAAATTTTCTCAGGTCTGGAGCCATGGACTCTCTTAATTGCTCTATCATGATCATCTCTTTGAGATCTTGGGTCTTCCCCAGAGCAGTCCATTTCTCCAAATAGGTTTCCAGTCTGGCAGAGAATTGGTGGTATGTCTCCCCAGACAACAGTTTGGCATTTCTAAACTTCTTACGATAAAATTCACCATTCTTTTCATATCTCAATAACAAAGCCTGCTTTAGCATGTCATAATTGTCTTGGTCGTCTCTATTCATCTTAGCAAAAACTTCATAAGAAGTACCTCTAAGCCCTTGGGATAACTTAAGACTCCACCTCTCTCTCTCTCTAACCCATACGTAGTAGCTAATAGTTCGAATCTACTGAGGTACCCCTCGATGTCATCGTCTTTCTCAACAAAATGGTCTAAATGAAACCCCATAGCTGAGGTTGAGGCTCCCTGACTAGGCGTGGCATCTGAGGGAAAGGGGCTGGCACCATTTTCAGGAGCATGGCCTTGTAATTCCAGCTCCCTTAGTCGTAATTCGTGCTCCCTTTGCAATCTTCTATTTTCTGCTTCCCTTTGCTGTCGTTTTTCTTCTGCCTCTAATTGGAGCCTTTTAATCTCCCTATCTGGCTCCAATGCCTTAGCCTCTTTGTCAGCCTCAATCTGCAGCCTCTTAAGTTCTTTATCAGCCTCAATTTGTAACCTCTTCTCTTCAGCTAACCTCCTATCTTCCCTTTCAATATACTTGTCACATTCTGAAGTTACATACTGAATTAAAACTTGACCCTCCATGTTCATTTCCTTCGCCGTCAGCACAGCAGCCGATCTAAATTTTGCTAGATCTGCCATACTAAATCACACAATTTAACAATGACTAAGGTAATTCCAAGTATATAATTACTAAGGTAATATATTAATTAATTAATCACCACTGGCTGTGAAGATTCATCAACTTTTACTTTCCACTTTTTATTTTAAGGGACACTTTTAAATTTATTCCCTTATGCCCCCAATAGTTTAATTCCCGGACCAGGAGACCCTAATATCTTTGATAAACTTAATCCCGGACGAGCCCCCAATATTTGTAGTGGTTTTTGATGTTATTGTATGGTTGTTATGTTACCTAGTGTACTGGATGAGGTCAGCTGTGAAGGCTCCTGAGATAAAAGTTTATGTGAGTTACAGAAGGCCTTTCTACTACCACTTACGACCTCAAACAGACCTATTCTACTATAATGAATGTTAGCTACGTTAAAAGTCTAGGGTACTGAAATGTAATGTGTAGGTAATAAAATACACAGACACACACATGTAAATAATAAGTCTAATAATAATAATAAACTCTATGATAAACTGAACTAACACTGGCTGTTATAGTTTAAGTTTGAAAATTTTTTTAATTTATTAGTCCTGAACCAATTGTTTCTTTTGGTCAGAACATATGAAATAATATGTATTTATCAATAAATTGCATATATATATTGCATAATCAAATGAAATTTTTGTACATAGGTATATTATTACAATGGTTAATATTAATAATATCTACAATGTCTTGGGAAAAACTAGCACTGGATGTTTAGTTGGGGTGGCGTAATCATGCCCAATCTATGGTTATAAAGTTCCTTGTCCTTGACATATGGACTGATATTAGTGTTTATATAACAAGATTTTATTTCTTTATTGATGGTGGACACAGTTGATGAATCTACAGCAGACCAGGTTTGCACTTAACTGGCCTGTGACGATGTAGTACAGAATTTTTGTGGCCCACTCCTCTCGGTAGCTAGAGTAAAATGTTAGGCTGCACAGGCATCCGCTCTTGTACTTCTACAAAAGCATCTGGCACAAGCGTAGTGCCAGATCAGAAACTCTGAAACCAAAATTTGTGCCATGTGTCAACACTCTGTTTACTGCGCCACTCTTACACACAACACAGCAAAACAACATTACACAGATTGGGTCAGATCTCTCTGACCAACTTAGCACATTTCACCCAGTTGTTATCAAATAGTATCAGTTTCCCAAGATGCATTGCATCCGAAATATGTTCAATAGTTTCCTCTTCCATTCAATAAGGTGGGTGATATGTTCCCACTGATCTCAATTATAGATCCGCCTTCCATAGTCTTAGATAGGTTTTCATATATTATTTGGTTGTCTCTAGGCCCTGGACTGCTGCTGGGGACCTAGAGCAAGCACTCACTTGTCGTAATCATTTTTCATGATATGGCAGTATCAATCACTCAAAATATTAAAATAAACAAGATAAATGCTTTTTCCCTTACCACAATTCAGAATTGAGAACACAGTTACGTAGTACTAGCAAAACTCAGCTGAGCTGCTGGCTAGATTAGGGCGTCCCACTGATTTTTATTTAATAATTCCTGAAAATCACCTCTAGCAGTAACGTACTGGGTCAATGGACAGTCTTCTATAAAATGGCACAAGCGTGCGTCTCTCTTTCAATAATATAAATGCTTTTGTCCAATCAGCGGACTTCCCCTCTACCTTTTTCAAATATTCAAACTAAAAGTCCAATTTCAGTCCAGTCTCAGTCTAGTATGTAGTATTTTTCTGTCGGTTCGTCTGTCTCAACTTGATTTTTCACAAAATTACACTTGTTTTTTGGACTAACTACAAGAAAAAACTACACAAATCGGCCCCACTTACTTATACGATTTCTATGCTAAGTTATTTTTAGCTACTATCCTCCGACTTTGCCCCTAGTTCATTGCAGTTTGATTTTTGCATTTTTAGGCTCAAGGACGCCAAAATGTAACTTTAGTGAAAATATGCACAAAAAACTGTTCGCTAGTCTGTATGGAACAATACGGTCTTTCGTCAATATCTTCCGTGTTATCTGTCCGTCTGTGTAATTAAAAGTATATTATTTCTCTGCTCAAGATGGGCTATCAAACTAGCTAGGTTTTATTTTCATAACTTTATTATTAAAGAAAACCCTACTTTTCTCAAGGTTAGTTTTGAAATTTGTTTTTGAACCTTCGGGTATGGCATTTGCCGCTATATTCAAATTAAAACGACCAATTACGGTAAAACGTCTAAGATACGTCTGTTTCTAATAAGAGCTAAGGTCTTTTTTTGTCCATTTCCTTACATTGTGTCAACTAGTGGCGTAATTTTTCCTTTAAACTACAAATTGCGTCTTTTTGCATTTTAGATTCAAACACGTGTTCAGACCGTCATAATGGCGGTAGAAAGCGAGTGCTGGCGTATCTGGTGAGCAGAAAAGCTAATTAATATAATTAAAACAAAGTGCATGTTAATATCAACTAGACAAAAATTACAAAATTCAGATAAAACAACACTTCAGATCTATATTGGTACCTCACCAATTGAAAACGTTAATGAACATAAAACTCTAGGAATAGTCGTTGACCAGCATTTAAATTGGAACTCACATGTTCATGCACTGACCAAGCAAACGGCACAGAAAGTTTACCAGTTAGCTAAAATCAAACATTTCCTAGACGAAGATGCACGTAAATTGTTCTATATATCTCACATACAAACAAACCTTGACTATTGCTCCACAATCTGGGATGGTTGTTCTATGTCCAACACAAAAAGACTCCATTCACTACAAAAGCGTGCAGTGCGTCTAGTTTCTGACAACTGCCAAGCACAGTGTGTAGATCTATATAAAGATCTCAAAATACTGCCTCTAAGAAAGCGCTTTCTGTTCAACAAAGCTAAATTTGTTCACAAAATCCTGTCACAGAATGCACCAACATATCTGTGGCCAATGTTCAAATACAGCGAAAGACGCAGTCAACGCCTTAAGAAAATACAAATGTCCAAGCCTAGGCTTGACTTATTCAAGAAAAGCTTAGCTTACTCTGCTGCTCATCTGTGGTAAAGTCAGTCCGTATTACCCCTCCCTCTCAATAAATTCCTTGATTCAAAATCTAAGAAAGTAGTTTTACAACTTTTTAACCCGCTAATATATTTGAAAAAAATTGTTAAGGGGAAAAGGTTACACGTACTACTAAGAATTGGACGCAATATTTGAATATTTTTCTATTATAGTGGAAAGGGGATCTCTTTCTCTACTACCCATCCGTCCTATTAGTTTGGTGAAGGTTGTTGTCTAAAAATAACTACATTTGAAAAATAATCCAGTAATAAACTACAGTAGTTATTTTTCTTTTCTTTTCAAGAACGTCGCATTTTAATTAAACGCCAGAGAGCTGCTTGCGTTTTGAAACTATTAACGCCACGCGATGGTACCCACCCCTTTTATCACAGGGTTTTTCGTTACGCAGTACTAAATTTTAAATATAACATAAAACCGTTTTGGCAGTCGGCCAACACGTGTTTCGTTTTCAAAAAAGACGGGAGATAGAGAGAAGAGGGGGGTTAGCATGGAAAAAGTCTAAACCCACTTGGGTATTTTCAAACTGAAACTAACGAAACAAATGAGTGCAGGGGAGTGAAAGGGGCTAAAGAAAGACAAAAACGTAGATAATGTATTACATTCTATAGAAGGATGAATAAAAAAGAAAGGACAGAATGGAATTAAAAACGATAATGTTGTTTATTCAATACTATACCATTTCCTATAAAAACATATCTGGACTTAGAGTAAAAGTATTTTGTTCAGAATAAATAAAGAGAAAAGTACAAAGATGCAAACTTAGATAAGACGTAGATGAAAACATACTGGCTAGATAAAGGACACTAGCCTGATTAATAATCACTTTTCATCTTTTAAATCGCTTCAAAAGTGACTGAGTTGTTGCATAAAATAAAAATTGACTACAGACCGACAGACGCACTGGTAACCGCTCTTTTTTGAAAAAAAAATTTAGGATGGCACATTTTTCTAGACGCGTTGTTTGGAAGCAAGTAAAATCGGCGTAGTTTAAATTGATTGGCTAATGTTAGTCTAAACATAGATGGAATAAAACTAACGCTTTTGCTACGTATGGTACCACTTGCAAAATATTTCCTACAAGAAAGGTTCAAGGCAGAGCAATTAGTGACCGAATTGCCTTTGCGTCTGGAAAAGCAGCTATCTAAAGTTGACCCACTGATAGCCTGTTAACCTTTAACAAATTGTGTGATTTATTTCATTGATTGCGGTAAGATGAATAACTTTTTTAATATACATTTTTAGAAGTAGAGGCCAACCCAGATAAGGGCGCCATAACATTGCATGTGTACGACATTTGCCTTTGTGGAAGATTGCGACATACTAGGAGCACTGCCATGTCTAAGCAGACTTAGGAAGCAAATCAAAATAAACTTGAGTTGAATAATATCATACATTATTTGGACTGTAAGACCAGAAAGTCACTGGCAGGCCTATTGTTATATTAACTCTGGAGAAAAAGAAAAGATTGTATTCCAGCTGAAGATGAAGATGGCGTATAGTGGCAGGGGCGTTGAGACTATGTGGAAAAGAAGATACCCACTGTTTATGAGGCAGTCACGGTAAAGTTAAAGACTGTAGCTAATTTAGTTAGCTCTTTTATCTGATCACAATACATGTTTAATGATGTTAAATTGGTAGTGGTGGAGATAATTAACTAGAGACTTAGGGAGGCTTGTTCCTCTTGTTTCAGGGTTACATCACCCAGTATCAAGTTGGTCAGAAGCCGGAGCTGCAGAATTTGAGGCAACCTACAGGTTATTTCTATTTATTGAAGCCTAAGAGTACTAGCAGTCTCCAGTATACACTGTAGTGAAGCAGTGTGCAGTTATCTCGAGCAAATCATTCAGTGTCAACAAGAACTCAAAGATAAGCAAAAATCTTGCGGGCTTATATGCAAACTCAAATGTGTTTAATCTCCACTCTATTCAGAAACAGTTTGTGATATGATGCGAACCCAGTCTTTCCCAAAATTGACTCTTCATAGAACAGTATTTTCCAACAGGGAATAAAAGTTTATGAACATTAAAATATTAAGATTTATTGGACAGATGTCCTTCATGTGTATTTATTTGGTATAAAACCACATTTTCACTTTTAAGTTTTAAACATTCCTGTCCTAAACAAAATTTTGAGGGACAGGAAATTAAAATTGTACATATATCATAACTTTAAAACCAGTCTTGTTTTATTCCATTTTAGTGAGTTAAAATTGTGTTTGTTACACGCATTTATCACTACATTTTTTCATTACCCTAGACACCAAGCCATATAAATAACATCACAAACACTAGATACCCAAAATAAATCGCAGAGTAAGATCGTAGGGTGGTAGCAGTCAGGTACCCTGAGAACATCATCATCAACTATTAGACTCCGGGACTTGCATAGCTGACCTCACTCTGTAGACACGTACTGATTACTTTCTTTAACATCAAAACCCACCACATCATCTCTGGAACTGTCTTCCCCATTATCTGAAAGATAACAACCTCAGTCCCTATTCATACAATCGTAAACTTTTCGAATACTTTATGAGTTCTGATTATCTGCCCCCCTAATGTGATTATTTTTCCGAACAAATGATATAATATCGAATGTAGGTTTAATGATGTTGTTAGTGCTTTTCAACATACTTTGTTTCATGGTGATACTTAGTTTTTACTTTTCAATATATTTTATTTCATGTTTATAATTAGATACTGTGAATGTGAGTATGCTATTATTTTACCTTTACAACGTTGAATTCCTTGAATTGATGGGTAAAATGTATGTGAGAATAAATGAAATCAGTATAAAAGACGAGAGAAAGGAAGGACAGAATGTCAGACGGGCCTGCGTGCTCAATTCTCAACCCTTTGAAAATAAGGTTCGTTCGTTCGTTCGTTCTCTCTCTCTCTCAGTTTTTTCTCTCATCAATATTTTTAATTATTACTTCAAACTCAATTACCCGTGTCTGTTGACTAGTATATATTTTAGACTTCAAGAAATGGGTGCTTCAGGATTGAGATGGAGTAACAAGGTCACCAATGTAGAAATAATCTTACGAGAAAAACGAAATGGCAGTGACAGAAGAAAGAAGAAGAAGACGTTGGATAGGACACTCGGATTTTCCGGTAAAGGTTACAGACCCCTTTGTTTGTCTGGTAAAGACTACAGACCCCTTTGATTGTCCGGTGAAGACTACAGACTTTTTTGATTGTCGGTGAAGACTACAGAACCAACGGGCTGATCACCCGTTTGCCAGTCACTTCGATAACGGAAACGACAGCAAATGGATTGATTTGCCGTTGCCCTAAAGACGCCAATAGGCGTGATGGGAAACAATGGCAAAGAAAACCTATCTGCTGTTGCCCTAAGACGCCACTAGGCGTAATGGCCACTGACTGCTTTGACGGTCGGTGGCTAAGGACGGAAGAAGAAGAAGAAGAAGACTACAGACCCCGTTGATTGTCTGTTAAAGGCTACACACCTATTTGATTGTTCAGTGAAGACGACAGACCCCTTTGATTGTCGGTGAAGACTACAGACCCCTTTGATTGTCTAGTAAAGGTTACAGGCCCCTTTCATTGTCCGGTGAAGATTACATACCTCTTCTTAGAAAAAAAATGTAGATAGATGCATAGTTTTTGCATTCAAATAATACATTTTGTTACAAAGCAAAATCATTAAGCTTACATACAGTGATACTAAAATACAGAAACAATCTGTAAAAAAGGAATATTTACATCAGTCATATCACTGAAAAGAAATTCACAAATTAACGTGAAAATCAACAAACTTCCGGTACAGAAACCACATTATGATCAATGGTAGATGGTGGCATTCATTACAAGATGTGACAGTAAGAAGAGATGCAGATGTGGGAAGCGATCACCACTTACTATACTGTTCAAAAAAAGAAACGCATAGCTACTGAAGGCACATACATAGCCATAATTTTGACATTCAATACCTTTTTTAATTTAATGAGTTAATTGTTCAAATTGCACACAAGAATACCTTAGGGTTCAACCAATCAATTGAAAGTTGTTTTGCATCTGGGTCACGAGAGTTTTTTGGCGTACGGGTTTTCTCGTTAGTATGGTGTGTGGCCTCCTCTTGCATCGATCAGCGACTGGCATCTCCTGGGCATGGATGCGATCAGACGTCTGATATGGGCCTGTGGGATGGCTGCCCACTCTTCCTGGAGTGCCTGGAACAGATCACGACGATTGGCTGAAGCAACGTCTCTGCGACAAACACGTCTATGCAGCTCATCCCACAGGTGCTCAATCGGACTCATGTCTGGAGACAGTGATGGCCAGGGAAGGGTGAGAATGTTGTAGGCAGTCAGGAACTGCGTGGTCAACCGTGCACAACGGGGTCTGGCGTTGTCCTGTTGAAACACAGACCTTTGGGCAGCCAAAAGTGACAGGACATGGGGTCGAAGAATTTCATTGACGTATCGTTGCGCATTCAAGCCCCCTTCAATGTGCACCAATTGACTCCTTCCGTTGTAACTGATCATTCCCCACACCATTGCACCTCCACCAGTGTGCGACGGAGCTTCATCAACGCAATTTTGGGCAAAACGTTCATTTCGCCTACGGTAGACCCTACGCCGTCTATCATGACGCTGCAACAAAAAGAAAGATTCGTCACTAAACCAGACACGTCTCCATTGATTGTCAGCTGCCCAGGGACGATGCTGGTTGGCCCAAAGAAGTCGATTTTGGCGATGGCGGCGCGTAAAGACAGATCCTCGGTGAGGTCGTTGTGCCCAAAGTCCAGCGTCATGCAGTCTATTCCGGACAGTTTGATCAGACACATGACGTCCTGCAGGCAATGACTGGGCAGTTGAGGAAGCTGTTGTAAACCTGTCTCTAAGGTGACGAAGCCAAATAAAGCGATCCTCCGCTGCTGTTGTCACTCTGGGTCATCCACTGCGATGCCGGTCTTCAACTGAGCCAGTGGCTTGGAACCTTTGCCAAAGTCAACTGATGGTACTCTGATGCATGTGTAGATGCCTGGCAACCTGACTTTGACTTTCGCCTGCATTCAGTTGGCCAATAGCAATGTTCCTTACATTTATCGATAGAGACGCCATAAATGTCTGCTTGAAAATGAACTGAATTTTTTTTTGTACAGCGTTATCCTTTTATATGGTTTCAGTTGCGTAGTCAGTGAATAGTGTTCACCCCAAATTGTGTTGCTTTCACGTGCGCACAACATGAGCTGTGGTCAAAAATTGCGTCATAAACACTATTGACCACTGCTTTGTAACGATTACAAAAACGAACGCAATTCAGGACAACACGTGCATTTGACACTGTAAAGAACATTTGAGGCTAGTGTGGTAAGTTGGGATTATATAAATAGTTATAGGGGACTTAGTGTACTGACTGAGATCAGCTGTGAAGGTATCTGTATCTAATAAGTGTGGTGTGTTACAGATGACCTTACTTTGCTACCACATTTAGACCTCAATCAGACTTATTCTGGAATATAGTGATGACTACGTTGAATGTCTAGGGTTATGATAGTGATGAAGTGTACGTTCACAACAACCAACAGACAGATAAACACTTTTATTAAGATCCACAACACTTTACAACACTATGACAAGCACATACATATAACACTCTAGAAGACTAGCTTAAGTAAGTCAAGTGTTAACTTTTAAATTATGTATTAGTTTCTTTCACTAATAGATATCCTGATCCAACTACAGAGTGAATCAGGAATCACAATCAAATGTAAACACAGTGTTTATGTACAAAATTTATACAAAGGATCTTTGTCCTGACATATAATATTATTACAATATGTGTGTAGGGTTGTGATGTAATACTATGAGGTAATACTGGCTTTTGAAGCTAGGTTGTTGTTTGTCATCACGACTTCACGTGTTTGTTACTGGTGGAAATAATATTGAAGGGTCCACAGTTCTTTTTCTTTGTAAAACAATAACTGTCCCTCTTGATTTAGTATTACAGTCAATTTTAGGGTGGGTTATACAAGGGTGAGCTGCTCTGGCTGACGAATTCTTAACTCATGTGTCGGCGGCAGGAAAACTGTCTCCTCTGCTCGCTTGCTTCTCAGTTATCTTGAAATAAACCACTGGTCGATATTTTGGACAAGGGGTCTGCTGCCAGCCTTCTGGATCCAGCAAAACTCAGACCAGGTGCTGCTCTAATACTTCAGTACCACGGTCCCTGAAATAAGAAGGTTGTACCTCCTTCTTCAGAACTAATATATAATATATTTCCACACTGAAGTACAGGACATTACAAACACAGAGTTCAGCGCTGTAGGCCAACTGCTAGCTTCTCATGTGACAATATACACCAGTATTCCTCTCCCTAATGGTTACAACGCCTCTGCAATTCCAGCATTAATTCCTTCTATACAATAGGATAGGTGTCATGTTACTATTTGGCAATCCCATACATGCCTATGCAGTTATACTCCTCTCTGACAAGCTTTTACATGACGGAGCCATATCTAGGCTTTTCCTTCTGTTTGCTACTGAACCACACACATACAGACACATTTTATCATTTCCTATTCAATTTTCATATAATACATATATATACGCAACCAGACGATACGTCAAGGCCTAAAATGCCACCCCCTACAGACCCAAGTAGAACAGTCCCAACTAAGATGGTTTGGCCATGTCTGCAGAATGGGAGAAGATCGGCTACCACGACAAGCATGGGAAACAAAGAGCCAAGGATCCAGACCCCGAGGACGACCCAGAGTCCGCTGGGAGGACAACATTAGACAATCTTTGAAGGACCGAGGAGTAGAATGGAACCAGGCCAGGAGGAAGACAGCCGATAGAATAGTCTGGCGCTCTCTCTTCTAAACCTCTACACCTCACGGTAGAAGGGGAACGACTAAGTAAATAAGTAAGTATATATATATATATATATATATATATATATATATATATATATATATATATATATATATATATATATATATATATATTTATATTTATATATATAGGAAATATGTCTAGCTTACCACAATTCAAGGAAATATACACAAGTAACGTTGACTGGCGATGAATTCTGGCACAATTTTGATCTGCCTTATCCCAGGCTTTTATTAGAAAAATATTAGCTTGATCTCAACGCACTTGCTTCTCACAAAATTTATTTTCAAAACTGGCCCTGAACTGATGCTTCTAATTGACTATATCGAACGTTCTAACCAATGAGACCATGTTTACAAGAGCTTTTGAAAAAATTTTACCCATCCTACTCGTAGCCATTAACAACAATAATAGTATTTGCAGTTCGACTAATAAGGTTTCGCCTTACATATTACTACAGCCAATCAAATCGTATCTAACTTGTTGGCCTCATTTCCCCTAAAGCAGTGTTTTTCAAACATGCCATTATGAGCAAATATGATCTTGTGCTGTCAGACAACCCCACTATAGTATTTTGGCTATAATTTGTTAATTACTAGACTATTTGCGTAACACATAACATATTCTTGGTCAGCAAGTCCTAAGGTACACAAATATATAAGTTTAATGAGGCTAAGTGGCTTCGTTCAAAATATGTATTATTCTAGGATAGTCGTGTATTTGTTTTTTGTTTTTTTTACCACCCGTTCACTTCTATACCACGGGATGTCTTCTGTCTGTCAGACTAATGTCAGGAGCTTAGACATAAATCAGTAGAATGTCAGGTTTCCCAATAAGAGCTTAATCCCGTTTTCAAAACCTAACCTCGTATCGTTAGTGTTTTTTATCACTGTTTATTTGAAAAAAATCAGGCCTGCATGCCTTTCGCGTGGGATTGGCGTTCCTTCGTGCATCTCTCTCTCTCTCTCTTCTAAGCCCGTCTGTCTTTTAGGTTAACGTAGTGTGTATAATGACATTAATGTAGTATTATATCTAGGTCATTAAGCAGTGTGCCTATCAAGGTCGTCTAAGAAATACAGTACCAGTTTTATTTTTAGAAACGCGTGTATGATGCTGTAGGCTTTTACTATCGTACGTGGAAGCGTTACAGTTATGCAGACGAAGTAGAAAAAGGGGATCTCTGGTTCAGCCATTATGGCGTTCTACAACACAGGCATACGCTATTGTGAAAGCACTGATCTTTCACCATTCTTCTTTCTTTCTATTGAATTACTTTGTTAGGCTTTACATTTATTTTCTAATTTATATATGTGGATTAGAATTTTTCACCACAAATTCTCCCCACTTAAAACAGACATCATATGTCAGTCCATAATTCTATATACACATAGAGAAAATTAATATTATTCCTGGTGATCACTGTGATTCTCATCACACGGATGGCGGCTTAGAAAATCAGCATCAACGTTTCTCTGATTTTTCGTTAAATGTGTACTGATTTTCACCTGTGCAGCTGTCTCACAGGGGTGTAATGGATATTCAAATGATGAAAGTGGTTCCTTTTTCATCTCCATTGCAATAGACAAGGTCAACAAATGTGTCTCTTCCTGATTTTCTCTTTCCAAATATTTCTTCAGGAGATTCACATGATAGATTTTTTCTTTCCCCTTCTTATCTATCTTATAATTTGTTCTAGATACCTTCTCTAGAACTGTATATGGACCTTGCCATCCAATTTGCAACTTATTCAGACTACCGGGTAGAAGAAGTAGTACCTTCTCTCCCACAGCCAAATCTCTGTCTTTAGCTTTCTTGTTGTAATAGGCAGCATGTTTTTTCCTGGCTTGTCTCAAATTTTCATTGGCAAGTTTCCAGCCAGTTTTTAAACGAGTGGTCAGCTCATTCACATATTGGTATGATGATGTAATATTTTCCTCTGCCTTTTCATCAGTCCACGTTCTTAACAGAGCTTCGAGTGGACCTTTTATTGGCCTTCCAAATAATAATGTTGCCGGGGCCATACCGGTTGAACTATGGGGTACCTCCCGATAAGCAAAGAGGGCGGATTGAAGGTACTGGTCCCATGTATCTGGTTTTTCATGTGCCAACTTTCTCAGGATCGACATCAACCTACCATTAAGTCTTTCCACTTGGCCGTTTCCTTGGGGATGGTACAGGCTACAATGGAAGTGTTTGGCCTGAAAGATCCTGAAAACTTCTTCTGTTAGTTTCCCCTTGAACTGAGAGCCATTATCAGTCAAGATTTGGTTGGGAAAGCCTAACCTAGTGAAAATTGTGAGTAATGCCTCTGCCACATGTTTAGAGTCAATGGATGACAGGGCTACCGCCTCTCCCCACATAGAACAGGTGTCCACCAGAGTCAGAATGTAGCTGTTCCTCCTCTTGGTTCGAGTGAGAGGTCCCACAATGTCCACGGCAACTCTCTCAAAGGGTGTTCCCACTATGGGCATTTCCCCTAGAGTTGCGGGTGCAGTCCAATGCTTAGGTGCTACTCTTTGGCACTCTGGACAGGATTTTACATATCTTTTGATATCTTCAGTTATCCCTGGCCAGAAATAGTGACAAGCTATACGCTGTCCTGTTGCGCTGATCCCCATATGACCACTGAAGGGATTCGCATGCCCTAGTTCCAACACTTTAGTCTTATATGAAGTGGGAAGGACCAGCTGTCCGTGACCATTGGATTCAGATCCAGCCTTCCTATAAATCAACTTGTTCTTCATATAAAATTCTCCCTTGCCTGGAGGTGTATGAGATTTGGGCAATTTCTTGAAACACGGCTTGAGTGTTTTGTCCTCCGCCTGTGCCTTCCTCATCTCATCTGGATGAGTATTTATTAGATTATCCTCCTCCTTTTTAGACTGTGATCTGGTCTGCACTGTTGCCAATATCACAGGTCTCTTGGGATTCCCCAGGAAGACATATCTACACCCCAATATCAGAGGGTAGATTGGCTCATTTATCACTGCTGCTTTGATTATTCCCTCCACATATCGCGTTTTCACATGTATCTTAGCGATAGGGAGTGTCATGGTCGCTACTTCCTTGGTTGCAGCTTGAATCTCCACTGTTTCTGTGGTGTATTGATCTGCTTGCACCAGGTGAGAACTCACAACTGAATCATAATCTAAACCTGTATCATATAAGCACCTTATGGTGACTCCATTACAGATTACATCTTCACACACTGGGGGGTGGTACGGTTCCTGTAGTTCCTCAGGTTTGATCTTTGTTCCCTTCTTCCCAGATTTCATAGCAGCAAAATTAGGAGTTTTATTCCTACAATTTTCAGTGGTATGATTGTTCATCTTACACTTTTTACACCACTTCCTTACTTGGTTGAAAGATTTTCTTTCATCAAATTTCCTTTCATCGAATTGTGGGTTTTTTTTAATTTTCATACCGTGGCCTATCAAACTGGTGCTTACCTTTATTATGTTCTCTATGATCAAACTTATTAAAGTTTTGTGGTGCCTTAAAATTGTCTACCTGTTTCTTTTTATTACCTGTTACCTCTGCTTGAGCTGCCTGATATCTTTCAGCAACAGTTAGTAATTCACCCAGCCTCTCTGCACCTTGTTCCATGAGAAACTTTCTCAAGTCTGGAGCCATGGACTCTCTTAGTTGTTCTATAAGGATCATTTCCTTAAGATCTTGGGTTTTCCCCAGAGCCGTCCATTTCTTCAAGTATGTCCCTAACCGTGCAGAGAACTGGTGATAAGTCTCACCCGACAGTAGTTTGGCATTCCTACATTTTTTTCTATAAAATTCCCCATTCTTTTCATATCTTAACAAAAGAGCCTGCTTTAACATGTCATAATTGTCTTGATCATCTCTGCTCATTTTGGCAAAAACATCATAAGCTGTACCACGAAGCCCTTGTGATAACTTTAAGCTCCACCTTTCTCTTTCTAACCCATACGTGGTAGCTAATAGTTCATATCTATTTAGATAGCTCTCAATATCATCGTCTTTCTCAACCAAATGATCTAAATGAAAATTCATATCTGAGGTTGAGGCTCCCTGACTAGCAGTAGCATCAGAGGTAAAGGGACTGGCACCATTTTCAGGAGCATGGCCTTGAAATTCCAACTCCCTTAGTCGTAACTCGTGCTCCCTTTGTAATCTCTTATCTTCTGCATTCCCTTTCTGCAACCAATCGCTTGTCTTCCCTTTCTGCAGCTAGTCTCTTTTCTTCTCTTTCTGTAGCTAGTCTCTTTTCTTCTCTTTCTGTAGCTAGTCTCTTTTCTTCTCTTTCTGTAGCTTGCCTTCTGTCCTCTGCTTCCCTTTCAGCCTTTTTTTCTTCTAATTGGAGCCTTTTAATCTCCCTATCTGCCTCCAATGCCTTAGCCTCTTTATCAGCCTCAATCTGCAACCTCTTGAGTTCTTTTTCAGCCTCTAACTTTCTTTCAGCCTCTTTTTCAAATCTTTTTTCTTCGCGTTCAATAAATTTGTCACATTCAGTTGTGACATAAGCAATCATAATTTGCCCCTCCATTCCCAAATCTTTAGCAGCCTGCATAGCAGCAGATCGAAATTTTGCCAGGTCTGCCATTTTCTAACAGGCAAATATATACAATGTTTGACTAAACAATTTTATCTATGACTAATTAAACTAAGGACAACCACAAGCACTGAGAGCTCAACCTTATTTAATTTCCACCCAAGAATACCTTTTAACTTTGGATAATTCCCAGAAGTAAATTACCCCCAATATATATGGTGAGAGAGGGTTCAATATCCCGGACGAGCCCCCAATATATGTGGTAAGTTGGGATTATATAAATAGTTATAGGGGACTTAGTGTACTGACTGAGATCAGCTGTGAAGGTATCTGTATCTAATAAGTGTGGTGTGTTACAGATGACCTTACTTTGCTACCACATTTAGACCTCAATCAGGCTTATTCTGGAATATAGTGATGACTACGTTGAATGTCTAGGGTTATGATAGTGATGAAGTGTACGTTCACAACAACCAACAGACAGATAAACACTTTTATTAAGATCCACAACACTTTACAACACTATGACAAGCACATACATATAACACTCTAGAAGACTAGCTTAAGTAAGTCAAGTGTTAACTTTTAAATTATGTATTAGTTTCTTTCAATAATAGATATCCTGATCCAACTACAGAGTGAATCAGGAATCACAATCAAATGTAAACACAGTGTTTATGTACAAAATTTATACAAAGGATCTTTGTCCTGACATATAATATTATTACAATATGTGTGTGTAGGGTTGTGATGTAATACTATGAGGTAATACTGGCTTTTGAAGCTAGGTTGTTGTTTGTCATCACGACTTCACGTGTTTGTTACTGGTGGAAATAATATTGAAGGGTCCACAGTTCTTTTTATTTGTAAAACAATAACTGTCCCTCTTGATTTAGTATTACAGTCAATTTTAGGGTGGGTTATACAAGGGTGAGCTGCTCTGGCTGACGAATTCTTAACTCATGTGTCGGCGGCAGGAAAACTGTCTCCTCTGCTCGCTTGCTTCTCAGTTATCTTGAAATACACCACTGGTCGATATCTTGGACAAGGAGTCTGCTGCCAGCCCTCTGGATCCAGCAAAACTCAGACCAGGTGCTGCTCTAATACTTCAGTACCACGGTCCCTGAAATAAGAAGGTTGTACCTCCTTCTTCAGAACTAATATATAATATATTTCCACACTGAAGTACAGGACATTACAAACACAGAGTTCAGCGCTGTAGGCCAACTGCTAGCTTCTCATGTGACAATATACACCAGTATTCCTCTCCCTAATGGTTACAACGCCTCTGCAATTCCAGCATTAATTCCTTCTATACAATAGGATAGGTGTCATGTTACTATTTGGCAATCCCATATATGCCTATGCAGTTATACTCCTCTCTGACAAGCTTTTACATGATGGAGCCATATCTAGGCTTTTCCTTCTGTTTGCTACTGAACCACACACATACAGACACATTTTATCATTTCCTATTCAATTTTCATATAATATATATATATATATATATATATATATATATATATATATATATATATATATATATATATATATATATATATATATATATATATATATATATATATATATACAGTAGAACTCCATTTATCCGAACCCCAATTATCCGAACATCCAATTATCCGAACACTTTTTCGAGAAAAAAAATATCAGGTGCCACCAGTCATGTTAGACTATATTTTTGAATCTTTTGATGCTGCAAGCTTCAAATGTGTGCGAACAATTTGTAGAGGATGGAATGGGCTAATGGTCGGTCGCTTACGTACAGGAAGTCAGTTAGATCATAAAGTCAGTTAATATCTGGTTTACCAATCTAGTGTACGTATGCGTTCTAGGCAGTACACTGGCTAAACAGACAGTTCAACTTAAAATAATTGTGTCTGCTACTACAGCAGAATAATTTTGGTGTACAAGTATTTCTCTGTGCGATATGGCATCTTCCAGTAGGCCTAAAACATATAAAAGGAATCGCAATGTTGGTCAATTGAAACGAAAACAGAAATTATCAAGAGACTAGGAAAAGGTGAAACTGTGTCTTCACTTGCGAGGATTTTCAATGTTGGGAAAGCTACCGTCTCTGACATCAAAAGTAAGAAGGATAAAATTATGAGTTTTGCATCGAAATTGGATAGTGAAAATGGGTCGAAGAAACGTAAACCATGAGAAATGCGAAAGATTTGAAATTGGAAGAGGCTATGTATATATGGTTTGTGCAAAGAAGAAGCAAAGGGGAAACTATCTCTGGCTCTCTATTGTGTGAAAATGCACTTTAGTTCAACAATCAACTTGACTGTCCTCCTGACTTTAAGGCTAGCCAGGGATGATGGTTAAGAAACTTTAAATCTCGTCATGGCATACGAGAATTGGAGATTCAAGGGGAATCTTTATCTAGCGATGCAACTGCCGCTGAAAATTTTAAAGAAACATTCTTGGCTTTTTTGGAAGAAGAAGGTTATTCACTCGATGATGTGTATAATGCCGATGAGACTGGCTTATACTGGAAATAATTGCCTCAAAAATCACTTGCATCTCAGCGCGAAGCAGCTTCCCCTGTGTTTAAAAAGTGCAAAGAGAGAGTAACAATTGTGGTAGCCGCGAATCCCAGTGGAAGTCATCGTTTACCGGTGCTAATGATCGGTAAAGCCAAAAAAAAACACGTTGTTTAAAGAATGTGACATGTCTCCCATTGTGCTACAAAGCACAGAAGAGTGCTTGGATGAATAGTGAAATATTTCTTGATTGGTATACAAATCAGTTCATCCCAAATGTGAAGAGGTTGAGAGAACAAGAAAAGAAAACTGGAAAAGTAATTTTTCTACTGGACAATGCACCATCTCATCCAGAGACGGATACATTGAATGCAGTTGATGCACATTTTAAAGTAATTTTTCTACCTCCCAATGTAACAGCACTTATTCAACCAATGGATCAGGGTGTTATAGCAAAGCTTAAAAAGATGTACAAGAAGGAAGTCATGCGTCGTTTATTGTTTGCTGAAGATGAAGAAAGTGTGGTGGCGTTTTCCAAAAAGCTTAATCTCAAAGACTGCTGCTATATGTTAGCTGATGCTTGGACTACCCTGTCACAAGATAATCTCAACAAGGCTTGGAATAGATTGCTTGGGAAAAAAGGAGGAAATGAAACTACTGTAGTGGACACAAATGATGATTATATAAATGAAGTTGTGGAACTGTCTCAAGCAATGCCCGGATTTTCGGCCTGTGACAAAGATGATGCACACATGTGGCTAGAAGATGATAATGATTCTGGTTTTCAGTTTTTGAATGACGAAGAAATTTTGACTTTTGTGCAAGAAGAAAACCAAATACATGTAGTGACCGATGATGAAGACACCTCAGAAGTACATGATGTACTTGTAGATTATGAAGAAAACCCAAAACGTCGACCAAGTCCTGAATAGGCCTTTATAGCACTAGAAACAGCGATGGCTTGGTATGAGCGAGACAATGACAGCTGTGCTACACAGCTTCTGCTGTTGAAGAGAATGCGGGACTTAGCAGCCAAAAGGAGACTATCCAGTTTGGTGCAAAAGAGGATTCCTCATTATTTTAAATAGTGGGTTACATCTGTACAAGTACATGTATACGTAAGTTGCGCCTGGTTTTGAATCGTTTGTAATGTTATTTTGAAAACATTTCTCTTTCTTAAAAAAAAATAATTAATACAAGTAGTACATGCACTGCAGTGTAATGACAGATTTTGGTGATACAGTGATCTAATACAGTGTGGGTATTATTATTACAGTACAAGTAAATATGTTTTATAGTGTAATTTCCTTGTGATGGTTAATTATTTTTAGAAATATGTGTACATGTAACTCGATACATTATGTAATCCAATTATCCGAACATTTGATTATCCGAACGATGCTCGGTCCCATGGGGTTCGGATAAATGGAGTTCTACTGTATATATATATATATATATATATATATATATATATATATATATATATATATATATATATATATATATATATATATATATATATATATATATATATATATATATATATATATATATATATAAAAAATATGTCTAGCTTACCACAATTCAAGGAAATATACACAAGTAACGTTGACTGGCGATGAATTCTGGCACAATTTTGATCTGCCTTATCCCAGGCTTTTATTAGAAAAATATTAGCTTGATCTCAACGCACTTGCTTCTCACAAAATTTATTTTCAACACTGGCCCTGAACTGACGCTTCTAATTGACTATATCGAACGTTCTAACCAACGAGACCATGTTTACAAGAGCCTTTGAAAAAATTTTACCCATCCTACCCGTAGCCATTAACAACAATAATAGTATTTGCAGTTCGACTAATAAGGTTTCGCCTTACATATTACTACAGCCAATCAAATCGTATCTAACTTGTTGGCCTCATTTCCCCTAAAGCAGGGTTTTTCAAACATGCCATTATGAGCAAATATGATCTTGTGCTGTCAGACAACCCCACTATAGTATTTTGGCTATAATTTGTTAATTACTAGACTATTTGCGTAACACATAACATATTCTTGGTCAGCAAGGCCTAAGGCACACAAATATATAAGTTTAATGAGGCTAAGTGGCTTCGTTCAAAATATGTATTATTCTAGGATAGTCGTGTATTTGTTTTTTTTTTACCACCCGTTCACTTCTATACCACGGGATGTCTTCTGTACTGTCAGACTAATGTCAGGAGCTTAGACATAAATCAGTAGAATGTCAGGTTTCCCAATAAGAGCTTAAACCTGTTTTCAAAACCTAACCTCGTATCGTTAGTGTTTTTTATCACTGTTTATTTGAAAAAAATCAGGCCTGCATGCCTTTCGCGTGGGATTGGCGTTCCTCCGTGCATCTCTCTCTCTCTCTCTTCTAAGCCCGTCTGTCTTTTAGGTTAACGTAGTGTGTATAATGACATTAATGTAGTATTATATCTAGGTCATTAAGCAGTGTGCCTATCAAGGTCGTCTAAGAAATACAGTACCAGTTTTATTTTTAGAAACGCGTGTATGATGCTGTAGGCTTTTACTATCGTACGTGGAAGCGTTACAGTTATGCAGACGAAGTAGAAAAAGGGGATCTCTGGTTCAGCCATTATGGCGTTCTACAACACAGGCGTACGCTATTGTGAAAGCACTGATCTTTCACCATTCTTCTTTCTTTCTATTGAATTACTTCGTTAGGCTTTACATTTATTTTCTAATTTATATATGTGGATTAGAATTTTTCACCACAGCTGGTTTTTATATACCCTAGCACCAAATTCTACTTACAAACTCATAAAAACGCGCCCTCGGATAGCTATGCGTTTTTTTTATTTTTTTATTTTTTTGAACAGTATAGTATGAAGACTGAAGGTGAAACTCAGAACCGCTGGACCTATTGTTTCTAAACAGAAAAAGTACGACATCATCAAAATGAAGGACCTACTTATCAGAAAAGCTTTTGTGGTTGATATAAAGAAACGAAATGAAATTGCCAATAGCCTATAACTGACAAAATCGTAAAATAGCTGGAGCTAACGACGACGACGCCAACAATAAAAGCCACAAGTACACACAGACGAGGCAAACCAGAAGAAAACACGAATCTACGTCTCAGCTCATGCCATCAATGGTACATATACCTTGTAGCGGTATGGCAGGTTGTGTACCCTGACAATCCCCAGAGCTATGCCAGTGGGAGTTTTACTCCTGGTAGGTTCAACCAAGCTGGACTGGTCTGCGTGGGTAGGGGTCAGACAAAAGCTGGTACCCTGGTCCTCCAGGTTTGGGGTTTTAGCACAGGGCCGACACCCCTGTCTATGTAAAAAATCGCACATGTTACGGAAACGGCAACAAATGGAAAAATTTTTGATGCGGGACGGACAGCCGGAGTCTCAGGCTCGTATGACTGCCAGTGGTGAAAGCCGAAAGGAAGCCATTGGCATGAAAACGTATGCCCTGACCGCAAAACACGAAACCAGAATTGGAATTTGGAACGTCAGAACTATGACTGAGGCAGGAAAGCTGAGACGAATTACAGCAGAGATGAGAAACTACAAATTACATATCCTGAGAATAAGCGAGAGCAGATGGACAGGGACGGGGAGAATAAAAACAGCTACAGGGGAAACAGTACTTTATTCTGGTAGAGAGGATGGTCAGCACAATGAAGGTGTAGCCATTATCCTGAAGAAAGGAATGGAAAGGTCTTTACTTGAGTGGAAACCAGACTGATAAGAACAAGACTGAAAGGGAGGTTCACCAACACCACAATTATACAATGCTATGCACCAACAAACGACAGCGATGAAGAGATCAAGGACGAGTAACAGGTACAAAAGGAAATGGAAAATGCACCCAGGTACGATCTTATTATAGTAATGGGAGACCTAAATGCGAAAGTTGGAACACACAATAATTATAACGAAAGAGTAATGGGGAAATGCGGCAGCGGAACAGTAAACGAGAATGGGGACAAATTAATAAGCTTCTGCAGCATTAACAACCTGGTCATTGGAGGAACACTTTTTCAACAAAAAGAAGTGCACAAGTTAACGTGGGAATCACCAAACGGACGGGACAGAAACCAGACAGATCACATAATGATCAATGGCAGATGGAGACATGCATCAAAACACGTGAAAGTAAGTAGAGGCGCAGATGTGGGAAGTGATCATCACCTAGTAGTAGCAAGACTGAAGGCGAAACTCAGAGCTGCTGGACCAGTTGCAGTCAAACAGAAAAGATATAACATCATGAAACTTAAGGACCCCCTCATAAGAAAAGCGTTCGTGGTCGACGTAAAGAGACGATATCAGATTACCAAAAGCCAGGAAAGAACAGAGACCGATGATGTCGACCAGAAATTCAACAACACCTCAACAATATACAAGGAAAGCAGTAAGTCATGCTTGGGATTCCAGGAAAGAAAGAGCAAAGTCTGGATAACACCAGAAACGCTAAACACCATAGCGAAGAGAAAGGAAATGAAAAGAAAGAAAACAGAAGCTAAGTCTCCCAGGTTAAAAGCAATATATAGTGAACAGTACAGTCAGCTGGACAAGGAGTAAAACATCAAACCCGTGCTAACAAAAGGACATTTCTGGATGACCTTGCAAGACAGGCAGAAGAGGTAGCACTGAGAAATGAACAAAGCACAGTTTATAAAATAACTAAAATCATCAGTGGAAAACGAGGTGCAAAACAACATAACGTTAGTAAGAGACAAGCAAGGAAATCTCATCACCACAGCACAGGGGCAGGAAACAAGATGGGCAGAGCACTTCAGAGAAACACTGAATAAGGAACCACCAGAGACTCAGCTGAATGTACCTGAGGCTCAAAGTGACTTAGACGTAAATACAGACATTTCACGAAAAGAAGAAATCATCACAGCTATCAAAGGGTAAAAAAATGGAAAAGCGCCTGGTCACGACAATCTAAATGCTGAGTTGTTCAAAGCAGACCCTGGACTAGCAGCAGAACTATTAGAACCACTATTTGCACAAGTCTGGGAAACTGAGACAACACCAACAGAGTGGAGTAAAGGAAATATTATCAAATTGCCCAAGAAGGGCGACCTTACAGACTGCAACAACTGGAGAGGAATTACTCTCCTCTCAGTTCCCAGTAAAATACTAGACAGGATAATCATCCAGAGAATTTCAAAAGCAGTTGACCATAAACTGAGGAAAGAACAAGCGGGTTTTAGAAAGAACAGAAGATGTGCAGATCATATATTAACCCTCAGGAACGTTATAGAGCAGTGCTCAGAATGGCAGAAACAGCTATACATTAACTTTGTTGATTTTGAAAAGGCCTTCGACAGCATACACAGGGGGAGCCGAGCTAGCGTAATGGTTACAACACCGCTCTGGCGACCGGGTGATCCAGGATCAAACCCGGGCGACGGCATTTGAGGATTTTTCGTCGACCGGGATTTGGACTGGATTAACTCGAGACCTGGCGAGGACATTTGAAGGAGTGTCGTCGACCAGGGATTGGCGGCTCCTGAGCCGACCCAGCTCTAATGGGTACCTCCGAAATCGGCGAGTATCTGCCTGAATGGCGAGGGACACTTGTCTCTGTACAAGAAAAAAGGGATACTCACGTAAAATCAATGTCAGGTTAGACATTAATAATAACCTGAGATTTCGCCTCGAGTATTAGCGGGCGTACGAAAAAAAAAAAAAAAGCATACACAGGGACAGCCTGTGGAAAATACTGAGGGCTTATGGAATTCCCAGCTGCATTGTTTCCATCATAAAAAGCCTATATTCTAACTTTACATGCAGTGTTGGATTGAGTAATGTAACTCTCGAAGTGAAAACAGGAGTACGACAGGTATGCCCTTTATCAACAACATTATTTTTGACAGTCATAGATTGGGCGATGCGCCAGACAACAGAGGGCAGCCCAAGAGGAATTAGATGGACAACGTTTTCTACACTGGAAGACCTGGAATATGCAGTTGACATTGCACTACTCGCGCATTCACATCAACACATCCAAGAAAAACCGATAGACTGAATAAGTATGGCCAGCAGGTTAGCCTGAACATCAATCTGAAGAAGACAGAGGTCATGACACTAAATGTGGGCAATCCTGAGCCAATAACAGTAAGGAACCAGCAGTTAGAACAGACAGACACATTTACTTACCTAGGATGCATAGTAACACCTGACGGCAGAACAAGCAAGGACATTAACAACAGAATGAATAAAGCGAGAACAGCCTTTGCTAGTCTCAACAACATTTGGAAGTCTTCCCAGTACAGCACAAACACCAAATTAAGACTGTATGAGAGTTGTGTGCTTTCTGTGCTTCTCTATGGTATGGAATGCTGGAGAGTAACAGAGAAGGAAATGTCGAAACTCTCCTCCTTCCACACAATCTGCCTAAGGAAAATTCTCCGAATCTTTTGGCCAAACATCATCAGCAACCAAGAACTACTTATTCGGAGTAACCAGGAGGACATGCACACCATGACAGCTGGCAGACGCTGGAGTTGGGTTGGCCACGTCCTCGGAAGGGACCATGATACCATCACAAGAACAGCTATGCTTTGGACCCCCGAGGGAAAGCGAAAGAGAGGCCGACCAAAAACAACTTGGCGGAGAACTGTGGAAGCCGAGATGCAAAGAATGAACCAGAGTTGGGGCACTGTACGAAGGATGGCCGCCAACCGAGCAAAGTGGAATCAATTTGTTGCTGCACTACAAGACGCCACCAGGCACGATGGCCACCGACTGCTTTGACGGTTGGCGGTTATGGATCAAAGAAAGAAGACGTCTCAGCTCATAGTCCTTTTCAACAAACAAGTGAGAACGGGTTGAAAAAATAAATAACACATTTGCAAAACAGAACGCGATGATTGAAGAAGTCACAATAGTAGGAAAAGATGACAACGGGACGACTCCAGACAATAAGCTACGGGTCCTTCTCATGACCAACCCTTTTAAGGGCTAACACCAGCCTAGCTTAAAAATGGAATAAAGCACAATATGTGCCCCAATTATAACTTAAATGGCCCATTTTGGGTCTGGTTGAACGGGGTATAAATAGCGCTTTAATGAAACGGGGAATAAAAGTTTGACAGAACCAAACAGATAAACAGAGAGAAACAATGATGTAAACAGACAGAGAAACACAGCAAGAAACAGAGAAAACATAATGTTATAACAAATAGTAAAACAGAATGAGAGAGAGAGAGGGAGAGAGAGAGAGAGAGAGAAAGTGGAAAAGAAGAACGATAAAGCGTCTTCTTCGAGTTTCCAGTAGACTTACTTATTACTGTATAATATTGTGTCTAGCAGCCGGGCTTAGCAGTTTTTTTGGCTGTAAAATATCATTTTTAGCGAGCGTCCCATAGGCGAAATCAGTGGTTCTCTGCGTGTGCCATATATGGGGGGGCAATGCCATATTTCTAGGGGGGCCACAGTAAGATGATAAAGTACCTTTTTGCTAGCTAACAGCGACTATGGGGGAGGGGGGCACAGAGGTAAATGAGGCTCAGAAAGGGGGGGGGGGGCGGGGCATGAGCACAAAAAACGGTTCAGAACCCCTGGGCTAAACGGTTAGAGCGTTTGGCTCTCGCGACGCTCGGCTGTAAATGAGAACCTTTCCCTGTTCTTAAGATAAGGAAGGAAAATGCAGCGAAGAAGGGCATTGGTTCTTCCCCCCCCCCCCCCCCCCACTCACGAAGCTGGACCAAGTATAGTGAAGTCCTTAACACTTCATCTCCCTACTGCAGTATCTCCTATGGTACTGTTATACATTTATTCTGTTTAGTAAGCGATCTGGTTATGCTTTTCCTTATTACTGTGAACATTCTCATTTCCAAACGGGATAACAATTTTTTTTTTTTTTTAATCCACAGAGGACACATCCAGAATCATCTTCAAGAGCGTTGGAGCTGGTTTGAAAGATTCTCGCTTTGTGCAGTCTGACCATCCGGACATGAGAGACCGCGACACCATCGCTTTCGAAACGTTCTCTCCACGAACTCTTCCAGGTTCCAATGGGCACCAAGAAAAGTCATCATTAATTGGACGAGATGTCCAGACTCTTGATCATCCGGAAAGATACGATAAACATCGGCATAAAAGAAAGAGCAACCTGTCATGTGACCCGCAGGGCTATCATAACCAGCCCGCTCATCTTTCACCTGCTCATGTAATTCAGCAGCAACAACAAAAACTGAATTCTAGCCCCGCTTCCGGTCCGGGTCACTACCCACTTCACATTCCGGATCGTGGAGAATCCGGACCAGGAGGTAAGAAAGTCACATTCCAAACCGATCTCACAACGCAGAACCTTAAGACCTGGGACCTTTGTCAAAAGGTGACTATGCAACGAGACACCGCGTACCTTGCCCCGGCAAGTTACCATGGTAACTCCGGATCCGAGCGGATTCCGTACGGAAACAGGCCCAGGAGTCAGGATGATGACGATAACACGACCACATCCGGAAGTTACACCATAAGCCCGGAAAACGATTGCGAGGACATACTTGCAGTGTCATTTCCTGTTGCTTAAAAACCCCATTTAAGACCCTAGGCAGAAGCAACGACTTTTTTTCTTTGTTATTCACTTTGAATATTGTGTGTGAATTAATTAAAATAACGTGCGAGTGAATTTCTTAAAATAACGTGCGAGTGAATTTCTTAAAATAATGTGCGAGAGATATACTTAATATAATGTGCAAGTGATAATAATGTGCGAATGAATTACAGTAGAACTCCATTTATCCGAACCCCATGGGACCGAGCATCGTTCGGATAATCAAATGTTCGGATAATTGGATTACATAATGTATCGAGTACATGTACACATATTTCTAAAAATAATTAACCATCACAAGGAAAATACACTACAAAACATATTTACTTGTACTATAATAATAATACCCACACTGTATTAGATCACTGTATCACCAAAATCTTTTATTACACTGCAGTGCATGTACTACTTGTATTAATTATTTTTGTTAAGAAAGAGAAATGTTTTCAAAATAACATTACAAACGATTCAAAACCAGGCGCAACTTACGTATATATGTACTTGCACAGATGTAGCCCACTATTTAAAATAATGAGGAATCCTCTTTTGCACCAAACTGGATAGTCTCGTTTTGGCTGCTAAGTCCCGCATTCTCTTCAACAGCAGAAGCTGTGTAGGACAGCTGTCATCTTCTTGCTCGTACCAAGCCATCGCTGTTTCTAGTGCTATAAAGGCCTCTTCAGGACTTGGTCGACGTTTTGGTTTTTCTTCATAATCTACAAGTACATCATGTACTTCTGAGGAGTCTTCATCATCGGTCACTACATGTATTTGGTTTTCTTCTTGCACAAAAGACAAAATTTCTTCGTCATTCAAAAACTGAAAACCAGAATCATTATCATCTTCTAGCCACATGTGTGCATCATCTTTGTCACAGTCCGAAAATCCGGGCATTGCTTGAAACAGTTCCACAACTTCATTTATACAATCATCATTTTTGTCCACTGCAGTAGTTTCATTTCCTCCTTTTTTTCCCAAGCAATCTACTCCAAGCCTTGTTGAGATTATCTTGTGACAGGGTGGTCCAAGCATCATCTAACATATAGCAGCAGTCTTTGAGATTAAGCTTTTTGGAAAACGCCACCACACTTTCTTCATCTTCAGCCAACAATAAACGACGCAGGACTTCCTTCTTGTACATCTTTTTAAGCTTTGCTATAACACCCTGATCCATTGGTTGAATCAGTGCTGTTACACTGGGAGGCAGAAAAATTACTTTAAAATTTGCATCAACTGCATTCAATGTATCCGTCTCTGGATGAGATGGTGCATTGTCCAGTAGAAGAATTATTTTTCCAGTTTTCTTTTCTTGTTCTCTCAACCTCTTCACATTTGGGATGAACTGATTTGTATACCAATCAAGAAATATTTCACTATTCATCCAAGCACTCTTCTGTGCTTTGTAACACAATGGGAGACATGTCACATTCTTTAAACAACGTGGTTTTTTTTGGCTTTGCCGATCATTAGCACCGGTAAACGATGACTTCCACTGGCATTCGCGGCTACCAAAATTGTTACTCTCTCTTTGCACTTTTTAAACCCAGGGACAGCTGCTTCGTGCTGAGATTCAAGTGATTTTTGAGGCAATGATTTCCAGTATAAGCCAGTCTCATCGGCATTATACACATCATCGAGTGAATAACCTTCTTCTTCAAAAAAAGCCAAGAATGTTTCTTTAAAATTTTTAGCGGCAGTTGCATCGCTAGATAAAGATTCCCCTTGAATCTCCAATTCTCGTATGCCATGACGAGATTTAAAGTTTCTTAACCATCCCTGGCTAGCCTTAAAGTCAGGAGGACCGTCAAGTTGATTGTTGAACTGAAGTGCCTTTTCACACAACAGAGAACCAGAGATAGGTTCCCTTTTGCTTCTTCTTTGCACAAACCATATATACAAAGCCTCTTCCAATTTCACATCTTTCGCATTTCTCATGGTTTTACGTTTCTTCGACCCATTTTCACTATCAAATTTCGATGCAAAACTCATAATTTTATCCTTGTTACTTTTTGATGTCAGAGACGGTAGCTTTCCCAACATTGAAAATCCTCGCAAGTGAAGACACAGTTTCACCTTGTCCTAGTCTCTTGATAATTTCTGTTTTCGTTTCAATTGACAAAACATTGCGGTTCCTTTTATATGCTTTAGGCCTACTGGAAGATGCCATATCGCACAGAGAAATACGTGTACACCAAAATTATTCTGCTGTAGTAGCAGACACAGTTATTTTAAGTTGAACTGTCTGTTTAGCCAGTGTTCTACCTAGAACGCACTCGTACACTGGATTGGTAAACCAGATATTAACTGACTTTATGATCTAACTGACTTCCTGTACGTAAGCGACCGACCATTAGCCACCCCATTCTCTACAAATTGTTCGCACACATTTGAAGTTTGCCGCATCAAAAGATTCAGAATTTTAGTCTAACGTGACTGTGGCATCTGATTTTTTTTTTTCTGGAAAAAGTGTTCGGATAATTGGATGTTCGGATAATTGGGGTTCAGTGCGATAGTGAATTACATACAATCATGTACAAGGGAAATACTTAATATAATGTGCGAATGAATTACTTAGAATAATCTGCAGGTGACTTATTAGGAAATTAATGCCTGGGAATTACTTACAATAGTGTGTGAGTGAATACTTAGAATATTTTGTTAGTGAACTACTTATAATGTGCGAGTGGCTTACTTATATGAATTACAAGTGAGTTTCTTAGAATCATGTGCAAGTGATTTAAAGCTGGGAGAACAGGTCCTGGAACAGGTTGACCACTTTAAATATCTCGGAGCTATTATAGACCGAAAGGGAGGCATCAAAGAAGAGTTGGCCACTCGAAAGCAGCAGCTGGGAGATTTTTTCAGGCCATAAATCGAGGATTCCTCAGCAAGAGAGAGGTTGGTAAGAAAACGAAGATGGCTGTATACCGCTCCATCTATGTCCCAGTCTTGACATATGGACGCGAGTCATGGGCAATGACTACAACCCACAAAAGCCAGATCCAAACCTCAGAAATGAGGTATCTGAGGAAGGTGGTTGAAGTAACAAGAAGAGAAATGGTCCGCAACCAGACAATACGTCAAGGCCTGAAATCCAAACCCCCTGCAGACCCAAGTAGAACAGTCCCAACTAAGATGGTTTGGCCATGTCTGCAGAATGGGAGAAGATCGGCTACCACGACAAGCATGGGAAACAAAGAGCCAGGGATCCAGACCCCCAGGGCGACCCAGAGTCCGCTGGGAGGACAACATTAGACAATCTTTGAAGGACCGAGGACTAGAATGGAACCAGGCCAGGAGGAAGACAGCCGATAGGATAGTCTGGCACTCTTCTTTCAAACCTCTGCACCTCACGGTAGAAAAGGAACGACGACTAAGTGATTACTTAGGATAGAGTGCCAATGTATTAATTAAAATAATGGGAGAGTGAATTACATACAATAATATGCGAGTGAGTTACTTACAATAATGTGAGAGTGAATTACCTAGAATATTTTATGAATGAATTTACAATAGTGTGCGAGTGAATTACTTAGAATAAAGTGCGATTTAATTACTAAATTTGTGTTAGTTATATTCCGAACATTCCATGATTCTTTCTCTACAAATCTGAAAGGTGCATCAGAGAATGTGCGAGCAATGGAAAAATTGAAATTTACTCTTTAAAAAAAGGAGTTCTACACTCCAGGACATACCAGCCTTCATGCTAGGGATACATACTAAATTCTGGGCGTCAGGTAACTTTAGCGCATAGCCTTTTCAGTGTACCCCCAGTTCTTCTCACAGTTATTCTGTGTTTCTGTTTTAGTAACCTTTAAAAACAAAAAGACAAACATAAACAATCTATAGTAGACGTTGCATTTTAAAGATTATTAGTCGTTTTCCTGCTAACACTTTGGTTTGGTTTTAAGGCCCATATTTAGTGCGCACGGACAACTCCATCAGTGCTCCGATCTCCTCCCATAGATCAAACAAGGAAGATCTCAGCACAGTGCACGAACTCGGTAGCACCGGCGAGGATCCCAATGTGTATAAGCAGGAATCACCTATTCTATAAATATATTTGTGGTGGGTAAGTTTCCTAATTTTTAAATTTTCCCTGGGGCAGCGGCCGTATGGTCTACTCTTTAGGATTGCCAAAGGCCTAGGGATTTTTACGTGCACAACTTGCACACTGGACCTCGTATTTTTCCTTCCTTATCCGAGAAGACTAGGCATCCGATCTCACTACCCAGGAGATCAAGGGGGGAGTATGACATCATCAGGAACCACTGTCTCTAAAAAAAAAAAAATGTCCATCAATTATATTCCCTCATTTGGGAGCGAACGCCATACCTCTTAGCCACCTCGATCCCCAAAAGTCTTTTAAAGACTATTAACCGTTTTTCTGCCAACACTTTAACAATGAAAATGGAGGGAATCGTTAATTTGCATGCAAAGCTCAAATGCATACATTAGTTGTCAAGAAATTATTAATACACGGAGGTGGTTACCATCGGGACAACATTAGACAATCTTTGAAGGACCGAGGACTAGAATGGAACCAGGCCAGGAGGAAGACTGCCGATAGGATAGTCTGGCGCTCTCTTTTCCAAACCTCTACACCTCACGGTAGAAGGGAAACGACCAAGTAAGTAAGGTTATCATCATCATCACCACCCTTCAGCTACCTAAAGACCATAGGCCTTCAACAAACTTAGACCAAGACTTCCTGTCCCGTGCCATCAGTACAAAGTTTGTCCATGTCTTCTTCACCGCCTTCATGTCACATGTAAGACCAGCAGGGATGAACGTATGAGAGGACGCATCCGCCGTGTATACAACCAGTGCGCAACAGAAAAAAATTAGCATTCATACCCTTCGACATTTGCTGAGGGAGACTGAGCACCTATGGGTTTGCCCGGAGTGCAATGGCGTCGATTCTGATTAACATTAACATTAACATTAACATTTCTATTTCCAGTTTCATTCTCTATGCCTGTTGGTATCTCGCTACTTCAATAACGCTGTGAATTCCAGACAAAGACCTGCTTCCTAGTGCTATGAACAGTGTCCCATCCATCGCCAGCGTCTTCTTCTGCTCCACTGAAGCCTGTCTGGTTTCTGTCATATCATTATAATCACCTATCAGCTCCCCAAGAAGCATAGGCCTTCAAGAAACGTGTGCCACGTATCCATGCCAACAGCTCAAGGTCTCTCCATCTCTTTTTTTTTTTTTTTTTTCGTACGCCCGCTAATAATCTCATCTCAACCCGTAACCCGTCATGGGTCGTAGGGGTGCCATGGTGAAAGCATCAGCAGACAGGGTCCTCCACTGCTCTCTATCCTCAGCAATGCGTACAAGTGTGGAAAAACCGTGCCCTGTCCATTCTTTGATGTTATCAGCCCAGGATTTTCTTTGCCTTCCTCTTCTCCGTTTACCTTCGACTGTTCCCTGGAGGATCATTTTCGAAAGGGAGTCATTACGAGTTATATGCCCAAACCAGGCAAACTTTCGACAAAAGTGGTTCTTGGTGGCCTGCATAAGTGTTTATTTTCTCTCTAACATAGACATTTGTTTTGTGCTCTTTGTAGCAAATGCGCACAATTCTTCATTAACATTTATACTCGAAAGCCTGAATCCTTCGCTCCGTATCTGCAGTGAGTGTCCAGCCCTCACACCCATACAAGAGAATAGATAATACAAGGGATTTGTATAATTTGATCTTCACAGGAAAACTAATGTTACTTTTCCAGATCACATTCAGCCTTGTAATACTCGCTATTATTCGAGGCGAAATCTCAGGTTAATATGTTTATCCTGAGACTGATTTTACTTGAGTATCCTTTTTTCCCTGTACACTGACAGGTGTCCTCTCGCCATTCAGGCAAATATCCGCCGATTTCGAAGGTACCCATTAGAGCTGGGTCGGCTCAGGAACCGTTCAGGTTATTCCAGTCCCAAATTCTTCCAAATGTCTTCGCCAGAGCTCGAATTATTCCAGTCCATGTCCCGGTCGAAGACACTCTTTCAAATGTCCTCGCCAGGGCTCGAACCTGGATCACCCGATCGCCAGCACAGTGTGGTAACCATTACACCAGCGCGGCTCCCTCTCCATGTCTTGTTCACCCCCTTCATGTCGGGCTTGCCCATATTGTTTTGTTGAAGTTTTTCAATAGTTTAAAATTTCTACTGCAGCAGAACCTAATGCCCAACCCTCATTAGTTACCTCTTACGACATGCGTGGTAGGTTACAGTGTTACTATTCTGTGTTCACATTTCTGGTCCTGATAACACAAACGGGATCGGTGCTGTCATATACTGCTCACATAATAACCTATTTACAGAGCACCTTAAAATCTTCCTTTAAAAAAAAAACATTTAAAAAAAATTCAGCCAGTTTTTTTTTAAAGTAGTAAATTTACGATTTAAAAAAAGTTTACTTTATTCTCTTTGAAGCATGTCCCTTTGTTTTATGATCAAACTTTCTTTTATATTGTCTTTACACTGTATTCTTGCTTTTTTAAAAAAGTTTTCCACCAGTCTATCATTCCTTGTAGCAACATTTTGAGAAATGTACTTTCTGTCGGACTCATTTTATGTTCACAACATTTTTCACACATTAATTCTTAATGAAGCATTGAGTGGTGGAATTGTAAGAGTTGTTGCTCCTCAAGGCAAAGTTTTCATGTTTGAACAATGCAGTTTCACGCTGCATTCTACCCAGTTATAAATGGGTACCTAAATCTGCTCTTAAGGTAAAGAAGGCAGAGACGAGGACTGGAACCGATGCCCCAGCCTCATCAAGTTGAAATCTAGTATAGTAAAGTCTCTCCCCTTTGGTAGCGTCTGCTATGAGATTACCATTACCGGCTCTTAATGGCTTTATTTTAAAGCTTAATCGTTGAACTAACACTAGTACTCAATCATGTTCTCTGCCAATAATACCATCAAACCTCATCATGTAGAAGAACTGTCTACAGAAACCACTGCTACAAAACCAAGAGGTCATTGACCAAGGCTAGCTTAAGCGATGGCTGCTTGGTCTGTAGGGAGCTAGAAAAAAAAAAAGAATAAACGAATGAGAAATACTCCGAGATTTCTTCCATGCTCCCGCCCCGGAATACACGCTCTTATTTTCATTCGCTGTCTTATCTTACTGCTAAAATTGTGTTCTTGTGCAGAAGATTATATTGTCAAGGCATAATTTATGAGAATCGCTATCCTTAGTTCCAGACTAATCATGCAACATTTATCACGTAGCCAATACAGACAGGTGTGTATCTCTAGAGAAAATTATGAAAAACAGTGACTTCGATTTTTAAATGTCAATTTGTATAATTGTTTTCCAGCGTATAATCCAGCCTGTGATCTTAGAGCAGCAGTCGGCAACTCTTGTGCTGTGGGAATCTATTTTAGAAGAATTGGTTCTAGAAAAATCTAACTTGATAAAATTATACAGGGTGTTTCAAAAAGAATATCAGTATGTTGAAGGTGTATAGTTTTGGTAATTGCAAACTTAAAAATGCTTGGTTTGCACCAAACGATAGGTAAACTGTCCGAGTTTGGACAGTTACCCGATAATAAAAAAATGTTTTTCATTTCAGCCGCTAGACGGCGCAAGGAATGAAAATGGGAAGAATAACAACGGATAGTTGGAGTGAGTGTGGAGAGAATTGTACTACAGTTTAGATGTGTGCCGTGTAACACGAGGGGCACACATTGAGGGATTGTAATGTAAGAGATTAAACTTTGACAGTTTTACTTTATTTTGGTGCAAACTGTGTGTTTTTAAGTGTTCAATAACCAAAGTTATATGCATCTAAAATACCGATATTCTTTTTGAAACACCCTGTATATGTGACCGGCTTTCAGAGTGTAAAAAGATGAAATAAGCGCAGAAAATTCTCAGAATTTTTTATTTTTCTCGAATACCACCACCAACCAAGAACTGCTGACTCGGAAAAATCAAAAACATTTGCACACCATCATTGCTGGCAGACGCTGGAACTTGGTTGGCCTTGTCTTCAGAAGAGACCCCGACACCATCACAAGAACTACTGTGCTATGACCCTCAGGAGGAAGGTGAAAGAGAGACTGACCAAAAGCAGCCTGGTGGAGAACCTTGGAAGCCGAGATACAAAGCATGAACCAGAGTTGAGGTACTGCATGAAGGATGGCCACCGACCGAGCAATGCGGAGACAGTTTGTTGTTGCCCTACAAGACGCCGCTAAACGTGATGGCCACTGATTGAAGAAGATCGGTAGCTTTTATAGCTACTGGACGTTCTGCTGCTGCAGTTCCATCAACAGAGGGGTAGGTAATTCAAATTAAATGATATTTTACAAATTTTAACTTCCCTTTTGTAGTGAAATTGACAGAGATACAACGGTAAAATCCCTCCAAAGATAACATTTAAGGATAAAAACATAATGCGTAGGCTGCGAATAGTACATGATCGCCTAGACCGCGGGTCATCATCCTCCATAATAATTGACTTGCTAGACAGGAGGGGAACGGAGGATCAAAAAGAAAAAATATGACTGGAAAGATTGCGTGAGACTAGAAAGGCTAAGGAGACGCAATGAGGGGGGGGGGGGGGGGGAAACGGAGAAAAGTCACGTTTCCCAAGTTGACATAAAAAGTAAGCAACTCGACAGAAGGGACCTTAGATATAATACGCCACAGTCATTTATTGGACGCTTTTGCAATACCAAGCCCTTGATTTGAATTCAGCGGCTAAAACGCAGATGTTTGGAATATTACAAAATTTAAAAAGTACTTTTTTTCTTAATATTAATGTTAGGAATATAAAAATTAGCTGGCCGGATGGCCTATTCTGAGCAGTGAACTAATATGGTCTTAATTTTACAGACGGATAGATAATATTGAAGATAATGACAAAAGACTGTATTGAATCTAAAAGTGTCGCTAATTGCACAAAAAAACACGACCTCGAAACGCAGGTGTTCAAATCTACGTAGTATGGAAGAGAGGGTTTTGGGTGGTAGCTGTGTCTAAATATAACTTTTAACGACAAAATTTTGGAGGGGAGAGAAAGGTTGGTTCAAAAATCAAGTACATTTTGTAGAAACACAAGTAGAGACGGACAGACTAACAGATAACCATCCATACTTGACTGAAGCATGACTGAAATGACTTTATGGTAGGAAATTTGAAATTAAAATAAACCTAGGCAGTGATTGGCCACAGACAATCATATCATTAGCGCTCAGACGCGAAAGTGGGGTCATTTCTCAATAGTTGTTCAGTGATAGACACAGATTTTAAAGTGTGGTGATTTCCATATGAAAGAAAGTGTAATAAATTTAGGGACGCCATACTATAGCCAGCAGCTCAGCTGAGTTTTGCTAGCAATTCTGTGTTATTTATTCATAATCTGGTAAGATTGAAATTATTTCTTTGTATATTTTGAATATTGTTTCATGTTCGAGTGATTTGATACTGCCATATCGAAATCTAGCCTTACAAACAAGTAGGGATTTGCTCTAGACCCCCCGCCCAAGTCAGGGTCTAGGGACCAACAATGTACATAAACTCCAGCAAGGATTATGCAAGACAGATCAAGTGTTGAGAATAATGAAACATATTACCTATCCTCTTTTAGGGCAGACAACTAATAAATATTTTTCAGAATCTATAGTCTGGGAGGATCTATCTGATGTAAAACCACCATGGTAAATGTGCTGTTTGGTCAGAGAGATCTGACCTGTCTGTATGATGTGGTTGTTGTGTCAGTGTTGTGTCCAGACGTGGGTAGAGAATAGATTTTGACACATGGCCCATACTTTGATTGCAGAGCTGCGAGTTTCTGTTGTCAACAAAGCAGTGACTATTCAGTTGGTGACTTTACTCGAGTGTATCTGTGCAGTACTTGTGACAGAGACCACCATTATTGCCCGCCAGCACGGAGAGGTGGGACCATCAGTTTTCAGCACCAGAGCTACAAATATAAGATGAGTGAGCCTCTGGTCTGCTGGACATTCACCAACGCAGTTTAGTTACTAATACCCCATAAAAATTCCCACCATTTTCTGGACACTGGGTAGTCAATATAGACAGGTGTGATGAGGCCACCCCAACAGCACAAACAGTAACTATCCTCCCAAGTAGATGACTACTAGAACATTTTAATAAAACTAACTTGTATAGTACATATATATGTACACTATTGCATTTATGATATAATATTCCATGCATTTCTTTCATAATCTCTAAATCTTTTTAAGTTCTGGTCAACCTAAAAAATTGATCCAGAACAAAATAAATGTAATATAATTTTATCAAAAAATTTACACTATTGAGTTAGTTCAGTGTGTTGTAATATTTATTAATATTATTAGTCTTGTTAAATATCTGTGGGTATATCTATAACCTATTACACCACACTACATATCATAACCCTAGACACTTTACGTAGCCACATTCATTAAAAAAAAAAAAATTAAGTGTGAGGTCGTAGTGGTAGCAAGAAAGGCCTTCTGACAATTCTCAACTACATTTTATTTTCAGGAGCCTTCACAGCTGGCCTCATACAATTACATTTAGTAATATCATCATCATACAATACCATCAACACCACTACACCTTTAAGGAAAACTCACTTTCTTATCCTATAAAGCTCATGATTACAGTATATTTTTTATGGTCCTTGGGAATACTGAATTTTGAAATGCTGGTGGGAGAGGGGAACAATTTGTTTTTTTTCCCCCACCATCATCTAAACATCTACTAAACCATCCCTTGTGATCTACCAGTAGGTCCCGATTGACCAGATGCCGACGCCTGTCTTAGAGAGTTGAAAAGGACGGTTAATTATTTTAAAATATACATCTGGTTTGAAGGTGACATCATCATCAGCTGCCATCTCCACAACGAAGATTGGCTGTAATGGATCTCCAACGTCTTCTGTGTCATGTCTTGATGGTGCACTGATAGACTCTTTCCTGTCCATCTCTTGATGTTATCTTCTCATAGACAGCGCTGTCTAACTCTTTCTTCTATTACGGTCTTCAGTGTCCGGTGTTTTGTCTGTTAATATGGCCAAAATGTTTTAGCTGTCTCATTTTAATCTCCTTCATTAATTATCTTTTCATTCATGGTTTTTCTATGACCTCTTTATTTGTTTTTTCTCTCTTTCCATGAGATGCGCCCCATTCTTCTGTATATCCACATCTTAAGGGTTTCAATACATTCTTCCAATTGCCTATTCATTGTCCATGTTCCAACGCTATGCTGTAATGAAGAATGTATATAGCATTTGATGATTCTCAATTTAAATGTGTGAGTTAATTTAGGTGATAGTATTTGTCTATTCCTATTCTCTTCTTGGTTTCTGTTTTCCATCTGTCATCTTTTGCTATTATATGACTAAGATATGAACAACTCTTGACTTACAGACATACACTTGTCATAAATTATACACGATTGTACTCCTCGCTCGAAACTGTCGTGTATTTCATGTGGTTGTGTTGCCTTGGCTGTGAAACCATTGTATCAAACTATCGCCCACACAAATATTTGATCTTGTGAAACTCTCCCCCAAACCTCGAACTGTGTATTGTGAAATTGTCACCAATACTCATAATAGTTTCTTGTGAAACTGTCACAAATATTCCTTACTTGGCTCTTATGAAACTGTCACAAATACTCCATACTTGGCTTTAGTTAAACTGTCACAACTACTCAATACTTGGCTGTTGTTAAACTGTCACAAATATTACCTCCTTGGCTCTTGTGAAACTGTCACAAATATTCCCTAGTTGACTCTTGTCTAACTGTATCAAGGATTACTCAGTTGAGTCTTGTGAAACTGTCACACATATTTCCTATCTGAATGTTAAGAAACTGCGTCCCACACCCTTAATTGTCTTTTGAAACTGGTACCTAAATATTTAAATGAATCATGTAAAACTGTCATTCACACTCCCGTGTCACTATGTTGATACACGAGGAACTAACGGCAAAAGCAAGTTGACATAATGACAAACTAATTCCGTACTTCACCTGACAGATGAACTGCGTAAATTCGGTTGACAGATAAAGTGTAGCCGTAGGTTGGTTAAGAGGGAAAATTCTGTTAGATCTAGTTTATGAGATTAGCTGACTTTGAATTTATAATCTAAGGGAAATAATCGATAGAAGGAGAAGAGTGGGTCAAGAGTTGTTCTTACTTCCAATGGTTGAGGACTGTTGATGTTTTCATTGTCTGGTTTTGGCAAGGTAAGCGAGGGGAATTATGCACGTGGAATTTATTTCCTTGTGAGTTGTTTGTCACACAAAGTTGTTTTGGTGTGTTCGAAATTAGTCGTCGTTGTAAATCGACGTTTCAGATTAAATCAGTTGGATTCTAGATGTGGTAGCTAGTGGACGTTTTCATTGGGTGATAAGCCAATGTATATTGGTTGCTTCTGCGGTGGCAGAAAGCTGTACTATCATCCAGACATTGTTTATTTAATCTGAGGATGAGATGTCAGTGTTTCCAAGTGATAGAAATGTGTGTATTCGAATTATCAGGTCTGTTGAGTTTTGCCAAACTATTAATGAACTGTTAGTAAAGTGAACTACAGTAGACAGTCAAGAGTAAAGTGAATTACAGTAGACAGTCAAGAGTAAAGTGAACTACAGTAGACAGTCAAGAGTAAAGTGAACTACAGTAGACAGTCACGGAATTATTAGTAGACAGCCTAGAGAAAGGACAGCAGAGTTTGGTAAAAGTACATCCCTGGCGGTCAGGCCAGTGTCTATATCTAGATACACCAAATGTTAGCTGCTGTTTACCAGTTAAAGAAAAATCGAGGTAAATATTTTAGTGCATAACAGATGGGAATAAGATGTATCAACGAGGGTTCTCAAATTGCTAGGTCAAACAGCCACAGTAGAGCAGTCTGATAGAAGGAGATACATGACTGAAGAAATATTGTTAACTATTGTCACATTATTGTGTTGTACCAACCAGCTTATATTGTTCATTTGTGTGATGAATTTACCATGATACAACGTTAAAATATCTCCAAATTTAACGATTAAAAGTAGGGTTAAAAATAATGCGTAAGATACTAGGAGACATGCTCGCCCATGCCAGCCTTTCCCACCGCCATTTAAAACTAACGAGTTAGACGTGCAGACGAAACGTTTACCCTTTGTAGACGGGAGAGAACAGAGGACACCAAAAGGAAAAATATTACTGAACACGTGTTTGAAGATCGCAAGGCTGAAAGACGCAATTGGTAGTAAAAGAAAAAATTCACGTCCCTAGTTGACAGAGGGTAAGGAAATGGACAAAAAACGACTTTAGCTCGTGTCAGAAACAGTCATTTCTTGGACTTTTACGATACTTGATTGTTATTTGAATTCAGCGGCAAAACACATGAGAGAAGGTTCTCGAACAAATTTCAAAAACTAAACTTGAGAAAAAAATATGTTTTTTTCTTAATAATAGAGTTATGAAAATAAAACCTAGCTAGTTTGATAGCCCATCTTGAGCAGAGAAATAATATGCTTTCAATTATACAGACGGATAGATAATAAGGAAGATGTTGACAAAAGACTGTATTGTTCATATCAGACGAGCGACTGCACTGTTAAAAAAAATGTCACTAAATTTTCAAAATTTTGGCCTTGAGCATGCAAACGTAAAAATCGAGCTGTAATTAAAGAGAGGGGAAATGGTAGAGAATTGTAGTTAAAAATAACTTAGGCGGCAGATTCGTGTAGGAAATGCATGAAGAACCAAGCGTGGTTTTTGTATGAAAAAACAAGTAGAGACAGACGGACTAACAGACCGTAATACATACTTGACTGAGATCTGACTGAAGTGACTTTTGGTTGTAGATTTGAAAGACAGGGGGGAAGTCGGCGATTGGTCAACGTATTTTATAGTAGCGGGACAGAGAGGTGAAATTTTGCCATTTGACATAAGTCTGTTCAGAGACGCAGTTTAAATAAATAGTGGTGTTGATTCCAGCAGAATACAAATATATAGTGGGACGCCATCATACAGCCAGCAGCTCAGCTGAGTTTTTCTAGCAAATTTAACTGTGTTCTCAATTCTGAATTCTGAATTGTGAGTTTCTATTTGGCACCGAAGTGGTGTCAAATGCTGTTATAAGACTACACAAGAGTGTGCCTGTGCAGACTAAGATTGGTGTCAGTGAAGTCTAACGTTGTACTCCAGATTCGGAGAGGAGTGGGACAACCAGATTCCAGCACCAGAACTACTCAGTCAAGATACGTGAGCGTCTGGCCTGCTGGACATTCACCAACTAATTTACTAACTAACTCACCAACTATATTACCATCAACTAGAACATACCATTTTTGGGAAATAAAACTTGTATTCCTCCCATCAGTTAATGGACAATGTTTTGGTAGTCACAGAGTGGGAGTGATGACACCACCCCAACAGCATATCTAGTAATAAGTTCTCCTGGGACTATCTTAATATAATTATTATTAACCAGTCATTTGAAATAATTAGGTACACATTTTCCATTTTATTATGTCATATAATTATGCATTCCATTTATAACTCCATAATATTTCATATGTTCTGACCAACAAACGTTTGGTTCAGAACAAATAAATTTACCAAAAGATTTAATATTTTAAAACTAAAACAGCCTGAGTTAGTTCAGTGTGTTATAAAGTTTATTAATATTATTAGACTTATTAAATATCTGTGTGTGTGTGTGTGCGTAATCTACCACAACACATTACATATCAGTACCCTAGACTTTTAACGTAGCTACATTCATTAGTAAAAAAGATATGTTTGAGGTCGTAAGTGGTAGTAAGAAGGGCCTTCTGTAATTCACATCTACATTTATCTCAGGAGCCTTCACAGCTGACCTCATACATCACACTAGGTAACATCAACCATACAATACCATCAAAATCCACTACATATATTGGGGTCTTGTCCAGGGATAATTAGCTTATCAGTAATATTAGGATCTCCTGGTGGGAGAATTAAATTAGGGGGACAAATTGTAAAAATAAAAAGTGTCCCTTAAAATTGAAAGTGAAAATAAAAGTTGGTGAATCTTCACAGCCAGTGGTAATTAATTAATTAATTGGTTAATTAGAATTACCTTAGTCAATAGTTAATTAGAATTACTTTAGTTATTGATTAGTTAGAATTTTACCTTGATCATTGTTATTTTGTGTGATGGCTGAGCTGGCAAAGTTCAGATCAGCTGCTGTGCTAACGGCGAAGGAAATGGGAATGGATGGTCAGGTTTTAATTCAGTATGTAACTGCTGAATGTGACAAGTATATTGAAAGGGAAGATAGGAGGTTAGCTGAAGAGAAGAGGTTACAAATTGAGGCTGATAGAGAACTTAAGAGGCTGCAGATTGAGGCAAAAGAAAAACGACAGCAAAGGGAAGCAGAAGAAAAAAGGTTGACTGCCGAAAGGGAGGCAGAAGATAGAAGGTTGCAAAGGGAGGCAGAAGATAGAAGGTTGCAAAGGGAGGCAGAAGATAAGAGAAGGGAAGCAGAAGATAGAAAGGCCGAAAGGGAAGCAGAAGATAGAAGGTTGCAACGGGAGCATGAATTACGACTAAGGGAGCTGGAATTACAAGGCCATGCTCCTGAAAATGGTGCCAGCCCTTTTGCCTCAGATGCCGCAGCTAGTCAGGGAGTCTCAAACTCGGCTATGGGGTTTCATTTAGACCATTTTGTTGAGAAAGACGATGACATCGAGGGGTACCTCAGTCGTTTTGAGTTATTAGCTACTACATATGGGTTAGAGAGAGAGAGAGGTGGAGTTTAAAGCTATCACAGGGATTGAGAGGTACTTCTTATGAAGTTTTCGCAAAAATGAACAGAGAAGACCAAGACAATTATGACATGCTAAAGCAGGCTTTGTTATTGAGGTACGAAAAAAATGGTGAATTTTATCGTAAGAAATTTAGAAATGCCAAACTGTTGTCTGGGGAGACATACCACCAATTCTCTGCCAGACTGGAAACCTATTTGGAGAAATGGACTGCTCTGGGGAAGACCCAAGATCTTAAAGAGATGATCATGATAGAGCAATTGAGAGAGTCCATGGCTCCAGACTTGAGAAAATTTCTCATGGAACAAGGTGCAGAGAGGTTGGGGGAGGTTTTAAATGTCGCTGAGAGGTATCAGGCAGCCCAGGCAGAGGTAAGTGGCACTAAAAAGAAGCACATAGAAACTTTTAAAGCTCCACAGCCATTTAATAAATTTGAAAATAGAGAACAGGGTAATAAAGGCAGGACAAACTTTGAACGGCCAAGAAATGACTATCGAGACAGAAACTCACAGTTCAATGACCAAAAATACAATGAAAGAAAACCGTTTAGCCAAGGAAAAAGATGGTGCAAATGGTGCAAGAAAGATAACCATAACACCGAATTTTGTAGAAGGAAACCTTCAAACATTGCTGCAATGAAGTCGGGGACTCAAAGATTAAAGGTTAATCCTAATGGACAGCAGGAACCTTATCACCCCCAGTTTGTGAGGATGTTATTTGTAATGGGGTCACCATAAGGTGCCTTTATGATACAGGTTTGGATTATGATTCAGTTGTGAAGTCTAGCCTAGTGGACCCAAGTCAGTATACCACAGAAACAGTGGAAATACAAGGGGCGACTAAGGACATACCACTCATGACACTTCCCATCGCAAGGATAACGGTGAAAACTCGCTATGTGGAAGGAGAGATCAGAGCAGCAGTGATAGATGAACCAATCTACCCTCTGATATTGGGGTGTAGATACGTCTTCTTGGGGAATCCCGAGAGACCTGTGATCATGGCGACAGTGCAGACCAGGTCACAGAAAAAGGAGGAAGAAGGTGAACCTATAAATGCTCATCCGGAGGAGATGAGGAAGGCGCAGGCTGAGGATAGGACACTCAAGCCATGTTTTAAAAAATTGCCCAAATGCCACACACCTCCAAGCAAGGGGGAATACTTTATGAAGAACAAACTATTATACAGGAAGGCCGGAACTGGAACAAATGGTCACAACCAGCTGGTTCTTCCCACTTCATATAGGGATAAAGTGATGGAACTCGGGCATGCAATTCCCTTCAGTGGTCACATGGGGATCAGCGCCACAGGACAGCGTATAGCTTGTCATTACTTCTGGCAAGGGATAACGGAAGATATAAAAAGATATGTCAAATCCTTTCCAGAATGTCAAAGGGTAGCTCCAAAGCACTGGACTGCTCCTGCAACTCTAGGGGAAATGCCCATAGTGGGAACACCTTTTGAGAGGGTTGCAGTGGATATTGTGGGACCTCTCACTCGAACCAAGAGGAGGAACAGTTACATCCTTACTCTGGTGGACACTTGTTCTATGTGGGGAGAGGCGGTAGCCCTGCCATCAATTGATTCAAAACATGTAGCAGAGGCACTACTTACAATATTCACAAGATTAGGGTTCCCGCATCAAATCTTGACTGATAATGGCTCTCAGTTCAAGGGGAAACTAACGGAAGAAGTTTTTAAGCTATTTCAAGCCAGACACTTTCATTGTAGTCCGTACCATCCGCAAGGGAACGGCCAGGTAGAGAGGTTAAATGGGACTCTCATTTCTATCCTGAGGAAGCTGGCACACGAAAAACCGGATCTGTGGGATCAATTCCTGCCCGCCGCATTGTTTGCGTATCGGGAGGTACCACATAGTTCAACCGGGATGGCTCCCGCAACTCTGCTATTTGGGAGGCCAATAAAAGGTCCATTAGAAGCTTTATTAAGGACCTGGACAGATGAGAAGGCAGAAGAGACTGTTACCTCATCTTATCAATACGTGAACGAACTGACCACTCGTCTGAAAGCTGGATGGAAACTGGCAAATGATAATTTGAGACAAGCCAGGAAGAAACATGCAGCATATTTTAATAGGAAAGCAAAGGACAGAGAACTAGCTGTGGGAGAGAAGGTGCTTCTTCTACTACCCGGCAGCCAGAATAAATTACAAATTGGATGGCAAGGTCCATATACGGTTCTAGAGAAGGTGTCTAGAACAAACTATAAAATTGACAAAAAGGGGAAGGAGAAAGTTTATCATGTAAACCTTTTAAAGAAGTATCTGGACAGACCACTCCAGGAAAGCACCCCTTTACTGACCTTGGCTATCGCAACTCAAATGCAAAAGGAACCACTCACCTCACATGAATACCCATTACATCCTTGTGAAACAGCCGCACAGGTAAAAGTCAGTAAGCACCTGACTAAAAATCAGAGGGAGAGAGTTCAACAGGTTCTGGAGGAACATACAGATGTATTAACAGATAAACCAGGCCATACAAATTTGCTACAGTATGACATGCAACTGGTAGACTCAAACCCAATCTGTATGAGAGCCTATTCTATTCCGTTCGCGAAGGAGAAGGCATTGAAGGAAGAAATAGATTATTTGTTGAAGGAGGGGATTATTTCACACAGTTAATCACCTTTTAGCTCCAGTGTAGTTTTGTTGAGGAAACAGTCTGGGGAACACAGACTGTGCATAGATTACAGGAAACTGAATGCTGTCACAGAAGGACAAGTGGATCCATTACCAGACACAAAACAGTTATTTGCCAGATTAAACAAGGCAAAATACTTTTCAAAGATGGATCTTAGTAACGGCTATTACCAGATTCCAGTGAAGCCTGAAGTGAGACCTTATTTAGCGTTTAGCACATCGGAAGGACATTATGAATTCAACATGCTACCATTCGGACTGAAAAATGCTCCGAGTGTATTTTCAAGGATGATGCGCAAATTGTTGGATCCCCTGAATAACCCATGTATCACGAATTTCATGGATGATATTCTCGTCGCCACTGAGACATTTGAAGAACACATTGACGCTCTAAAAATGTTATTTAATAGGCTTAGGGAGGCGAACTTAACTGCTAGGCCAACAAAATGTTGTATTGGATGCAAAGAGTTGGAATTCTTGGGACACACTGTATATCAGGGTAACATGACCCCTGACCCCAAGAACTTGGAAAAACTGCAGAGAGCACCTAGACCACAAACAAAAAAGGACGTGCGATCATTCGTGTCGTTATGCGGATTTAATCAAAAATATATCAAAAATTTTAACTCTATTTGTGCTCCTCTGACTGATCTGACTCGCAAGGGACATCCAGATAAAATTATTTAGACTGCGCAATGTGAATTAGCTTTCCAAGAATTAAAGGAAAAACTCACTAGCAAGCGTATTCTCAAATTGCCTGATCTGACACAGGACTTTGTGGTGAGAACAGATGCAAGTAATGTAGGCCTCGGGGCGGCCTTGTTGCAGAGGTCATCTTCACCCGATGGGGAACTGAACCCAGTCGCTTATGCAAGCCGCAAATTGAATAAAGCGGAACAAGGATATTCTACAAGCGAAAAGGAATGTTTAGCGTTAATCTGGGCAAAAAGAAGTTCCAAATCTATCTGTATGGTAGGACTTTTGTGGTCCAGACGGATCATCAGCCCCTGGTATTCTTATCTCAGGCTAAGCATGAAAACGCAAGATTGTTGAGGTGGTCTTTGTTATTGCAACCTTATCAGTTTATTATCGAATACATCCCAGGGTCATTGAATGTCGGTGCAGATTTCCTCAGTCGGCACACCTGTGATCAAAATTAGAGTAGTAGCAGGCGTGAGAAGTAATTTTATCTATGTGTATCACTGGTTTTGGAACTTGCCGTAGTGCATGTTCTCAGGTGGGGAGATGTGTGATGAATTTACCATGATGCAACGTTAAAATATCTCCAAATTTAACGATAAAAAGTAAGGTTAAAAAAAATGCGTAAGATACTAGGAGACATGCTCGCCCATGCCAGCCTTTCCCACCGCCATTTAAAACTAACGAGTTAGACGTGCAGACGAAACGTTTACCCTTTGTAGACGGGAGAGAACGGAGGACACCAAAAGGAAAAATATGACTGAACACGTGTTTGAAGATCGCAAGGCTGAAAGACGCAATTGGTAGTAAAAGAAAAAAATTTACGTCCCTAGTTGACAGAGGGTAAGGAAATGGACAAAAAACGACTTTAGCTCGTGTCAGAAACAGTCATTTCTTGGATTTTTACGATACTTGATTGTTATTTGAATTCAGCGGCAAAACACGTGAGAGAAGGTTCTCGAACAAATTTCAAAAACTAAACTTGAGAAAAAATATGTTTTTTTCTTAATAATAGAGTTATGAAAATAAAACCTAGCTAGTTTGATAGCCCATCTTGAGCAGAGAAATAATATGCTTTCAATTATACAGACGGATAGATAATAAGGAAGATATTGACAAAAGACTGTATTGTTCATATCAGACGAGCGACTGCACTGTTAAAAAAATGTCACTAAATTTTCAAAATTTTGGCCTTGAGCATGCAAACGTAAAAATCGAGCTGTAATTAAAGAGAGGGGAAATGGTGGAGAATTGAAGCTAAAAATAACTTAGGATGCAGATTCGTGTAGGAAATGCATGAAGAACCAAGCGTGGTTTTTGTATGAAAAAACAAGTAGAGACAGACGGACTAACAGACCGTAATACATACTTGACTGAGATCTGACTGAAGTGACTTTTGGTTGTAGATTTGAAAGACAGGGGGGAAGTCGGCGATTGGTCAACGTATTTTATAGTAGCGGGACAGAGAGGTGAAATTTTGCCATTTGACATAAGTCTGTTCAGAGACGCAGTTTAGATAAATAGTGGTGTTGATTCCAGCAGAATACAAATATATAGTGGGACGCCATCATACAGCCAGCAGCTCAGCTGAGTTTTGCTAGCAAATTTAACTGTGTTCTCAATTCTGAATTCTGAATTGTGAGTTTCTATTTGGCACCGAAGTGGTGTCAAATGCTGTTATAAGACTACACAAGAGTGTGCCTGTGCAGACTAAGATTGGTGTCAGTGAAGTCTAACGTTGTACTCCAGATTCGGAGAGGAGTGGGCCACCAGATTCCAGCACCAGAACTACTCAGTCAAAATACGTGAGCGTCTGGCCTGCTGGACATTCACCAACTAATTTACTAACTAACTCACCAACTATATTACCATCAACTAGAACATACCATTTTTGGGAAATAAAACTTGTATTCCTCCCATCAGTTAATGGACAATGTTTTGGTAGTCACAGAGTGGGAGTGATGACACCACCCCAACAGCATATCTAGTAATAAGTTCTCCTGGGACTATCTTAATATAATTATTATTAACCAGTCATTTGAAATAATTAGGTACACATTTTCCATTTTATTATGTCATATAATTATGCATTCCATTTATAACTCCATAATATTTCACATGTTTTGACCAACAAACGTTTGGTTCAGAACAAATAAATTTACCAAAAGATTTAATATTTTAAAACTAAAACAGCCTGAGTTAGTTCAGTGTGTTATAAAGTTTATTAATATTATTAGACTTATTAAATATCTCTGTGTGTGTGTGTGTGTAATCTACCACAACACATTACATATCAGTACCCTAGACTTTTAACGTAGCTACATTCATTAGTAAAAAAGATATGTTTGAGGTCGTAAGTGGTAGTAAGAAGGGCCTTCTGTAATTCACATCTACATTTATCTCAGGAGCCTTCACAGCTGACCTCATACATCACACTAGGTAACATCAACCATACAATACCATCAAAATCCACTACAATTTAGAAGGCTGAAGAAAATGGTTACTGTTGAAAGATTTATGCCTAGATGCAAGTAGCATCTCATACACCTCTCATGTAAATAAACATCCCCACCATCTGTTACAAGTCGTTCTGGTGTTGAGCGTACTACAGTCTGATAGTAATAGACACAGAGAGAGTATGATGTTTAAGGTATTGATAAAACAACCGTGGGTCTGCTGTAGGGTTGTGATCTTAACCTAAAATACGATCAACGAGATTTCAAATCATCAACGGCCACATATAACATCACTGGTGCGTACGACCAGCAGCCACGGGACGCTTTGCAGCTCACACCACTAAGTTAAACAGATTACTACAGAGGTCCTGCATCAAACAAAATAATCAAGTCGTCGATGAGAACAAGATACAGCAATAGTCAAGAGGTCCTGCAACAAGATGAAGTTTTTTACGTACACTCCCATTTAACCACGGGTACACCTTGACACGCATGCATGCAACATCTGACATACTTATAGTGTCATGACACACGCGTCCGAGTAAAGATTTATACAAAGTGTCATACCGTCGCGAAATTCGGTATCATAAAGTTCAAGAAATTGTGTAGCGCTATAAATAAAGTGAAGCAGCGAGATCAATAGAGAGCACGTTCCGGAACAGACAGACAAGAAAGATACGAATATTTTACTTATTTAATTTACATTTTAAAATTACTTAATTTTATAGTTTTTGTTTTCGTTTAGAATTTTTTCTTCTCTTATCGTTGTTTAGTGGTTCTTATATTATGAAGATTTGAATAATGTACATGCATTATTTTTATGTGAAATGTTTTGATCTTAACTTATTTTCAGGCTGCTTGTCACAGGGTATCCACTAACACTTCTGACAGGTAGTACAATCATGCAGCAGCAACAACCGACCTTGGGGGTAGACCCTAACATGGCTGCTATACAACAGATAGCCAGGACTCTGGCTACAGTTGATAGCAATGCTAAATTCCAGAATGTAAGAAATATCATAAGGCCATATGCAGGTAATCCGAAGTCGTGTAGACAATGGTTATTAGATGTACAAAAATATTATTCTTCGATCAATGCCGTAGATGAAGAGTTCAAGAAGGTGGCGTACCTTTCCACAGATATCCATGGACGGACTTCATCAGGCGTAGAATGGAAACCTTCCCTAATGAAACGTGGGCAGAGTTGAAGAATGAGCTGATTAGAAGTTTACAGAAATCACAGACAGCTCTTATGCTTGGACACTGCTTAGACGCATAAGACAACAAGCAACAGGAGTCGATACAAATGTTTAGCGACAGGCTACCGAACCTGGCGGAGGAAGCCTTCCTAGGACAGGACATTAACCAACAAGAAGTCGAGAAGCAACTGGTAGGGATATTTGTGGATGGACTGAACAGTACTCCTATGAAGTTGCACTTACTTCGCAAAGATCCGCTAAACCTATGAAAGGGTATCTCTCTAGTCTTAGCGGAAGAAAACGTGAGAAGGAAGTTAGATCTGGGATTAGGAAGGACAGCGGCACATGAAGAGCGGGAAGAAGAACCAATGGAGATAGGGCAATGCAATCAAGGAGGAACATGGAGGTAACGAAGAATAAAAGAAACATACAGTAAGCTAAGATGTGAAGAACACAGGGCACCTGTATGCTTCGTACGTGGCAAGCCCGGACATAGAGCAGCCGTATGTAGATATAGGCGTCAGGAACCGCCACAGCCACATAGGTGGGTTGAGAACTTTTCACAGATGCACAGTAGACACCATCCAGTCTTCAGAAGTGAAGACGGTTGGAAATAAACACGCACACAAACTCAAAACACTTGCAGACACAACCCGGACACGTACGGGATGTTCCGTCACGCAGTTACATACACGCAGGGTATGAATAATGTTAAGTCTTGGAGGAAAGGACAGTGCTATACAAAAAGTGGAAGACAACCACATGTGCACATGTTAGGAAAAGCACATGAGAAATATAACTACCAACCATACCACAGACATTGGGAAAGAGACACAGTTGGAAAAGGTGCAGATTGGAACAGCTTGGAAAGAAGAAGACATAGGATGGCAGTGAGAGACTTCATATTCGAAATAAGAAAGAGAACAACGTGGCAGATAAGCAATATGACGACAAGAAGTGGGAAAAACTGTAGAATTACAATGGACAACACATATGTCCAATAAGATTAGGAACGAGAACCAACAGTGGGCAAAGCGAGAATGTCAGACGATAACTTCGACATCTAGGAATTATACACATCGTACAGCTGAAAGTGGATACAGCGACACAAACGGAGATGGACAGAGAAGCGTCACACTTGATGTCAGAAAAACATGAGCGAGTTCAACCACAAAATGCTACAGACATCAAGAAATGAAAGGAAACGTACCCACAGGTACTGGAAAATAAAGACAAAAAAATATAGAGAGAGAAAATATCAAAGAATGCACGAGAACGGACACTTGCATATTAAGGTATGTCAACAACACAGCCCAAGGGTAACAGCAGACAAAAGAACAATAGTGAAGATCTGTTGCGGATATCACGGCAAGAGAAGCAAAGACCAGTGAAGGCGCATAAGAGGAAGGATACGAAAGTATAAAAGGAAAAATATATACTGACGTTTACCAACACACAACACAGTACACAGGGGCTATGGAAGTACAACAAAACACATGAACGGACAGTGACACATAGGATAGAAACAACAACAAAACATCAGCGATTGGAATATCAGAGGAGATAATTGGCCAGTAGTTTCGGAGTACACCGATGAAAGTGTTACAGATGATACTTCAGATGAAGAAACGTACAATCCCGGAGCAGGTGGATTCTGTGTAACAACCAGAGCGGAAATACACCAAAAACCCAAAATGGCACAGAACAGCAAGAGGAGCACATATTGGGTAGAACCACCGAGCCAGAGTGAAGAAGAAGCGACAGAGGAAAATACTATGGACACACACCAAAGGATAGTCAGATTGTTACTAGGGCATACGTGCATGCAGAACCTGGGATAACATCTAGTTCGTTAACATCCCTCTCCCCCCCCCCCTTTCCCGCCACCACCACAAAACATACACCAAGAATCAGAAGAGACAAAAAGATTAATAACCGATAGGGATAACTCCGAGAGTGAGGCAGACATGCCAATGATGGAATATGAACAAAGGTTGCAGGATAGAGAAGAGAGGTTAAGAGAACAAGAGCAGGAAAGAAACGCTGAACAACAAAATACACAGGGAGACCCTCAGGAGTTGGAGGAAACGGCAGCAGAAGATTCAGAGACGCAGGAAGAGAACGAACGAACGAACGAACGAACTTTGTTTTCAAAGGGTTAAGAATTGGGCATGCAGGCCCGTCTGACATTCTGCCCTTCCTCTCTCTCTCATCATGTATACTAATATCCTTTCATCCTCACATTTACTTTAAGCATTATTAAGGCATTTATCATTATAAAAGTAATATTGCATTTGCAATAATCATCCTAATTAAAGTGTTTTTAAAATAAAATAAAAATAATAAAAAAAACCAAAAAAAATTAATAATAATAATGAATTTGAAAAAAAATAACAATAAATAAATTAAAAATTAAAAAAATTAAAAAAACAACAAAAAACAATAACAACAAGACATAAGAATCGAATTCTTCATACTGTAAATTAGTGATTTGAGACATATTCAGAGGTATGTTATGAGAACTTTTAAAATGTTCATACGGTGTTCAACTGAATGACTCAGGGACTTTTTTTTTTTTTTTTTTTTAGGTTTATCAAGATGAGGTGGGTAAACAGTTACTTTCCTCGCTGTCTTTGCGGAGGAGGAGATTACATGAGGGACGAAGAGACGTTGGACGTCATCAGAAGATTCGTCCGATTATGATAGGCGCCTCGCAAAGTTGAGAAATAAAACACAGTTAGAGGTGAGACCAAAGAGGAAGAGTAGGTCAAGAGAAGTAGACAAAGTCGATCATTGACATAACAGGTGGAGAAAACAAGATTTAGATACATCCTTATCAAGGTACTCAGATTGGTCAGAGTCGAACGTCCACTGCGATGGTAGTGGCAGTGACAAGGATAGAAGGTCCCATGGACCAAGAAGTAGAGGTAAAGGACAGGTAGTAAAGGAGATCGCTGCACTTTACAGACATATCGATAAGAAATTTAATCAGTCCAAGAGAAATGACAACTGTAGAGAAAGTGAGCATTGAAATGATTACCGATCAAAGAGTTGAGCTACAGGGATAAATACCAGGACTAATAGTAGAGGCAGAGGAGATATGGATCGACGGAGAGAACGATCAAATAGTCGTGAGGAAGAGACTAACAGAAGTCAGCGGACGAGAAAGGAGAGTAAGGGTCGAGAGCAATCCAATACTAGAAACAGGTCTGTCAGTAGGAGCAGACAGGAGAAACCCAGAAATACGGGAGGAAATAGAGAGAGATGCAGAAGTAGGGAAGGAGAAGTAAAGAGAAATCCGAGAGTAGAGAGGAACTCAGAGAGTATGAGATTGGTGGAAGCAGCGAAAAAACTGACGAAAACGGTGGCAAAAGTAAGGAATAGAGAGGTTGAGAAAAATTCTAGAGATACGACAGATAGAGAGGTAGAGAGGAAGAAAAGTGTGGAGGAAGTCAGAAGAGAAATAATGGAGGAAACAAATATAAGTATTGATAAACAGATAGCGTTAGAAACGCTTAGAGCCAGAGAGGCTAGGATGATGAAGATGTTAGAGCTGATGGGTGAGATGAAGTAGATGAGATGGAAGAGGCTATGAGAGGAGAGTCATAGCATTAGGAGAATATGGCGGCGGTAGCTAAGTCTTGTGGAGATTTATGTGTAATCGTTCTGCATCGTACACATGTAAAGAGAACTGAGTACATCTGAACGATAGGGTACTGTAGTAGAGGAGGAGATGAGGAGTAAATGAGAAGTAAGAGGAATAAGTTACACTAGAGGCCATGGGAGAATGGCGAGGATAGTATATGAGAAGACACAGAAGTGTCAGAAGAGATAAGGAGTAGAAGAATGGGGAAGAGGAGCCAAAAGAGATTTGAAAATCGAGGCATTGAGAAGCCGTAGTGAAGACGGCAAAGATACTTAAGAAACTTAAGAGACCATAGAGATGGTAGAGGAGAGAAATTATACAGATAGTTCCAGAGAGAGAACCAGTATAGTGGATAGAGACGGTTGAAAAGGAGTAGAGATTGCGGCGGTAGTCTAGTTGTGTGAGAAACTAGATGCAATCGCTCTACACCGAGCATAAGAACGAGCTGAGTAGGTCTGAACAACAGACTACTACAGTGGAGCACAAAAGAGGAAAGAGAATTGTGAAGTCATTGGTAAAATGGCGAGTATAAAATATGGAGAGTTTTCAGAAGCCATTGCGAAGTGGCAAAGTTATCAGTTGGGAGACAATATATAATATAAGAGTACATGGAGAGATGGCATAGAGAAAATAGCAGAGATGCACACAATTTGAGAAGCCAATGTGAAGGAGGCAAAGATGAAACTGATGAGGGCCATGCAGAAATGGCGAGAATATGGAGACAAAGGATAATATAGAAGTGGTAGTTCCATAGGGAACGAAAGAGATAACGGAGTCGAGGAGGACAGAGATTTCGCGGTGGTTGCCAGAGTCTTGAGAAGACGTTGGGAGAAGCTAGTCTTCACCGAACACATAGAGAGTAATATGAAATGGAGAGTTCCAGAGAGAACAAGTATGAGAAATATGAGAAGCCATGGAGGAAATGGCAAAAGAGAGGTAAGAGATAAATATAGAGTACATTTAAATACGGCTGAGAGAAGCCATGGAGATATGGCAGAAATGTAATAGAGATAAGGAATATGACAAGCCATAGGAAAGATGGTAGAGATATAAGGGATATAAGGAAAAATATGAGAACCCATAGAGGAGATGGCAGAGATATAGAAAATGTTTCCGGATGGAACCAATATTAGAATGACAAGCCATGAGAAGGTGGCAAAGAGGTAATGGAAGTTTCCAGAGGGAACGAATATATAATAGAGAAACTAAGGGAGAAGCTATAAATGAGACGAAAAAGAAATGATGAGATAGAGGGTTCTGGAGAGAACAAATACAGTTAAGATGCCATAGCAAAATGACAGAGTTATACGAGGAATAAGTGAGAATAAGGAGAAAGGATGTGAGACATTGAAGTATATAGAGTATAGAAGAAAAGTTCCATAGAAGGAAACTTACGTGGAGTACAAAATAGATAAACAAAGTATATGAGATAGAGACAAAAGAGACGAAGAAAGGAGCAAGACATAGGAGATGGTTTAAAAGGGACTTGAGACTAGGAAGGAGTCTAGGCATACACACATTATAGCGGACGGTGGAGAAAGTGACAGCCCAATGTGGAAAGGTACGCACCAGAGAAGATAGGGACAAAACGTATGGGGGATAGGTAGCGTTCAGGAATTTATGAAGTACCGTATTTCGGGTAGGGACCGCGGATTAAGGTCAAAATATATAGAGGCATTAGTGGGAGGATAGAACAATGATTACAGTGACCATGATAATAGAATGGTTCACGACTGAAACTTTATGTATATAAACTTTACATGTATAAATGGGAATGAATGGAGAATGCATGATGATGGCACTAAATATGGGGTTTCAGTAAACAGTGTCTTGAAGACGATGGAGCAAAGGGAAGAAAGATGAAATGGGTTTGGTTGAATGTCACCTGTGGAAGAGGTCCACAAAAAGAGTTTGACACTATTAAAAATGTGTGAGTTAATAAAATGAGATTATGTATGACTTTGTAATAGGTATTGAAAAAAGGTGCATATTTTTCTGTCATAACATGTGTAATGATGATACGGTAAATTGAGATGCTATATTTTTTGCCTTGTGTAGAAATTAAGGTAATGTGCAAATACATATATATACATATGACTTATACATATGACCGGTAACGTAATTTTTTTGACGAAGAGTATAACATATTAAATCCATTTGAGTAAGGTGTGAGAGAATCGATACATAGAGGAAGAGACCTTTTGAGAGAAAGACGGGCAAGCAAGGAAGAGTGAGGATAGGTTAAGAGAAGATTTAGTAGAGACAAGATGGGTTTTGGTAAAAGGGAAACATTTCTCCCTAGAGAACTTTTTTTTTACAGGTGGTGTGGATAATGAAACCGTTAGGTTGGATAATGTAGCCGTTACGTTGGTTAAGAGGGAAAATTCTGTTAGATTTATTTTATGAGACTAGCTGACTTTGAATTTATGATCTAAGGGGAATAATCGATAGAAGTAGAAGAGGGTGTCAAGAGTTGTTCTTACATTCATTGGTTGAGGACTGTTGATGTTTTGATTGTCTGGTTTTGGCAAGGTGAGGAAGGGGAATTATGCACGTGGAATTTATGTCCTTGTGAGTTGTTTGTCAGACAGAGTTGTTCTGAAGTGTTCGAAATTAGTCGTCGTTGTAAATCGACGTTTTAGATTAAATCATTTGGCTTCTAGATGTGGTAGCGAGTGGGCGTTTTGATCGTGTTATAAGCCAATGTATATTGGTTGCTTCTGCGGTGGCAGAAAAACTGTACTATCATCCAGACATCCATCTCGATATTTGCCACGTTTGTTATATGACATTGTTTATTTATTCTGAGGATGAGGTGTCAGTGTTTCCAAGTGAGAGAAATGTGTGTATTCGAATTATCAGGTATGTTGAGTTTTGCCAAACTATTAATGCACTGTTAGTAAAGTGAACTACAGTAGACAGTCAAGAGTAAAGTGAACTACAGTAGACAGTCAAGGAATTATAGTAGACAGCCTAGAGAAAGGACAGCAGAGTTTGGTAAATATGCATGCCTGGCGGTCAGGCCAGTGTCTATATCTAGATACGCCAAATATCAGCTGTTGTTTACCAGTTAAAGAAAAATCGAAATAAACATTTTTAGTATTTAACAGATGGGAACAAGACGTATCAACGAGGGTTCTCAAATGGCTAGGTCAAACAGCCACAATAGAGCAATCTTATAGAAGGAGACACATAACTGAAGAAATATTTTTAACTATTGTCATATCATTGAGTTGTACCAACCAGTTTATATTGTTCATTTAGAAGGCTGAAGAAAATGGCTGCTATTGAAAGATTTATATTAAGATGCAAGTAGCATCTCATACACCTCTCATGTAAATAAACATCACCATCATTTGTTACAAATCGTTCTGGTGTTGAGTGTACTACAGTCTGATAGGAATAGACAGAGAGACAGTATGATGTTTAAGGTATTTATAAAACAACCCTGGGTCTGCTGTAGGTTTGTGATCTTAATCTAAAATACGATCAACGAGATTTCAAATTATAAATGGCCACAAAAGCACTAACAACTGTGTCAGTGTGTCACACATCCCGTACAAGGTGAGAGCCACTGAAAGTGTATGCTTGTTTTTGTCATTGTTGTTTTGGTTTTTTGTTTTGTTTTAAAAGCCAGGTGACATGTTTAAAAAAAAATAAGGGTACCAGTTTTAGAATATAAGCGAAATTTTCGCCTACACACCCAGGTTGCTACTTAGAGGAGATGTACAATCAGGAACAGTCTATCTTAGCATCTCAAACGCCAAACTAATTGCAAATTAGAGTCTGATTTTAGTAGGGGTCCCCCACTACCTTCACGTAGAACTTTACTACATGGCAACATAAGATATTGCCCTGCACATGTGATTTTCAAAGTTCACAACCATACACAGTGTTTCTTCTTCCGTTTCGCCTGTCACGTAGTTGATTATCACAACAAATCCATCTACCTGAAGTGTTAATTACTGTCCGTGTCTTAATCTTTACCAAGATTGTTATCCTACATCCCAGTAAGATCGGCCGTATATTTGGGCAATTCATGGTTGCAAACTAGCACATTATCATGCGCTAACATAGTTTCGTGTATCTTCCCAAAAAAACGTTTCGTTTAACAATAGGAATGTCGTTCAGTGAAGAATCCTACTCTGTCTAGAGCTGGTGATAAGCGAAAAGTCAATGGGGCAAGTTTGTTCCTTCGCTAAGCGTCGCCGATAACAAAGGAGAAAATAACCAGGAGAAAGGGGTTGGTTAGAGGTGTGACAAGATATGATAAGATAACCTTGGTCGAAGAGAGCGTAAATAATGAATACTGGAAGAATTAACACTTAAACAGAATGGTAGTACAATAATGCCGGAGTCGAGAGAAGACCAGAAAAAAGAACGAATGTATTTCGTGACACGGATGTAACGCACAGGAAGACTTGGCGTAAGTTCGCTGAAGCTCTATGATCATTAGAGAACCAAAGAGTAATGAAAACATGAGTAGAGTACAACAGGTATTTACGAAGTATTTTTTGTTCCTTCACTTATTCACTACATATTATTAACATATTTTGATTCTGCTTCCTGTTTGTACAAGAGGTAATACGATAATAACATTAATTTCGCCTTTAAATAAATGTAAATTTCCAGTTTTTCTGCTATGACACATTTAGATAGACAATAATTTAATTAATTTAATGTCTTCTAATATCACCTTTTATGTTAATGTGAGTTATCTTTTAATTTTATATATGAACAATGCTGTACTTCTTCATTCACTCTCAAACGTCAACTTCAAAGAAAGCAGAGGTTAGCTTCTTCTTCTTCTGCGTTCATCCTGAAAAGGACGTTGGTTGCGTTGTGTCGCCATTTACAGCAAAGCTGCGATATCTGCGCCTTTCGGCTCGACACATCCGACTTCGGCATGACATTTTTGGGACCTGGTTTGCCTTCCCACTTCGATCCCTACTCTCTCAGCCAGACTGCAGTGATGCAGCCTGTTTCCAGGACCACCACTTGGAGGTGGAGTAGGGTCGTGGTCAGCTCTGGTTCGCTGACCCTGACGCGAGCAGTCAGCTATGGGTAGCTGACTGCATTCTTCACTGTTGACGCGTCTTAGGTCCCAGAGGTTAGCTTGAGGCTGTTGGTTTCTCTGTAGAGTTTTATCCAGGAATGGTACCGGAGATGGACATATACGCTCTTTACGTTCCTCACATTTTGGGCTCCTTTGAAGTAGGTTTTCATCAGTCATTTTATCGATGCAACATTTAAACTCGTCAGTAGTTCCTTTCTTCAGCTTGTTGAATAGATGGTATTTTAATCTTCTGTGACCTGTGTGAAGTCTGAATATTACCACTTGTTCACTTCTGCTGAGCTGGTAATATACATCATTTTTTTTTTTTTGCCTGGATGCTCTGCTTCCCACTTGCTCCTGTATCTGTTCTTGATAAAACTCTTGACTCGTTTGTAAGTTATGCTTGTGTTAAGTAAGCTAAGGGAGCTTCCGACCTACCTTTGCCAATCTTTGTTTCATATACTGTATATGAGCAAAGCTGTACAAAATGATCACCTTTTATGTTAATGTGAGTTATCTTTTAATTGTATATATGAACAATGCTGTACTCCTTCTTCTTCATTCACTCTCAAACGTCAACTTCATAGAAATCAGAGGTTAGCTGCTTCTTCTTCTTCTGCGTGCATATACAATATGATCTATTGCTAATCTTCCTAGCGTTTTTGCAAAAGAGCAGACGTTGTTTTGGAATAGATCATTGATCCTACAACACGAACTTTCATCGTCTTTTTCTTTCATCCCCGCTTTCCCTTACGTCGTTTGTCCATAGTCTATTAGGACCAACAACTTCTAGTTATTCCTCTCAATTACTCCTGGGACTGTTTAACCACGTGGTTGAGGTTAGGAGTGAAAGAGCCTCAGTGAAAGAGATTTCCCTGTTAAGCCATAACGCTTTAATGTTTATGATTTGATTAAAAAAATGTGCATTCATTTACTAAATATCATTAGCGTTGAGATTACCCCAGAGACAGCAAGTCATCCAGACGCCAGTTTCTGATTCATAGAAGGTCATGAACATGATTTAAGAAAGATAACTTTTAACAGAAAAAATGTGATCAGCGGATGTCAAATGTTTTATGAAATAATCATTTATTTATTTTTCTACCTCAGTCTGTTAATGTGCAACGCTGCTATGTTTTCCTTGCACTTACGAAGAATGTATTAGTCGACACTTTGGTTATTATTTCCTACCTCATGATTTCGCAATTTAACAAACAAAAAAAGGTAAAGGAGGTCCCATAGCCGACATTGCCGTTGGGGATTAAAGCTTTAGAAACTTCAATATACTAGGTTCAGGTTCTTTAATGACATTGGATGATCAGGTCTCTTCCTCGCCGATTTTGCCTTCCGTATCTAAGAGAACAGTCAGATACCCATTTACAGCTGGGTAGACTGGGGCGTGACGTTACCAGACACGATCCAAGCTCTAATCGCTGAGCCAGTTGATCGCTTTACAACGTAACATCAGTGTACTACATTTTACAATGTGTATACATTTTATTTAAGCTTCCGTCTCTCTCTCTCTCTCTCTCTCTCTCTCTCTCTCTCTCTCTCTCTCTCTCTCTCTCTCTCTCTGTATATATATATATATATATATATATATATATATATATATATATATATATATATATATATATATATATATATATATATATATATATATATATATCCCCTCCATCCCTCCCACCCTCCATCATCCATCCATCCATCCATCTATCTATCTATCTATCTATCTATCTATCTATCTATCTATCTATCTATCTATCTATCTATCTATCTATCTATCTATCTATCTATCTATCTATCTATCTATCTATCTATCTATCTATCTATCTATCTGTCTATCTATCTATCTATCTATCTATCTATCTATCTATCTATCTATCTATCTATCTATCTTTGATAGGGTGGGCGAGATGGTGATGATGATGTTGTGATATTTGATCACTCTCTTGCACACTCGCAACCGACCCGATTCAACAATAAAACTCTGATTCTTAAGGCAGGGACTGTATTTATTTTTACAACCCATTCAGTGACTAAGAGCACACTGAAGTAAACATTAAACAAATAAACCAACAAACCAAACACCAAACAAACAAACATCCAGCTAGTGCTCGATTGCTAATCTGAAGAAGCAAAGAAAGCAACGACTGGTTAAAATCATAATAGTTAAATAACGATACTCTCACCTGCCAAACAGTCCTTCCACGCCACTTGACACCCTCAACTATCACACACGCACACGCTCGTGCGTGTCGTCCAATGCGACTAGTAAGGTGTTGTGCATGAGGCTGGCAATCTCACCGTGTAACATAGGCTGCTACCAAAACCACTACTGCAAGAGCACACACTCAACTGTCACACACACACACTTATGCATGTCGTCCAATGAGACTAGTAAGGTGTTGTGCATGAGGCTGGCAAACTCACCATGTAACACAGGTTGCTACCGAAACCACTACTGCAAGAGCACACACCCAACTATCACACACACACTCATGCATGTCATCTAGCGATACTAGTATGGTGTTGTGCATGAGGCTGGCAATCTCACCGTGTAATATAGGTTGCTACCGAAACCACTACTGCAAGAGCATCTGAATACTTCAAGCGGAGGCAAACCACACTGGTGGCCCCATGCTCCCTCAGGAGCGGAGAAGAGAAATATATATCTCCAAGTGAGCCCACGTGCTCTCACAAACCATTCTACACATAACCATAATTAAATAATAATAACATGGACATAAAATAATATTCAACTATATGTACAACAAATACTCTCAATAATGAGAATAAACCACCACCTCGCAACTGATCCATCTCAGTATTCGTTCTGCACTCTGAAGCATGTCGTATGTGACAACTGGTGCGTCTGGCAACAAGCGTGTCGTATGTGACCACTGATGAGCCTGGGAATCTCATCACATGAAACACATCGTTACCAAAACAACCACTGCAATAGCATAAAAATGCTTCTTGTCGGCTTGTGATGGACACCAGCCGCATTGGTGTTTCCATGCTCCACAAGGAGCAAACAGAAAAACACCTGTCTCAACGTGCCTTACGCACCATGGAGTGCCTCGCGCTCTCCAGAAATCTAAATACATATTCTCACCTCACTCAAAGTAACCCACCAAAGATAAACAGTAGAATAATCAATAATCGTGACATACACTTAATTACTCTTACATTAAAGAATAAAATAAAATTATTCTTGACTTAAACAAAACTGGAACTAAATACATCAACTAAAGGAAATTTAACACGAAAACTCTCTCTTCTATTACTGGGGAAAATTACATTTAACCTACTTTCACCCACGTGTCAATTCACACGATATAAAACTGCGTAACATTAAGTGATAACTAAGAGTGTTAAATGCAGACTCCTTGGCGCTTTCTTTTACGCATGGTTATCAACACGTGGTCCTCCCGGTTGCCATCTTCCCAACTCGTAAATATTATCTAAATTAAAGTAATCAATCGCTTCTCTGCCTGGTTTCATGTATGAAATACTTTCATACTATATTTGCCTTTCTGCCCGGTCTGATGAATGAAATACTTGCTACTAAAACTCTCACATCTGTGATTTGGACTTACACTATTAAAATCAATCCACGCATATTATTTTCACTCATTTATATTTCAAGACTAAATTATCAGGTCCTGGAAACACATCAATCTATTTATTTCACTAAACATTAAAACAGCCACGCTCAATATAATTTCAGAATTATAGAACACTAATGCTATTCTAAATTAACTCACGTGTCATGTCTTTGTTCCTCTTCTACCGACACAGGGCAAGCCTAACTTCGTTTCTTCTTGGCGACTCTTGCAAAATAGGCCCGTGCGTCGGCCGCTATCTCTTTATATATCTCTAGGCTAATTACTCAACTTAATCCGCTGCGCGTATTAATTGCGCCACGCAAATAACACACGCAATTATCGCTCTAGAAATAGCGAAAACACTAATTTAACACACAACTATTAACTATAACACACGACTATCAAATATAACACACCACAACTATTTTTAGGCTTTATTATGGCATAAGTAATATATTTTCATGAAGACTTTTCACATCCCAGCATGCTGTGCGCACATCGAAAATATATGGGCGAATATGAATGGGGAAGCTGGGGTGTCTTTACGGCCCCATCACATATCTATCTATCTATCTATCTATCTATCTATCTATCTATCTATCTATCTATCTATCTATCTATCTATCTATCTATCTATCTATCTATCTATCTATCTATCTATCTATCTATCTATCTATTTATCTATCTATCTATCTATCTATCTATCTATCTATCTATCTATCTATCTATCTATCTATCTATCTATCTATCTATCTATCTATCTATCTATCTATCTATCTATCTGTCTGTCTGTCTGTCTGTCTGTCTGTCTGTCTGTCTGTCTGTCTGTCTGTCTTTCTTTCTTTCTTTCTCTCTCTCTCTCTAGCTTTCTATTTTTCACTCTCTGTCTTTCTCTATTGGCAAGAAGACGAAGATGGTTATATACCGCTCCAACTATGTTCCAGTTTTGACTTACGGATGCGAGTCATGGGGAATGACTACAACCCACAAAAGCCAGTTCCAAACATCAGAAATGAGGTTTCTGATGAAGGTGATTGAAGTAACAAGAAGTGACATGGTCCGCAACCAGACGATACGTCAAGGCCTAAAATCCCACCCCCTGCAGACCCAAGTAGAACAGTCCCAACTAAGATGGTTTGGCCATGTCTGCAGAATGGAAGAAGATCGGCTACCACGACAAGTATAGGAGATTTAGATCCAGATCTCCGGGACGACCCAGAGTTTGCTGGGAGGACACCATTTTTTTTTAATATATAAAATTTTGCCTCGTTTTGGCCAGGCGCATCCCGTTCAACCAAGGCGATTATATTAGGGCGCATGTCCAAATATAAAAGACCTTTATGTCTAATTGTTCATGAATGGGAGGACAACCTGAGACAATCTCTGAAGGACCGAGGACTAGATTGGAACCAGGCCAGGAAGAAGACAGCCGATAGGACAGCATGGCAAACCTCTACACCCTAGGGAGGAATAGGAATGACTAAGCAAGTAAATAGTTATTTATGCTAACTTTTCATCTGCAAATAAGAGTTTTTTTTTCGAACAAGTAGCCATTGTTTACAAATAAAAGTATGTTTCAAATGCTTAAAACTTCGACTATTGTTGTAAGAAAACAATGAATAAAATAATTTATATTATTAAGTTGAATCACATTTTTTTAAAACATGTAACAATGACAATTGCAATTATAACTTATTGTAGCACAACGGGAAAGACACTTTCGAATTGCCACGTTAACTAATGATAAATTATGAATCGCACACCAGTAATTCTACTATAACGTTATGAGTAATGCTCCAAACGAAATAATTCTTTTGGGGGATTTAGCCGCAACTACAAATACATGTATTTTTGGCAGTGCAAAATCATTGGTAATTGATGAGGAAATCAGGAGTTTGTCTGAAAATTAGCACAACATCCTCGAAACGTTGTTTTACTGAAAGCTAAAAATAATATGTAAATGTGTTTAACAATTGATTGGCATCAATAAAAGTGTTATACGAGCAGTCGGCAACCCAGGAAATGTGAGATTCTACTTTATAACCACTGAGCTCTCTAACGATCTACAATGATTAAATCACGCCTGCTTTCGGGTTTCAGGTAGTTTTAGAATATTGAATAAGTGTAGCCTTAGTAACTTGTACATATGACAGACTATCTGCTTCCTGCAAATCTACTTAGACTGACAGCAATGAAAAATTCAAACTAAAGGATTTTGTTCCGAATGTCAACTTCCCTTCGAATAAAATATTGCATCCTATCTTATTTATTTCACGACGTAAGTGCATTTTAATCATTTAGCTTACAGGTTTTCACTGGGAATGTTGTGAAAGTACTGTTAAACATGGGGACATCGCACTTTTAAGTGCCGGAAGGAAAATAAAGTAGTCGTTAATTTACCTAGGTGAGGAATCATCTGTTTCCCTCCGCCACCTAGAGATCTACCATACGATCTCCTGTGATCTGCCTGTAGATCAAGATCGACTGGTTACCGACCCCTGGTTTATGTAAGACAATTAAATTATCTATATTATCTTTCCGAGAGTAATATTTGTAAGCCTCATGTCGTTTCTGGGCTTCTTTGATGGGATACAGGAAGAATATGCCCACTGTTGCTCACTCATGCATGTCGTAAGAGCGCGAATAACCTGAGTTGCAAAAGTGGGCTGGTAACCTAATCATCACCAACGTGCTGATCACCCGTTTGCCAGTCACTTCGATTACGGAAACAACAGCAGATGGATTGATTTGCCGTTGCCCTAAAGACGCCAATAGGCGTGATGGGAAACAATGGCGAAGAAAACCTATCTGCTGTTGCCCTAAGACGCCACTAGGCGTAATGGCCACTGACTGCTTTGACAGTCTGTGGCTAAGGACGGAAGAAGAAGAAGAACCTAATCATCAATATCAATATATATAAAATCCCAGCTTTTTCTGTCACTAACGCTAAGGGATGCAACTTTGGTTGAAAGTTAGACATTAATTGTATTGTTTCCCTTATATGTACTCTCCCGAAAATAGTAACACTCGACAAAGAAAAGTGCGCAAATGACGGTGTGCACAAAAATATTTATAGAATGTGTGATCCCGTATACACACATTGGGATCCTCGTATAAAATAAGTTGGTACGGAATTCACTGCTGCAAGAGCACGTGAATACTTTGGTGTAGTCTTCCTACAAGGGGACTAGCTGCAGTAGTGGAAATAGGAACATGGTGATGACGAATTTTTGTAGAGTGTTACAATCACGTGATGACTAATATTTTTAGGATTTTACAGTCACATGATGATGAACTGATGATGAATATTTTTAGGATTTTACAGTCACATGATGATGATGATGATAAACATGTTTAGGATTTTACAGTCACACGATGATGATGAATATGTGTAAAATTTTGCAGTCACGTGATAATGATGACTAATTGTAGAATTTACACATGGTTTGATTTGGTTTGGTTTTAAGGACCATGTTCATTGCAGTCGGACAACTCCATTAGTGCCCCCGATCTCTTCTCTTAGATTACATAAGAAGGATCTAAGCACAGTGTACGAACTCCGCAGCACTTTTGAAGATCCCAGTGTGTGTATACAGGAATCACACATTCCATAAATATTGTTGTGGTGGGTATGTTTCCTAATCTTTAAATGTTGCCAGGGCAGCGGCCGTATGGCCTACTCTTTAAGATCTCGAACTACCGAGGGATTTTTAACGTGCGCAACTTGCACACAGGATCTCCTATTTTTTCGTCCTAATCCGAGAAGATTTGGCATCCGATCTTACAAGTCAGGAGATCAGGGTGTCAGACAACTGAGAGATGAAATAGCATGTTTTAGGGAAAACAGATAGTGTACTTATCATTGAGAATAATAATTGAACAACGTCTAGAATGGAACTCACTTTATATTGGATTTATGGACTTTGAAAAGACATTTGACAATGTAAACGGAGAATCACCTTGAAAATGATGAGCTGTTATAGAGTCTAATAGTGGAGCCAGGGTAGCATTGTGGTTAGTGCACTGGCTTCCTAGCTCAGAGGTCCATGGTTCGATCCCCAGTTGAGGTGAGACGTTTTTAGGCCACAAACGGCTCCTGGGTCGACCCAGCCCCATTTGGGTACCAGAGCAACTTCTGGGAAGGTTAAGGCGGCCGGCGTGATGCTGACCAAATCACCCCTAGTGGGCCGATGGTCACGAAAATATGGGCCTAACACCATATTCCCAATATGCCTCAATGGGCGTGTAACAGGATCCTTTACCTTTACCTAAACACGCTGTCAACTCAGCACCACAAATATTGTTTCGTGTCGCAAAATTGGTTCTAATACAGTGCAAATCTGGCTTATCGTATTTTACAGACCATTCACCGATCGCTTATCACGAGGCAGGCCGCTTACAAAATGGCGGTGTATCAGCAACAAAAATGTCGAGGAGACCTCGGCAATCGGCAATAATAAATAGGAGCTAAACGGAATTATTATGCAAAGGATTTCACCTTTTATTCCAGGAGAGGATTGGGCATAACTGTATGTAAGGAAAAACTGTAGGAAGTTATCAGTTACGGAGAACAATGCCTATTACGGCTGTTCACAGTTAAGCTGAAAGCCTATAAACCCACTTCTGTTCTACATATTTAAATCAACAAGTAACAGATTGTGAAAGTACATGGATAGGAAGATAGAAATATATCGGCTGTATAAAACAAGATAGGAGGGAACAGTATGGATAATATATAAGCCGAGGATGAACAAGGGAAAGTTTCAGACAACGCACAAATCATGTGAAATCGCTGCCTCAGGAAAAAAAATTTCAGCCGGAGTATAGGCTATGACGTCAGTGCTCTCCGATACGTCCGCCAGAGTCTTATAAAGAGCGGATCGTAAACTGAAAGGACGCACACTGAAATTAGGTTTGAGACATACTGACGGCAGAAATCGCCACTACGCTAATACCATCTGAATTGTGAGCGAATCGCCAGAAGTTTTTCAGTCAAGTGTCTGGACTCTGAGGGTTCCATGAAATAACTCAAACCAGACTGTCCAGTATCAGAAGCCTGGGTTGCTCATCAGAAGCAATCCCACAAGAGTGCAGGACCCCAACGAGTGAACTTCAACTGGTCATTGGCATCCCCAGGCTGGGTCTACCAATAATAAATAATAATAAATTCTTTAAGCGCCAAACACGGCGCATAAGGCAGAAACCAGTGCTCTCCAGGTTGTTCGTTGTGACGCCACTCCTCTTAGCTCTTGCACATTATTTAGGCCCAACGTTCTTCCTTCTCTTATTATTGTTCTTCTGAGTGTTTCTTTTGGTCTTCCTTTTTTCCGCTTACCCTCAGGAACCCAAGTGAGCGCCTGTAGTGGTATTCTGTTGTTTTGCATTCGTAGGACATGACCGATATATGACCATCGTCTTTTCCTTATATAGTCGGAGACATATTTCTGCCTAGAGTCTTCTCTTATTTGTCGATTAGTCTTGAATTCTTTCCAACTGATGTTCATGAGTTTTCTAAGACATTTGTTCTCGAATGTATTCAGCTTGTTCTCCAATGATTTTGTTATTTTCCAACTCTCACAGCCGTATGTTAACACTGAGATAACATTTGAATTAAACAGACGAAGCTTGGTATGTATATTCAATGATCGTAATTTCCAAATGTTAGATAATCTATTGAAGGCGCTAGCTGCCAAAGCAATTCTAGTATGGATTTCTCTTGTTGTGTCACCATCCTGAGTCATTTTACTGCCTAAATAATTGAAACTTTCAACTTTCTGTAGTTTTTTCCCCGTTCAAGATGATATCAAAGGTCTCGTTAGAAAAGTTCATAGCTTTAGTTTTAGAGGCATTTATTTGGAGACCTATTTTAACCGAGAGATGACACAAATTATTTATTGCTTCTTGGGATTGTCTTGGTGTTGAACTTAAGAATGCTACATCATCTGCGAAATCCAGGTCCCCCAGGAATTTTCCATTTGTCCATTTTATACCAATACTGATATATATATATATATATATACAACAGACAGTCCGTGTCAGCAGGATCACGAGTCACAGATAAGTGTCCAGTTATGACACTGACTACCAATATATATGAAACAACAGCGATAGTGGATTCAAATCATTATAAACTTCAGTCACATGATGACAGTAATGTGTAAATTCAGAGGACTAAGAACAGTGATACAGTAAAAGGGATTCCAGTTTTCAGTAATTTTATTATTCAAGATCTTGAAGTCTAAACAGACATTAATAGTAATTGTGTGAATATTTTTTATATATTTTAATGCTCTTTTCCAACTAGTAGAAATAGAATATTAGTGTACATATTAAGACTGGGGTATTACTTGTAAGACCAGAACTCTTTACTGGCATACTATTCTGGTAGCATATGAATGTAAAAATTGCTGTTTTGTGGGTAAGGTCGAGTCGTGCCTGGACAGTTCAGTGTTGCGGTGTATTTAGGTCAGCAGCGTGAGGCGCTGCCAGGGTGTAGTGTAGACACTCACACATAAAACAGCATACATGTTGTTCAGGAGCGTAGTACTCATAGTAGGATGTGGTAGAGAGTAAAGGTGTGTGTGTAGGAAACAGCAGATTGTAAACACGAAGTCGTATAAGCTCTTATTCATCTACACACCAACCTCACTCCACCACAAGTAGAAGTCATAGACGTGGATAATACCGATGACTTTTCTTCAACATTTATTACGGCAACAGTACGCTGACAGACGACACAGTCAATAGCACAAAGGATCATGGACATTTCATGTGTGGTAATGATTATAATATCAAGCATCATAAATCTTGCATAACTCATGTACAAGATGCTAGTAGAGCTGGCTTGACAATTTACGTTCGTTCATACTGTAGCTCAGGGCCCCTGACTAAACGCGTCAGGTAGTCCTTTAACAAATATCCCGCACGATAAACGCGGTTCCAGTTGCTTAATATCAAAGTCTATGAACTTGTTTAATGAAAGTCAAGACTTCATCTGGCTTCACACGCCAGATACTTCTTCTTCTGCTCAAAGATATCGGCCGTAATATTGGGCCTCTAAAATAATGTGAACAACTGTGTATTCTTCATAGGCAGGCATAATCATCCATGCCGAAACATACCGTTAACATACGGTTTCCATAATAATCTCTCTTCACTGGGCTTCTGTATAATAGTTAGACGAATAGTCTTAGCTGGCTTCATCGAGCACACATAATGGACTCTGTATCTCAAAGAACTGTGAGCTCTACTCACAGGTCGACACAGAATCTTCTGCAACTTAGGCATAATAATTAAGTTTCTTTTACCTTTGACAGAATCCGAGAAATACACAAATAATAACTGTCGTCATTCTTGACGAACAGAATAACTCTGGGGAGAATCACTAACATCACAGTCACACTGAAGACTATCCTTCCCCCAGATAATGCAGAGAAGTACAACGGACATACTAGTCCGGTCAGAACCCAGTTCATCACTCCCTGACGGAAGTCTCTCCGTTTCGCGCACAAAAAACTTGCGCATGCGTAGACAGAACAGATCTGAGAACAGCTAACCCCCGACTTAAGAAGGTCAACACAATGAATAAAACAAAGGGAAGATAACCCCAAATCAACCTGTCCCAGGGAGTTAACATACAGTTCTCTACCTTAGATCATCAAAAAATATTAAATAGATTTACGTCTTATGAAACCGTCAAAAACGACAGCAACAATGAGATACCTCGTTAATCATCTAACAACCCTATTCTTACCTAAATAAATAATTTTAATAACCTCCCACTACAGTGGGGTCTCGTCCGCGGGATATCTTTGATATTCCAAAGCCAACTTTCTATGTCTGCTGTGAAGAAAAATTCTTTCGTATAGATTTTTTGGAAGGAGTAAACATAGTAGGAAATAAAAAAATTTTAGGAGTACCATTGAGTACAGATTCAAAAAGCTGTTTCATATATGGTGAAGTCAGTGAAATTAACTTTAATTTTAATTAAGTTAATTATAATGTAGTAATTTAGTTGAGTAAGATCACTTGCCCTACTAGACTACAGATACATAATGGCTGACTTGGTCAAGTTTAGGTCTGCCACACTGCAGGTGGGAAAAGAGCTTAACATGAGTGGGGATGCTCTGGTCCAGTATGTCACGACGGAATGTGAAAAGTATATTGACAGGGAAGAAAAAAATTGGAAGCAGAAAGAGCCCAGAAATTTGCAGCAGAGAAAGAAGCCAAGAAATTAGAAGCAGAGAAAGAAGCCAAGAAATTACAAGCAGAGGCTGAGAGAGAAGAAAGGAGGTTACAAGCAGAGAGAGACCATGAGCTGAAAATGAGACAGCTTGAACTTGAACTTCAGGCTGGGACTAGCACCCATGGTAATAGCTCACTCATTCTGAGAATAGCTCTTTTCAGAACATGGCAAATGGAGCCATGAGTTTCCACCTAGATCCATTTGTTGAAAAGGAGGACGCAATTGAGTCGTACCTGGATAGGTATGAAAGACTAGTCTCTACATATGGACTGGAAAAGGAAAAATGGAGTTTAAAGTTATCTCAGGGATTGAGAGGTATTGCATATGATGTGTTTCTGAAACTCCCCAAAGAAGATCAGGAAAATTATGAAATACTAAAGCAAGCCTTACTTATTCGTTATGAAAAGAACTCAGAGGCATATAGGAAGAAATTTAGAACTTCTAAACTTCTACCTGGAGAAACATATAACCAGTTCTCAGCTAGACTAGAAACGTATTTGTTGAAATGGAGTAGTTTAGGTAAGTATCAGAAACCTATGAGGATCTGAAAGAAATGGTTATGTTAGAGCAAGTGAAAGATTCCATGCCTCAAGAAAAGCGATCACAGCCGCAGTATTAGATGACCCTATATACCCGCTGATATTGGGGTGTAGGTATGTATTTTTGGGTGACCCAATAAAACCTGTTGTCATGGCAGCAGTCCAGACCAGGTCGAGCACCAAAAAGGAGGAGGAACATCCTAACAATACTCAGCCAGAGCAGATGAAACAGGCTCAAACAGAAGATGACACATTGAAGCCTTGTTTTGGCAAATTGCCAAAGGCCCATAACCCTCCAGAGAAAGGAGACTTGTATATGAAAAATGGACTACTGTGTAGAAAAGCTGGTACAGAACCTCAAGGACATGGACAGCTGGTAGTGCCAAGATCATACAGGGAGAAAGTTATGGAGCTAGCACATGCAATTCCATTTAGTGGACAAATGGGAATTGGTGCCACAAGTCAACGGATAGCTTGTCACTATTACTGGCCAGGGATCACGGAAGATATCAAAAGATATATGAAATCTTGTCCAGAGTGTCAACGTGTAGCCCCCAAGCATAGGATTGCACCAGCAACTCTAGGAGAAATGCCAATCATGGGTATTCCATTCGAGAGAGCTGCAGTGGATATTGTTGGACCCCTCACTAGGACTAAGAGAAGGAATAGTTATATCTTAACTCTGGTTGATACATGCTCTATGTGGGGAGAGGCCGTAGCCATGGCATCTATAGATTCTAAGCATGTGGCAGAGACACTGTTGACAATATTCACCCGGTTAGGCTTCCCACATCAAATATTGACGGACAATGGTTCCCAGTTCAAGGGAAAGCTAACCCAAGAAGTGTTCAGGATATTTCAAGCCAGACATTATCATTGCTCTCCTTATCACCCACAAGGAAATGGTCAAGTCGAGCAGTTCAATGGTACGCTTATTTCTATTCTCAGGAAGCTGGCAAGTGAAAAACCTGAAACATGGGATGTATACTTACCCGCTGCATTATTCGCATACCAGGAAGTCCCACACAATTCCACAGGAATGGCACCGGCCACATTGTTGTTTGGTCGGCCTATAAAAGGTCCACTGGAAGCATTGCTGCGGACTTGGACAGATGAGAAGGCAGAGGAAAGTGTCACCTCATCAATTCAGTATGTAAATGAGTTGACATCTCGACTGAAAACTGGCTAGAAATTGGCTAATGACAATCTTCGCAGAGCCAGAAAGAAGCAGACTGAATACTATAACAAGAAAGCAAAGGACAGGTGATAAAGACTGTAATCTTGGTATATACAATGGTGATAAATTATATCCCTCTTGATGTGATTAGACTGATTGTAGTACATGCGCCCACACAGAGCAGATGATAAATAGGTTAGCTCTGCATTGTCCCTGTGTATAAAGTCTATAGTGAGTGGTATGAAAGGTACAGTCACTCACCCTGTACTGTCAAGCATAGATCAACGAATCAGACTAGTGTTCATTTCCAATTGACAGCACATGATTTATTCACACAGCAACATCAATCCGATACGATACACTACACAGGTACAACAGGATACACAAAAATCAATAATAATCAATTGCGCAGAATGTTACAGCTGTTCAGTATGATGTAAACCCTGTTTACATCGCAGTTCTAATGTTACATCAGTAAATTCACCAGAACGACTGCTGACACTGCAGTTACAAAAACCGCCACACAGGCGTACATCTATAGGACTCCCTCAACGACTGCATACCCCTGCAGTTAACAAAACGCCATACAGGCTTGAATCTATATATACTAGCAGTTCTAATGTTCCACCAGAACGACTGCTGACACTGCAGTTACAAAACGCCACCCAGGCTTAAATCTATGTATACTCAAAAGACTGTCCTCTCTGTAGTCTATAAGTAATCTGGCCTACACAACTCCTGGCCTTATAATCTGCAGAAAACTCTCCCTCCATAAGGAACAATGGCCTTACTATCTCCTAGCGCCGTTCCTGCACAATAGAAATCTATCAGGGAGGTAAATATGATCCCAAAACATCGGCCTGTATACACCAAGGCCTCAGAACATGTCCTTAACATAAAGTACACCTTATCTTCTCTTATCTCATCTTATCTCATCTTATCTGCAGATTTATCACATCTTATCGGCAGATAAACACACCTAAATAGGCAAGTACTAGTACACCTCGAAAAATGGCCAAATATCGTTCCCTTACACTACCCTTGGGAACACACACAAGATACTGGGCTGACTCCCCAGTCACCCGCCCAAACTTAGACTCCCACGGGATGACACATCTCCCGCACAAACAGACACCGGACTCGGATGTTCACGGACTCCCCGTGAGCTATTCACAGCCGGCCGAAACCAGTACAGAATAACTACATGACCAGTGCTCACACGCTTTCTGTACACTCTGTTTTCTTTTTTAACAACAGGGAACTTGCTGTTGGAGAAAAAGTGCTTCTTCTATTGCCCAGCAGTAACAACAAACTGCAGATTGGTTGGCAGGGTCCATATAAAGTACTAGAGAAATTATCCAGGACTAATTACAAAATTGACAAGAAGGGCAAAGAAAAAGTGTACCGTGTCAATCTGTTAAAGAAATATTATGACAGGACATCAACTGAGGTAGCCCATATGATGACTCTGGCCATCGCAACTGAAATGAAGCATGAACCACTAACCTCAATAGAGTATCCACTGAAACTGACTGAGACATATGAACAAGTCAAAATTAGTACTCAGTTAACTCAGGAACAGAGGGAGCAAGTTAAAAAGGTACTAAAAACACATGCAGATGTGTTAACCGATAAACCGGGGTGCACCAACTTATTGACATATGACATGAAGGTCATCGATCGGACCCCGATCTGCATGAAGACCTACCCAATACCATATGCCAAGGCATAGGCATTGAAGGAGGAAATTGATTATTTGTTGCAAGAACAAATCATCTCCAAGTCAGAATCACCTTATAGTTCAAGTGTTGTACTGTTGAGAAAACCAAGTGGAGAACACCGACTCGGTATCGATTACCGGAAATTGAATGCGATCACTGAAACCCAAGCTGATCCATTACCGGATACCAATCAGCTGTTCTCGACGCTCAGTAAAGCGAAATATTTCTCTAAGGTCGACTAAAGTAAGGGATATTATCAGATTCCTGTCAAACCCGAGATCCGACACATGCTCGCTTTTAGCACTTCGGATGGACACTACGAATTTAATGTGCTACCATTCGGGTTGAAAAACGCACCAAGCGTATTTTCAAGGATGATGAGGAAATTGCTGGAGCCCTTGAAAAACCCAGCCATCACCAACTTTATGGATGACATTCTCATTGCCACTGACACGTTCGAGGGTCATCTACAGTCCCTATCACTGTTACTGGATAGACTCAGGGAGGCAGGTTTGACTGCTCGTCCAACAAAGTGTGTAATTGGATGTCAGGAATTAGAATTTTTGGGACATACAATTTGTCAGGGAAACATGTCTCCTGATCCCAAAAATATAGAAAAGTTAAGGAATGCACCTAGACCACAGACAAAAAAAGATGTGAGGTCGTTTGTATCATTAGGTGGATTCTATCAAAAATACACCAAAGACTTCAACACCTAATGAGCACCTTTGACGGATATGACAAAGAAAGGAAAACCTGACACAATAAAGTGGACAGCAGAGTGTGAGCAGGCATATTCAGAATTGAAGCATAAACTCACTAGTATGCTTATTCTGAAGTTGCCGGATATGACGCAAGAGTTTATAGTACGGACGGATGCAAGCAATCTAGGAATTGGTGCAGCGCTTTTGCAAAAGTCTCAGACCCAGACTGAGGAACTTTTTCCGGTTGCATATGCCAGCCGCAAGTTGAACGCTGCAGAAAGAAATTACTCTACTATAGAGAGAGAATGTTTAGCATTGGTGTGGGCCATCAATAAGTTTCAACCCTATTTGTATGGCAAGCCATTTGTGGTCCAGTGTGATCATCAACCCCTGTCATTTCTAGCCTCATCACGTCATACAAATAGTCGCTTGCTAAGATGGTCATTATTGATTCAGCCATATTCCTTCACTATTGAATATATTCCTGGAAAACAGAATGTGGGCGCGGATTTCCTCAGTCGCCATCCCACAGAGCTAGAGCAGGATAGACGGAAGGAAAACTGACCTCCGAATGGTCGATTTGCAACTGTATTGTACCCAATAGTTAAGCTAGATATCATCCAGCTTAAAATATGGGGGAGCAATGTTGCAAAATTGGTTCTAATACAGTGCAAATGTGGCTTATCGTATTTTACAGACCATTCACCGATCGCTTATCACGAGGCAGGCCGCTTACAAAATGGCGGTGTATCAGCAACAAAAATGTCGAGGAGACCTCGGCAATCGGCAATAATAAATAGGAGCTAAACGGAATTATTATGAAAAGGATTTCACCTTTTATTCCAGGAGAGGATTGGGCATAACTGTATGTAAGGAAAAACTGTAGGAAGTTATCAGTTACGGAGAACAATGCGTATTACGGCTGTTCACAGTTAAGCTGAAAGCCTATAAACCCACTTCTGTTCTACACATTTAAATCAACAAGTAACAGATTGTGAAAGTACATGGATAGGAAGATAGAAATATATCGACTGTATAAAACAAGATAGGAGGGAACAGTATGGATAATTGATGCGTGATGCCATATGATGATGGATGGCATCCGCATGTCTGGTTTTGTGTAGTGTGTAGATGTGTTCAGTCAAAAACAATGTTCATGCAACAATAACAGGGCAATCCACATAGGACGTCAGTAAACTCACGACGTATAAAGTCAATGAGTCTTGAAACAGCCGTTGACGTTTTTCTTCATTATTTATTGTGGACGCCACAGTGACAAAATGGTTACGCAAATGTGTAGGCACATCAAACAGTCATTATCACAGCAACATTCAATACAGCAATAAACGGTAGACAGCATTACAATGATGAGTCAGATGCATGTTATATTTCAAAGTACTGTAAATGTAGTCAGGTGGAAAACTCCATCCTTTTCTATAACAGCCAGGAGATAACCAGATGTATGAGATCAGTTCACTCTCCTTAGTTTGACTTCAGCAAGACAGACACGTCTGCCGAAGTATAAATAATGTCCTCAAAAAAATATCCTCTAGATAATAAAGGTTTTCCAAACCTAGTTCATTTAACAAAGTAGCAAGTAATGGTCCTTGGTACCTGCATCAACCGATGCAGTACAATGCAGCGACATGTGAGCTAGGAAAACATCTCGTGACGACGACTTTCGCAGACAGGCTATGAATCGAAATCGCTCACGACCCAAAATCAATAGAGTTAATGAAAGAGTCAATTTACCTTGCTTTCATGAAATACACAGAAATATCACGCCTCCCGACATGTGGGAAACACTAGAGGTATTATCTCGAATAAACGAAATATCCATTAAGAGGACTACACATCCCTGACAGAACAAAAATAGCGGAGATCCCCTCTTCAACGAGGCATCTCTTTCGCCATTCCAAATCGCTCACTCCCACTAGTGGTGGGCGGAAACCGATCGACCAAGAAGCAAGACAAGTCATGCGCAGTCCAGCGCAAAACGACCACAGCTCAAACTTAACTGCATTCGATACCAACGCGAGAAGACAAATGCTTACCGAGAAAAGTGACTATAAATTCCAAGCAGTTGTTGCCCTTTGCGTTATAAAACAGATATTGAAATAAAACGATGTTGCGAGAATTTATCACGCAACATATCACCACCTCCTCCCGATAAAAAAAAAATGTGGAACATATTTTTTTTTCCAATATCAAAGAGCAAGCGATAAGCGGCTCAAAACGCACGAATTATGCGCTGATAATTAACTAAATTGCCAAACAATAGGCTAATTATAGAGTGTCTGGTGAGGATATACCTCAACAGAAAAATAAATATGTCTCAAAAAATATTCACATCGGGGAGGTGTCACCAACACACATCACGTTAGCATGTAAACACAATATACGTATGCAAGTTACTATAATCATCATTAAACAGCATACTCTAATATTGTCTTTAAAAATGGATGTACAAATCTGATAGGAAAATTTAAATAGTACATTCTTTGACATGTAATGACATAAGTACATAGTAAAGTTAAACTACATGACGATCCAGGACATATGCTCTGGTATTCCGAGGGTAAGTACACAATCTAGAACTCGTAAGGTAAGTCCTCAGCTCAACAATGACATTCTGAGAAAGTACAAGCAATATAATGCTAATTAATAACTAATATGCTTCATAAGGTACAATACATTATTAATAATTGTGGCTGTTTAGTAAACTAACGGCCCTTATATTAACTACTCAGTCCTCCTCTATCATCTTAAAAAACGAACAGAAGAAGATGACAACAAAGCACGATAGTGTGTACATATAAAGTAAGTACAGATGTGCTAATCTATTGTAGAAATATAGGTGTGTTATGACTCTGTAATATATGGAAATATAGGACAGAAGTATTAGTTGGAGTCATGTGGGCATCTAGACAAAATGTCAGCCATCACATTATCCGCACCACGGATAGCTCGTACCGTGAAGTGAAAAGGTTGAAGAGCTATAGCATATCGAGTGGATCTCGAACTCTTCAAATTCTTAGTCTGAATAGCTGTAAGAGCTTTCTGATCAGTCTCTAGAATGAAATGTGCGCCCAGGAGGAATCTTTGTAGCTTTAGAATTGACCAAACCATCGCTAACAACTCACGGTCTAAAACCGAGTAGTTCCTCTCTGCCGCATTTAGTTTTCTAGAAATGTACATAACAGGATGCAGAGTATTTGCATATTCTTGCATCAGTGCTGCTCCAATCCCAGTGGATGAAGCATCACTCCGAAGAACAAAAGTCCTATCAAGAGTAGGTAATCTTAAGATGGGAGGAGAAGAAAATATATTCTTGATTTGGTCTAGTGAAGATTGGCATTCTTCAGACCAACGGACCAGATTAGGCGAACCTTTCTTCAACAATGTTGATAGAGGTGCCATGATCGAAGATAAATTTGGAATAAATCTCCCATAAAATTGAATTAAACCTAAGAGACTCCTAACTTGTTTCTTCGTTTTAGGAACAGAGATGTTCAGTATTTTGGAAGTATTGTGGTCTTCTGTCTTCAAGAGACCATGACCAACACGATGACCCAGGAAAGAGATTTCACCAAACCAACAAAAGCTTTAGAAGGTTTTGCTGTCAAATTATTCTCACGTAGGGTGGACAGTAAGTCATATAACCCTAAATAGTGATCTTCCCAGGTATCACTGAAGAGACAGATGTCATCTAAGTATGCGATGACATCCGAACGATGTGACAGAATTCGACGCATCATGCGAACGAAAGTGGCAGGGGCGTTCATGAGACCAAAAGGCATAACATTCCATTGAAATAGACCCCTAGGTGTAGAAAAAAGCAGTAAGAGGTTTGGCATGCTCTGCTAAAGGCACTTGCCAATAACCTTTAGACAAGTCAAGTTTAGTGAAGAATCTAGAATTAGAAAGTCTAATCAGAAGATCTTCTAACAAAGGCATCGGTTCAGCGTCGAACTTTGTGACCTGATTCAATTTGCGATAATCAACGCAAATTCGTATGTTCTTATCCTTCTTCCGGACAATAACCATGGAAGAAGAATATGGTGAAGTCGATGGTTCAATTATATTTAATTGAATCATTTCATCCAATTCCTTTTCCACTTGCGACTGAAAGTGTATAGGAATAGGATACGGCCTAACCCTAATTGGATTATTGTCGGTAAGAATTATGTCATGTTCTATGACATCTGTGTGTCCAGGAATGTCAGTGAGAACATCCTGAAATGTTTGTAACATCGACAAGTCTCGTCGATGTTCGTCACCAGAAAGATTAGGAGAAACAGAAACGTTTTTCCAAGATTCCGTGGAATGTAATGGAACCACTGGAAGGGGAAGGTTGACATCAGAGAAGGTAGCTTCCTCATCCTGAATGACAGACAGGGATGAATAATGACCGTGAGGTGCAGGAGCATCATCCGTTGCCTGGAAAATAGGCAGCAAATAGTCCGGACGTTCGTGAAATTCCGAAAGCATGTTTATGTGGAAAGTTTTATGCTTTCCATCAATATCGACCACATAGTCAACATCGGAAATCCGAGAGACTATTGCATACGGACCTTTCCATGCAATAAGAAGTCTATTTTCCCTACTGGGGAGTAGGACGAATGCTTTGTCACCTGGACAAAGTTGTCGTAGACATCTATTCTTGTTAGCAAACTGCCTTGCCTTCTCTTTAGCAATTTCTGATGAAGCAGTTGCTAGCTTACATGCCTCAATGATCTTTTGTCTAAGAGCAATGACATACTCATATGAGGATTGAGTTTCATCGCTAATATCATCGGCAGTGATGAGATTGTGTAATAAAGACATAGGGCCGCGTGGACGCGCGCCAAAGACAAGTTCGAAGGGAGAAAATCCTGTGTGTTCATTAGGGACTTCTCTATAGGCAAAGAGAGCCGCGGGTAAAACCCTGTCCCAATCTTGAGGATGATCTTCAGTTATCTTACCAAGCAAAGTCTTGGCGTTCTATTCAGACGCTCAACTAACCCATTAGACATAGGATGGTAGATACTACTGAGAGATCGTTCAATATGTAAGGTAGACATTACCTGTGACATAGTGTCAGATATGAGTTGAGTGCCATGGTCTGACAATATTTCTCTGGGGAACCCCAAGCGAGAAAATATCAACCAAAGAGCATCTGCGATATCTGTAGTAGATATGCTCTTAAGAGGAATAGCCTCTGGCCAACGTGTGCACATATCGACACATGTAAGGATAAACTGATGTCCTCTGGCCGACTTGACCTTAAAAGGGCCAATAATATCTATGGCCATTTTCTGAAACGGCCGAATAGGAATGTCAGCAGCCTGGGTAGGCGCAGCATGTCGTGGTCCTCTAGATTTGACCTCCTGACATACCTTGCATGATCGGCAGTAAATACGAATGTCCTTATTGACAAAAGGCCAAAAGAAAGCCGCAAGGACTCTCGACTTCGTACGGGCAAAACCCATATGTCCAGCACATTGCGAGTCATGAGCATGTTGCAATATTTGGACTCTCATGCTCTTGGGAACAAGAATTTGCGAATGTGCCGACGTAGCCGAATCTTGTACCATACGTACAAGTACGCCGTTTCTCATTGCAATCCAAGATTTTCTATTTGTATCCTGATTCGGATCACCTTTCTTCGCAAGAACGAAGAATTTTTTTAAAGAAGAATCTTCTTCTTGCAATTTTATGAAAGAGTCACGAGTGATCACTAAGTGACTATCTTGGCTATCAACTTCATTATCACTATTCAGTGAAGTTTCGGGTGTTTGTAGAGCTTGTGCTCTTGTAACTACTGCATTTGTAGCTTGCATGTTATTATCTTCCCAAGCAGCAATCTGCTGTGGGGTACACTCCCTAACTCCGTGAATACGACCAATAATAAGGTCCGCAATAGGATTAGGTAAGAGACAAGCATGCACATCTCCAGTAAAGAAAGGAGTGGCAATGCGAATTACAGCAGTAGGATATTTTTCTAGAGTGCCGCCAAATGTGACACATTTAATAACCCTTCCTGTAGCACAAGATGGATCTACAAGCGATTGTCTAACACCAATAGTGGTGCATCCGGAATCGAAAAGTAGTGAGACCGGAGTATCATTAACAAGACCCTTATGTAGAATTAAAGAACCCCTCCCGTCATGCGCAACAGCAGCAGGAAGAGCGGGAAGTGGGTGACCACAACTCAAAGTAGTTATGGTACCCGGTTCGAATAAAGTACTGCATTGGGGACATTTGTTTGCTCTCTCAAAGTCAAAAGCAGAACTAGTGACAGCGTCAAAGTTTTTACTATCAACAACATGATTACAGGCTGCCTCAGTTTCCTGTTGTACAGCATTAGCCTGCTGATATCTCTTTTTTTTTGTGTTGAGATCTACCCCGACTATTATTACCTCTGAAGTTATCAGAGTTATTATTATCTCTGCAGTTATTATTGTCTCTATTGTAATTGTTATACTGGTTCGAATTCCAGTTTCCACGATTACTATCATGTTCACATTGATGCGAACATCTATTTGTTTGGTTCTGAGGTCTTCGGCAGGAATAACCTCTATTACCATATCCTCTTTTGAAATGCTTATAATTATTAGGGTGATAGTAACGAGTACTATCAGGTTGTCTCCAATTCTTCGAAGAAGAATCACCATGAAATTGATTTCCATGATTTTGACAGAAATTACCGCTACTCTTTCTATCAAAATTTTGTTGGGATCTACGAGCAAAGTTTTGACCATACGGAGCTGCCGAAGCAACTGGTAAACCTTCTTTCACCTTAGAGTTACCCATGGTTATGTGTGGGTGCGCAGTTACGTATTGGCAACAGAAATCTTCCATTTCTTTTATTGTTTTAGGTTTACGTTCATGAAGGAAAGCAAGGAAAGACTCATTGACAGACGACATGACTTTGTCTCTAAGTATTAAGTCCATAAGTCCTTCATAAGTTTTTTCCGTCTTAGATAGTTCAACCCATCGTGAGAAAGTAATGCGTATTCTTGCAATAAACTCGGAGAATTCAACTCCATTTTCAGGTAACATGTTTTTAAATTGTAGACGATAGCCGTCTTCGTTAAGCTGATATTTCTTTAACAAAGCGGCCCTGACAACCTCATAATTGTTCTTGTCAGGTTCATCCACCATATTTAATATACTTAGAGCTTTACCTGTCAGTATCCCTGATAACTGATAAACATATTTTGCTTTGTCTATGTTATGAGCTGTACATGCTTGTTCAAATCTGTCCAGATAGAACATTATGTCATCGCTGGAAGGACTAAATGTTGGTAACTTAATCTTAAAAGTATCATTATTAGCCTTACCAGAAGATGAACCCTTGTTTGAATCATTACCATTACTCATGCTTGTCAATTTCAATTTTTCCAACTCTAAAGCTAAGACCTTTTCTTCATGTTCCATTTTTGCTTTCTCTTTCCTCTCATCAGACTCTCTCTGTAATCTTCTTTCCTCAGCCTGAGCCTCTTTTTGAAGTCTTTCATTTTCAGCTTCTTTTTCAAGTCTTTTATTTTCAGCCTCTTTTTCAAGTCTTTTATTCTCAGCCTCTTTTTCAAGTCTTTTATTCTCAGCCTCTTTTTCAAGTCTTTTATTCTCAGCCTCTTTTTCAAGTCTTTTATTCTCAGCCTCTTTTTGAAGTCTTTCAGCTTCTAGCTGTAGCTGGAGTTTTCTCTCCTCAGCTTCTGATTCCCTTTTTTGTTTTTCCATTTCCATTTGGAATCTTTTTTCACCCACCTGCATCTGCAGTTTCTTTTGTTCAGCTTCCATTGCTTTATCATATCGAGCAGTTGCAAATTCTTCTAACTTATCACCAGTCTTCCCAAGCAATTTACCCTGCTCAATAAAGTGCTCAAATGTAGACATGTTGTCTAACATATGAGTCCAAAACCTGAAATAATTAACTAATTTATTTCAAACCTAAGTGTAACAAGTCTTAATTAAGCACTTGTATATTCACATCACATTATATTATCCCAGTCTCTGTGGGAAACAAGTCTCCAATCAAAGAACTTGTATATGAAATATCAGCACTCAATTCTTGATCATAAGTGCACTTCTCATTCAATAGTGCACGACACTATTCATCATTCATTTATCATCAGTATAGTAGTAACAGTACATTAGCATAGCCCATTAACTAATTACTATAACTGTAAACAATGACTATGTAAACACATGCAGAATGTAAACATTGAAAATGTAAACAATACAAACAATGTAAACAATAACAATGTAAACAATAACAAAGATCAGCAACAATACAAAAACTTTCGCAGAAATCAACTAAAAATAAAGCAGAAATTAATGAAATATCACAAAAAATGTGACGATATCTGCGATAGAATTAAACAAAATACATGACACCACAGTGTATAAACAAAAATGTTGTATGAAACTAAATTATAGACAAGAGTAGGCTAACAAATACAAACAAATCAAAACAAAACTAAAGAATGCGAAATAATAACGAAAACAATATTAAAAACATGTCATCACAGCTAACATAAATAGCAACAGAAGTCGCTTAGCAAATTCCAGTATTGGAAATTTGCAAACCTTACAGAAAACGCTCACAATAGACGACCTCTATGACGTGGCATAATCTAACGGAGACACCACCCAACCGAGAACCCGCTGAAATATAAACATATAAATATACAAATAACATATAAACATAAAACATATAGAATGAGATGATACACAGAAGACTCAGCAGAAGTATAAGGGCACAGTTTACATACAAACAGGCCACTTAACTTATAGGCTTCCAATCGTAGAACAGCAGAAAAACGGATGTCAATCAACGTCCTAAAGAGCGAAGCTCCAACGATGATGGCACATCTGAACTGCTTCCACTGCTAACACGATGGTACAAGAGCTTCTGACATACTGTGTGTTGAGTTGTTTCGGCACTTGACCTTCTAATCCAAAAGTAAGTTGATGGAAATCGGTACTTGGCCTTCTTCAGAAAACAACCCGTTTCAACCGGCACTTGACCTTCTCAAAAAACGACAGCACTGGAACCTTGACAGCAGCAACTTGCTTGACTTGCGTAAAAGATAACAGCAGTCCGAGTTATCCGGCAACATGTAACAACGCCGGGTACTGTCAAATTCTTGTTTCCGTCAAAAAATTGAAATTTGACTTTTACCGGGCAACGCCGAGTACTTTGAAAATTTTGAAGATGTTGACTGTATTGAAGAATGTTAATTTCTTGAAGGATGCTGATGAATTCTTGTTGAAAATGAAGTGGGTAAGGGACCCCGTGTTTGCTGGTACCAGAATCAAACCAGCTTATGGCCACCAAATGATGCGTGATGCCATATGATGATGGATGGCATCCGCATGTCTGGTTTTGTGTAGTGTGTAGATGTGTTCAGTCAAAAACAATGTTCATGCAACAATAACAGGGCAATCCACATAGGACGTCAGTAAACTCACGACGTATAAAGTCAATGAGTCTTGAAACAGCCGTTGACGTTTTTCTTCATTATTTATTGTGGACGCCACAGTGACAAAATGGTTACGCAAATGTGTAGGCACATCAAACAGTCATTATCACAGCAACATTCAATACAGCAATAAACGGTAGACAGCATTACAATGATGAGTCAGATGCATGTTATATTTCAAAGTGCTGTAAATGTAGTCAGGTGGAAAACTCCATCCTTTTCTATAACAGCCAGGAGATAACCAGATGTATGAGATCAGTTCACTCTCCTTAGTTTGACTTCAGCAAGACAGACACGTCTGCCGAAGTATAAATAATGTCCTCAAAAATATCCTCTAGATAATAAAGGTTTTCCAAACCTAGTTCATTTAACAAAGTAGCAAGTAATGGTCCTTGGTACCTGCATCAACCGATGCAGTACAATGCAGCGACATGTGAGCTAGGAAAACATCTCGTGACGACGACTTTCGCAGACAGGCTATGAATCGAAATCGCTCACGACCCAAAATCAATAGAGTTAATGAAAGAGTCAATTTACCTTGCTTTCATGAAATACACAGAAATATCACGCCTCCCGACATGTGGGAAACACTAGAGGTATTATCTCGAATAAACGAAATATCCATTAAGAGGACTACACATCCCTGACAGAACAAAAATAGCGGAGATCCCCTCTTCAACGAGGCATCTCTTTCGCCATTCCAAATCGCTCACTCCCACTAGTGGTGGGCGGAAACCGATCGACCAAGAAGCAAGACAAGTCATGCGCAGTCCAGCGCAAAACGACCACAGCTCAAACTGTAGGAAGTTATCAGTTACGGAGAACAATGCGTATTACGGCTGTTCACAGTTAAGCTGAAAGCCTATAAACCCACTTCTGTTCTACACATTTAAATCAACAAGTAACAGATTGTGAAAGTACATGGATAGGAAGATAGAAATATATCGGCTGTATAAAACAAGATAGGAGGGAACAGTATGGATAATATATAAGCCGAGGATGAACAAGGGAAAGTTTCAGACAACGCACAAATCATGTGAAATCGCTGCCTCAGGAAAAAAAATTCAGCCGGAGTATAGGCTGTAACGTCAGTGCTCTCCGATACGTCCGCCAGAGTCTTATAAAGAGCGGATCGTAAACTGAAAGGACGCACACTGAAATTAGGTTTGAGACATACTGACGGCAGAGATCGCCACTACGCTAATACCATCTGAATTGTGAGCGAATCGCCAGGAGTTTTTCAGTCAAGTGTCTGGAGTCTGAGGGTTCCATGAAATAACTCAAACCAGACTGTCCAGTATCAGAAGCCTGCGTTGCTCATCAGAGGCAATCCCACAAGAGTGCAGGACCCAACGAGTGAACTTCAACTGGTCATTGGCATCCCCAGGCTGGGTCTACCAATACTGATATATATATATATACAACAGACAGTCCGTGTCAGCAGGATCACGAGTCACAGATAAGTGTCCAGTTATGACACTGACTACCAATATATATGAAACAACAGCGATAGTGGATTCAAATCATTATAAACTTCAGTCACATGATGACAGTAATGTGTAAAGTCAGAGGACTAAGAACAGTGATACAGTAAAAGTGATTCCAGTTTTCAGTAACTTTATTATTCAAGATCTTGAAGTCTAAACAGACAATAATAGTAATTGTGTGAATATTTTTTATATATTTTAATGCTCTTTTCCAACTAGTAGAAATAGAATATTAGTTTACATATTAAAATATTTTAACTGTACCTGAGGAATTATTCACTTCTTACATTTGTGGTTAAAGTGAATGTTCATTTTATTTATCCCCTAGACATTTAGTAATCATAAGATAGTCACAGGGAGGAGACACCTTAAATCCTAGTACAACTTCTTACCAATTGGCCAGGGTTTTCACAGTCTGACTATTCCTATGATATCAATATACCAGTACTTATTTCTAAGACTGGGGTATTACTTGTAAGACCAGAACTCTTTACTGGCATACTATTCTGGTTGCATATGAGATACCTGGTTATCCATCTACCAACCCTATTCTTACCTAAATAAATAATTTTAATAACCTCCCGCTACATTTTGTAGACAGTGGTTGGTTCGTTTTTAATTTTCATTCATTAAAGAAATGATTTTAAGTTAGCTCTCATTTTTTTTTCTTTATTGGTTTTTTTGCTTGTTTGTTTGTTCCCACAAAGTGTAGGCGATTTCTCTGTTTTTTACTTGGGTAAAATTTATATCAACAGCTTTTATTTTAGCTTATTTTAGCTTTTAGTAAATATGGGCCTAACACCATATTCCCAGGGAATATGCCTCATGGGTATGTAACGGGATCCTTTACATTTTTTACTTCATTGTTTGACATAGTATATTATTGTAACACAAGAATGCCACCCGTCACAACCCAATTCTACGATCGTATGCCAGAACGGGCCGTAATCTCTTGGCTGCGTTGCCTAGAGGGACGAATACTATAATGCTAAATACACATCTTCTATACATTTCACACGTAATTGAATGCTTCCAGTCTCTAATACAATATAATATATTTATATTATACGGACACAGTGGGCAGTGATCCAGCATTCTAAAATCATTATCAGCTAATGGATAAATACTCCATTACCACGAAGAAGCTCAAATTATTGTAATATAAAGTCCGTCACAATCTCATCCAAATGTCTCATAATTGGGACAGCATTGACTCAACTGTCAACTTAAAACGACATCGCTGAACTACGATCAACTTGCTAGTCTGAAAACCCACATCCAACTGCCTTATTCAGCTCACCCACTCGTTTCTCTTAACAGCTGACCCCTTCTCAAATCACGCTCATCTCTTGACCAGTCATCCGAACTCACAACATGATATAAACTCACAACAAACTGTAACTCACGACAGCTCATACACTGCTTTTGTACCACAATGAAAACATTTCACAGTTACTCTCTTTTCTCAGTTAGCTCACAAATATCCAATATAAGAACGCTTCCAATGGAGCATGCATCATCAACAACTATATATCTTTTAACCCCAAAACACTTCTTGACACCAGGTTATGATATTTCTTCCACCAGCAAAAAAATGAAACATACGGAAAGGACTTCTAAGATTACCGCAACACTAATCGGCGTGAACTGTTGACAGTTTTATAACCCCAAGTCGCATTTTTATGGATATCGGTTCGTTTAATATACACCATTAAATCTCACGGTCAGATAGCTCTCCCAATATTGTCCCTTGAGATTGTCCCATTTAACCTTCCGACGCGGCTGAATAGTCAGGCAATATGTTAAACACGCGGAGCCCAATTATATGCTTGGCCCTAGGGTGGTTGGGGCGACGTCGTAAAGTGAAATGTTGCAAGAACGAACGAGATGTACAGGGAAATGTCTTTGGACTGTTTTCTTTGGGTCGTTGATGACCTTCATTGGGAAAACAACATCCGGTTTTGTACACGAGGTTTTTCTTGATCGAAACCATGTTTTTTTCATACCTATTTGATATTTAATATTGTCTGTTTCCCCATAAATTTGCTGGTTGTATCAATCTGCTGGTGTTGAAAGAGCTTCAAACTTAAGAACTCTAGAAGCCTATCAATCAGGAAAGGAACGACATCCGAAGTAGGTCTCATTGATGGTGTCAAACCAAACAATTATTTTCGACAATTCCAGCTGACAGAAGCTTCCAAAATTAAAATTGATCAAATATTATCCTAGGTCTAATACGCTCTAAGACAGACACAGTATGGCAATTTTAACCATAAAACTCCATAAATCTTAACAATAAATGAATCTAAACCATAAATCCTACCCAAAAGCCTTAACCATAAATCCTAGCTTAAAAACCTTAAATCCTGATGCAGTGAATCTTAACCATAAATCTTAACAATAAATTGCTCAATAAATGTTAACAATAAACTTTAACCCAATAAATGTTTAAAAAAAAATTTTAACAATAAATCTTAAACTATAAATCTTAACAATAATCTGAACAATAAATCTAAGCACAAAAAATCTTAAAAATAAACATCTTGTGGAAGAATACAAAGCAGGAAAGGCGAGGCTTGCAATGATGCTGTGCCAGTCAACAGATAGTTCATTCAGCTCACACTGAAAACTGGAAGGACGTGGAAAGTGGATGAAGCTGTTGGTGCTGCTCAAGAGTGGCTACAACAATCTTAAGAGGTACCAGAGGTCTAGTAGCTGCCTCAGTGTATGATCTAATGAAACTGTTGGATTTGAAAGGACAGTCAAGAACAACGGCACCTTAAGAGGCTCAGTGAAACTGCGAAAAGGGCATCGTGCTGGCTTTGGAACAACCGCCTACGGGCTGTGGAATTCATGACAGTAATTTATTGTCAACATACGGGTTACTTCCACAATTGCCTCCAGCCAAGAGAAAAACAGTAGTGAAGTTGACAGCTGCAACCAAGGTGGAGTGGGTTAAATTATCGGCACAAGACAACATGAGGCTGACACTTGGGAGTCATGATCCAAATGGGCCCGACTCCCTTAGAGTGTAAAGGAGATTAAGGGGAAGAAATACTTGATCGACGAGTGATCCTTCTGATGATCAAATTGCCTCCTGTTGCATCGCTCTGTGTAGAGTTTCCGGTCGAATGCAATGACTGCAACCCTCAAAAGCCAGCTCTAAACCTCAGAAATGAGATATCTAAGGAAGGTGGTTGAAGTAACAAGAAGAGACATGTTCCGCAACCGACGATACGTTATGGCCTCAAAACCCAGCCCCTGCAGAACCGAGTGACACTGTCTCAATTACGGGGAACCAAGAACCAGGGATCCAGCCCTCCAGGACGACCCAGAGTTCGCTGGGAGGACACCATTATACAATCTCTGAAGCAGGCTTGCCAATTTGGCTTGTTTTGACGCCAAAATCCACAAATCTGGCTTTTTAAAACATTGGTTGGCATCAAAGAATTCGTTTGGTTGTGTTTTTAATTATACTAAAGAAATAGAAAAGATAATGATTGAAGCTAATATAAATTACAACCCATTATCAGTGGTCATCTAGGCCACCATTTCAATCCCCTTATTCAATATGACCGACTTATTATTAGCATTTTTTATATTTTGTTGTGAGCAGGGCAGGTATGTGTTTGTGGCAGGATAGCGACGAAAGCGGACAAAGTCTGACAAACTGTATCGATTTTGCATAGGTTGGTTGTAATAATTCAGTGTGGTCTAGATTGAATGAAGTGTCTCCTCTCTGTGTGCAACTCAAATGCATCTGCCATTCACTGGCTTTGTGCATTCAACTTGCAGTTTCCACTATACCATCGCATATCGGATTTTAATTGTCAGAAATACCTCACTGGTTTCGCCATAGTGAGTTGAGACGAGAATCGTAAAAAGAATTGTTTTGCTTTATGAACATAGCTACAGAATCTGAACCTGCTCTAGCTGCTCCTCTTTTATTTAAAAAAACCGCCAAGTGACTAAAGCGAAGGAAAAGGTTATGTTTAATATTTTGATGAACTGGCATGAGCTGAAGGCTTATTTCGCTTCTGTTGAGCCTGCCCAGGCAAAGTTAGATACAAAATTCGAAGCTCGACTTTTAAAGGAAATTTTGTCAGACCACAAAAACTACCTGTGTTTTGTGTTTGCTACTCCTGTTGTACAAGAATTTGAAAGACCTAGCAAGAAATAGAAAATGTCAAGGCATGATAATTGTGAGCCAGACTTCAAGGCCCCAATTTTCCTATCTTTTATACACATTGCAGAACACAAAATCGCACATTAGAAGAGTAATACAGAAAAATACCTTTTGTTGATTGGAGAGAAGAACCACAGTTTAAGAAAAGATTGACTATCCACAGAAAGTGAACAGTTTTGGATTGGTGTACTCCCAACACAACTCATTCAAAGAGCCCACAGCATATACCCTTACGTGTCTAATAACCAAAATGAGTATTGCAGTAGTTTAGAGTATATTCTCTCTTGTGTCATCAGTTAAGATAAAAACAAGGAAGAGAATGCAGCTGCATCTGCTTAATGCTATATTAAGAATCTGAACTGAACTGTTGTTTTCGAATAAATATTGTAAAAACTTCACTACATCGTCAAAAATGTTAAAAGACTTTACTTCTGACAAAGCATGCGTCAAATGTTCCAGCGGGGATAACATTGATGACCTCGATCTGAAGCTTTTATTGTTATTTGAGTACAGATAATCTATTTAAATGGTTTGGCTTTTTAAAATTTTGTTATGAAAGTGTTGATACATTTGGCTTTTTGCCCCACAATTTTCATCTGGCAACCCTGCTCTGAAGCACCGAGGGCTAGATTGCAACCAGACCAGGAAGAAGACAGTCGATATGATGGTATGGCGATCTCTCTGGCACACCTCTACACCCCAGAGTAGAAGAAGAATGCACAAGTAAGTAGTAAATTTCATTGTCCGTGTTTGTTGTTAAGTTTTTGTAACTAAAAGTTTTTACAACATGGAGTTGGCCGCCTTGCCCAATACTCCTTATTTGGCTTTTACTACATGTCTGACAGGTAGAAGGTGCCTAAGGAATTTTGAACATGAAGCCTGCTCGCCAGCTTGTAGAAACCTTAGGCACAAATAGTGTAGAAACGTCAGTAAATATTGAAACGTCAACTAATAATTTAAATACTCAACTTGGCCTTCCAAGACATAAGATGGTCCTCTGTTAAGTAGTTTTGGATTGGTTTAAAGGACTATATTCCTCGCAAAGGAACAACTCCATTAGTGCTTCGATCTCTTCACTTAGATCACTCAAGAAGGATCTCAGCACAGTGCACGAACTCCGTAGCACCGGCGAGGATCCCAATGTGTGTGTTTAGGAATCACATATTTTATAAATACTATATTTTATATTAACGAGTGTCATGACGTAACACAGAGACAGCAAAAATGAGTTCTAGACTGCTGGCTCATCTTTTATCTTCTATGAAAATCTGAAATGTTCGTACAGATGGTCAACTCAAAACCCGGCACAGTGTTGGGCATACAGGTCACCTTGTCCAAAACGTAATGAGGCCCCGACAAGGATGTAATATTGACTATGAGTGTTAATGTGAGTGTCAATACGCGAATGCATGAATTGTTCATGAACATAAATGTTTCTACAAGAATCAGCATATTCTTTCATCATAACTGCTGCATACAATCATATTCAGTGCTGCTAGGTAACATGTCATCCCGACATATTGATATAGATAATCATCATGTAGACGTCTGCCCATCTAAGCCTAGGAAGAAAGAGTTCAGCAAAAAGTTCTTTTACCTTGGCATGGGAAATACACTAGCAGAACACATACGCCCTCTCCTGGCGTTACAGAATAAACACTGGGGAATTCATAGACTTAATAATCATATCAGAAACTATCTTCTTCCCCATAACAAATCACTGTGATCAACAAACTGAGGACTCGTCTCCGACATGGCCTTCACCAGGCTCCATCATCACCGAAGACCCCCTTTTTCGTATCCGCTTGCGCAGAAACTGCCTGACCCCAAAGTTCAGTACAAGGAAAAATAGTCCCACTTAGACATACAAAGATATCACGATATAAGACCGAATCGTCTGAAATAGACAAGGAGTAAACATAGACTCGGACCATAAACATTCCTGCATAAACCTAAGTAAGAACAATCTGTTTTTGGCCCAACAAGGAACAGACCAACAAACTCTGGATTCATACGCCAAATTCGATATTCAGGGGAGATAACCCATATAACAAAAGTATTAATCAATCATGGGTGATATATCTTTGGCCAGGAAAGCATCCTGATTCTCAAACCAAATACTTTCCCTCAGAAAAAAAAATATTATAATAACTACATACATTGCCACCAGTAATCTGTTTTTTAACAGACTACCGCAACCCACGAGGAAAAAAATGAATTTTTTTTTTCATCTGAGAGCAACATACAATAAGCTCACAACGCACGAATAATGCGCAGATGACAAATAACAGCAATTTATAATGTCAAATTAAGGTAAAGTCGAAGCATAGATCGACTTGTGAGAATATATCTCAACATCTCAGAGAAAGCATTTCTCTAAGAATAAATATTTCCAGGGAGGTGCCACCAACGTATACTACAATTCTGGCAATGACACAATGCATATAATAATTTCATATAACAATTTCATATTTAAATCACTATAAGTACATGATGGACAAAGAAGAAAAATCATCTAAGAACAGCTGTGAATATACATCAATGAACCACTAAGTAGTGATACAATCACTATATTACAAATTACAAATGTGTACATATTTTGATACAGAAAGGAACTATTATAGACTTAGATGTGTTAAGAAGTCCAAGACCTAACAGTTAGGTGGAATCATGTGGGCATCTAGATAAAATGTCTGCCATCACATTATCTGATCCACGGATAGCTCGTACCGAAAAATGAAAAGGTTGAAGAGCAATTGCATATCGATTAGACCTCGAGCTCTTTAAATTCTTACTCTGTATAGCCGTAATAGCTTTCTGGTCTGTTTCTGCTATGAAATGTGCGCCTAGAAGGAATCTTTGTAGTTTGAGAATTGACCAAACCATAGCCAATAGTTCACGGTCTAAAACCGAGTAATTCCTTTCTGCAGCATTAAGTTTTCTGGAGATATACATTACAGGATGCAGAGTTCCAGTAGATGAAGCGTCACTCTGAAGAAAAAATGTCTTATCTTCAGTAGGTAACACTAAAATAGGTGGTGTTGAAAACTATGTTTTAATCTTATCCAAAGAGGATTGGCATTCCTGGGACCAGTGGACCATATTAGGCAACCCTTTCTTTAGTAGTGTAGAAAGAGGTGCCAAGATAGCGGATAGATTCGGAATGAATCTTCCATAAAATTGAATAAGACCTAAGAGACTTCGCACTTGCTTTTTAGTCTTAGGAATAGAGATGTTAAGTATCTTAGTGATATTATGGTCCTCTGTCTTTAGGAAACCATGACCGACTCGATGACCTAGGAAAGAAATTTCGCTAAAACCAATGCAGGCTTTAGAGGGTTTCGCTGTCAGGTTATTTCTAGCGTACAGTAGACAGTAATTCAACTAACCCCGAATAGTGATCTTCCCAAATATCGCTGAAAAGACAGATGTCGTCTAGGTACGCAATGACATCTGACCGATAAGATAGGATTCGACCCATCATGCGTACGAATGTAGCTGGTGCGTTCATAAGGCCGAAAGGCATGAAATTCCATTGGAAAAGGCCTCTAGGTGTAGAAAAAGCCGTAAGTGGTTTGGCGCATTCAGATAAAGGAACTTGCCAATATCCTTTAGACAAATCAAGTTTAGTGAAAAAATGAGATTTAGAAAGCCTAGTAAGTAGCTCTTCTAGTAAAGGCATAGATTCAGCATCGAACTTCGTAACTTGATTCAGTTTGCGATAGTCAACGCAAAGACGTATGTTATTGTCTTTTTTCGGAACAATAACCATCGGCGAAGAATATGCAGAAGTGGATGGTTCAATTATTTTTAAATCTATCATCTCATCCAACTCTTTCTCAACCTGTGCTTGAAAATGTATAGGGATAGGATAAGGTCTGACCCTAATAGGATTATGGTCAGTTAGAATAATGTCATGTTCAATGACATGAGTTTGTCCAGGGATGTCAGTAAGGACATCCTGAAATGTTTGTAACATAGCCGAAACTTGTCGCTGTTCTCCTAGAGATAAATCAGGAGAGACAGTAACATTTTTCCATGATTCACCAGAATGATGTGGAATCATCGGAAGAGGAAGATTTACAACTGAAAAACTTGTTTCCTCATCCGGTATTACGGACAGTGATGAGTAATGACCATGTTAGACTGGAGAATCGTCCGTTGCCTGGAAAATAGGCTGTAAATAATCCGGACGTTCATGGAATTCCGTAAGCATATTGATGTGGAAGGTTTTATGCTTTCCATCAATATCGAAAATGTAGTCAACATCGGAAATTTTCGAGATTATATCGTACGGACCTTTCCAAGAAATAAGAAGTCTGTTTTCCCTACAAGGTAGCAAAACAAATGCTTTGTCACCAGGACAAAGTTGTCGTAAGGTTCTTTTCTTATTGGCAAATTGTCTTGCCTTCTGTTTAGCAAATTCAGAAGAAGAAGTTGCCAATTTGCATGCTTCGATAATCTTTTGTCTCAGCGCGATGACATATTCGTACGAAGATTTTGTGTCATCGGTGATATTGTCAGCGGTTATAAGATCATGAAGCAAAGACATAGGGCCGCGCGGTCGCGCGCCAAAGACAAGTTTAAAGGGAGAAAATCATGTATGTTCATTGGGGACCTCTCTGTAAGCGAAGAGGGCCGCGGGTAAAACCCTGTCCCAATCTTGAGGATGATCCTCAGTTATCTTCCTTAGTAAGTTTTTGAGTGTTCTATTTAGCCGTTCGACCATCCCATTGGACATAGGATGATAGATACTACTCAAAGATCTCTCTATCTGCAGAGTAGACATTACTTGAGACATGGTATCCGATATTAGTTGGGTGCCATGGTCTGATAATATCTCTCCGGGGAATCCCAGACGAGAAAATATGAGCCAGAGAGCATCTGCAATATCAGCAGTAGTAATGCTCTTCAGAGGGATAGCCTCTGGCCAACGTGTGCACATATCAACACACGTCAAGATAAACTGATGTCCTCTAGCAGATTTGATCTTAAATGGACCAATGATGTCTATCGCCATTTTCTGAAATGGTCGAATAGGAATGTCTGCAGCCTGAATAGGTGCAGCATGGCGTGGACCTTTGGATTTCACTTCTTGACATACCTTACAAGATCGATAACAAATCCGTATGTCCTTGTTCACAAAAGGCCAAAAGAAAGCCGCAAGAACTCTTGACTTAGTACGGGAAAAACCCATATGTCCAGCACACTGAGAGTCGTGAGCGTGCTAATTTTAATTCTCAAATTTTTGGGCACAAGAATCTGAGAATGACTTGACTTAGTGGAGTCTTGCACCATACGTACAAGTACGCCATTCTTCAATGTAATCCAAGATTTACGATTTGTATCCTTATTTGGATCACCTTTTGTTGCAAGAGTGAAGAATTTCTTTAGAGTGATATCATCTTCTTGCTGTTTTATAAAAGAGTCACGAGAAATTACCAAGAGATCATCTCGGTTATGCACTTCAGTATCTTCAGTAGATGAAGTTTGAGGCATATTAAGAGCTTGAGCTCTAGTGACTACAGCATTAGCAGTTTGCATATTTTGTTTTTCCCAAACGGAAATTTGTTCCGGAGTGCATTCTTTGACTCCGTGAATACGACCGATGATAAGATCAGCGATCGGATTCGGCAGAAGACATGCGTGTACATCTCCTGTAAAGAAAGGAGTAGCAATCTTAATGATAGCAGTAGAGTATTTCTCTAAGGTGCCGCCAAATGTTACACATTTGACTACTTTTCCTGTGGCACGAGAAGGATCTACAAGTGACTGCCTAACACCAATTGTGGTGCATCCAGAATCAAAAAGAACTGAGACTGGATTGTCATTTACCAAACCGTTATGTAAGACGAGAGAACCTCTTCCATCATGCGCTACTGACGCAGGAAGAGCGGGAAGAGGATGGCCACAACTTAAAGTAGATACCGTAGTTGGTTCAAATAATGTTTTGCATTGGGGGCACTGAGATGCTCTCCCAAAATCAAAAGCGGAACATGCCATATTATTAGCATCATTATTATCTTTAGTCTGCTTATAGGCTTCATGGGACTCTTGCTGTGCAGAGTTTGCCTGATAATGTGATTTATGTTTTTGTATTGGGATCTAATTCGATTATTATTGCCTCTGTAATCATTATTGTTTCCTCTATTGTAACCCCTATTTGGGTTTGAGTCATAGTTCTCATGGTTACCATTATCATATTCATTATAATGAGTATCTCTGTAATTATGATCTTGTTGTCTCCATGATGGATAACTTGGATAGTTTCTATAATGACTTCCTCTGCGGAAATTCCTATAATTGTGACAACCCCTGAATCGAGAGCTGTCGGCTCGTTTCCAGTTCTTCGAAGAAGAACCCTGAAATGATTGATTACCTTGGTTTTGATAACTATTATGGTTCCCTTTTTTATCAAACCTGTTTTGTGGTTCTTGAAATTTGTGTGAATACTTAGGATTGTATGGTGTTGCTGAAGCAACTGGCATACTCTCCTTAATCTTAATGTTGCCAAAAGTCACGTCAGGATGTGCAGTGACGTATTGGGAACAATATTCTTCCATTTCTTTTAGTGTTTTGGGCTTACGCTCATGTATAAATTCAAGGAATGGTTTGTTTACACATGACATAATCTTATCTCTGAGCAACAAATCCATAAGTGCTTCATATGTTTTTTCTGTTTTGGATAGCTCAATCCATCGTGTAAATGTAAGACGTGCCTTTGCAATGAATTCTGAGAATTCTACTCCTGCCTCAGGCACCATCTTCTTAAACAAAAGGCGATAACCTTCTTCTGTCAATTGATATTTTTTTATCAAGGCTGCTCTAATATCATAATTATCCTTATCAGCTTCTTCTACCAAGCTTAAACTCGTAAGAGAATCACCTTTCAAATTTTCTGACAATTGATTAGCATACTGTGATTTATCCACATTATGAGTTCGACAAGAACGTTCAAAACGATCCAGCCAGAATGTAATATCGTCACTGGAAGGATTGAACGGTGGTACCTTGACCTTATAAGTAGAAGGTTTACCATTATTACCAGTTGACTGATTAGCAATACCCATATTTGTCACTTTTAATTTTTCTAACTCAAATGCTAACAGTTTTTCTTCATGTTCCCTTTTTGCCTTTCTCTCCTCGGCTTCATCTTCTTTGTCTAATCTCTTTTGCTCAGCTTCTCTGTTTAATCTCTTTTGCTCAGCTTCTCTGTCTAATCTCTTTTGTTCAGCCTCAGCTTCTCTTTCTAATCTCTTTTGTTCAGCCTCAGCTTCCCTTTCTAATCTTATTTCCTCAGCTTCTCTGTCTAATCTTTTTTCTTCAGCTTTTTGTTTTTTATCTTCCTCCTTCTGTGCTTTGGCATAATGAGAAAGTGCAAACTCTTTTAACTCCTCAGGAGTCATCCCAAGGGCTCTCCCTTGCTCAATGAAGTAGTCTAAAGTTGCCATAATATTTAATAATATGTGGCTATTATCCCTGAAATAACAAATTTATTTCAACCAAACAGGAGCAAGTTTTTAACAAAAACTTGTATAATCAGCTCCGTTAATCTCAATCCCTGTGGGAAACAAGCCTTTAAATAAGGTCTTGTATAATCAACTGTGTACCTATACTAATAGCAATTAATCATCAGTTGATTCCTTCTCATAAGTGCACTACCCAGCTAGTAGTGTATGATCAAATATATTTTATATAGCGTATGTCAATCAAGAACACAAACAAAACAATTATAAAAGACAACGTGAAAACATTCGCAGAAGTCAACTAAAAAAAACTAATTGAAGGAAATCTCACAAAGGATGTGGTGATAACTGCGAAAATGTAAACAAAACAAATGACGTCACAGTGTATAAACATAAAGATGTATAGAACTGAATGACAGGAAAGAGTAGACCTACAAATACAAACAAATTTAATCAAAACTAAAGAATAGAAAAAATTTTACAAAAACAACGAAAAAAAGCACACCTCGTCCCAACTAACAAAAAATAGCAACAGTTGTCGCTTAGCAAATTTCGCTATATGAAATTTGCATAAACCCTACAGAACACTCTCAGTAGAAAACCTCTGTCACATGGTATTTTTCTAGAGGAGTCACCGCCCAACCTGAATCCCGCTGAGATATATACTAATTTAATATTCAAACACATAACATGTAACATAAATACATAAATACATATAGCATGATTAATATGTGTGTTGTGAAGAAGGCTCAGATGTTTTTCTAATAAAATAGAACTGTCACTTTAATAAAGAATAATCATTTCTGAATTAAACTATTACAAAGTTCAATGTATAGCAGTTCAAGAAGCTCCAACGTTGATGGTTCTCATAACTTACACACGTAGGACTTCTGACTTGTACTACATTTTTTCCAAAAAAGTTAAACGTATGTTTGCAACTCGCTGTGATGTCCAACGAAAAAATGTAAACAAGCGCTGACCTAATTTCAGTATTCGCTCGATAGGTCACGTGAGGAACAGTTAACAAAGTGTAGACTCTCACTGCTGGTGTGTCGTATCAGGCGTCATGGAAGCGATCTGGTATGAGTAGCTGACTTCCATGTGGTGTCTACTGTGCAGGTACTGGCTCAGAAAGCTGGCCACCACGTTGATAAGATCTGTTTTTGGTCACCACGTTAATAAAGCTGGTATTGGGGTAGATGGTCAACTCAAAACCCGGCACAGTGTTGGGCATACAGGTCACCTTGTCCAAAACGTAATGAGGCCCCGACAAGGATGTAATATTGACTATGAGTGTTAATGTGAGTGTCAATACGCGATTTATGGATTGTTCATGAACATAAATGTTTCTACAAGAATCAGCATATTCTTTCATCATAACTGCTGCATACAATCATATTCAGTGCTGCTAGGTAACATGTCATCCCGACATATTGATATAGATAATTATCATGTAGACGTCTGCCCATCTAAGCCTAGGAAGAAAGAGTTCAGCAAAAAGTTCTTTTACCTTGGCATGGGAAATACACTAGCAGAACACATACGCCCTCTCCTGGCGTTACAGAATAAACACTGGGGAATTCATAGACTTAATAATCATATCAGAAACTATCTTCTTCCCCATAACAAATCACAGTGATCAATAAACTGAGGACTCATCTCCGACATGGCCTTCACCAGGCTCCATCATCACCGAAGACACCCTTTTCGTATCCGCTTGCGCAGAAACTGCCTGACCCCAAAGTTCAGTACAAGGAAAAATAGTCCCACTTAGACATACAAAGATATCACGATATAAGACCGAATCGTCTGAAATAGACAAGGAGTAAACATAGACTCGGACCATAAACATTCCTGCATGAACCTAAGCAAGAACAATCTGTTTCTGGCCCAACAAGGAACAGACCAACAAACTCTGGATTCATACGCCAAATTCGATATTCAGGGGAGATAACCCATATAACAAAAGTATTAATCAATCATGGGTGATATATCTTTGGCCAGGAAAGCATCCTGATTCTCAAACCAAATACTTTCCCTCAGACAAATAAATATTATAATAACTACATACATTGCCACCAGTAATCTGTTGGTAACAATGTCCTCTCTCAAAATGAATATTACTGATAGAAAAGTTAGCCTTGTGTTACCGAGGCCTCAATGGCGAACAAAGAATAAGTAACACTAAAACTTACCACTCTTTTTTCCCTGTAGTTGCTTCCTCCATTTACTAATTCTGTCCTCTTCTACCTCCTCGCTAACTCATTTTTCTTATTATAATTGGGTTGTTTCTCGTTCCAGTTCCATTCTTAGTATTTACATTTTACAGCTGGAAGTAGCAGCAGTTTTATGTTTTCTTGGCCGGGTTTCTATCGAACGACACACCACACATTAGATTTTACCGGGAATACCGGTACCCATTTTTAATTTACTTTCTCATGTATCCTATCTATCTGTCTCTTTCTTTCTTTCCTTTACCTGACGAAAGCTTTGTGGCCATAACGTTGGCTATTTTCTTTGTCTTTTGATCTAGGAAGATGAATCACCTTTTTTCGGATTTTGTTATATCCATCCACTCTTCCGGTGTAACCCATTCTCTAAAACTGGGGTGCGTAAACGTCTGATCGCGGTCCACTACTGTAAACGCCCAGTCTTTTGTGATCCCTCGAAGGTTGGGGAAATGTGAAAATGTACAGCTAAACCGCTTGGCATTACTGTTCACTCTCTTATCTGTATTAATCCGGAACCATTTATGTCAACCAATCGTTCACGAATCCTACAGAGCTACAGATAATTTTATTCACCTCACCAGACAGGCCCCCGTGTAGTTCACGGGGGTCTCTCGTGAGACAAATAAATAATCGAACTACTGCTATCTCATGCATGTCGTACAAGGCAACCCACAAGAGATTGTGCATGTGGCTGGCAACCTCTTCATGTAAAACACGTCGCTACACAACCCACAACTGCATTAACATGAGCACGCTTTGTTTAGCCCTTTAGCAAGGCCGCTAGCTGCATTGGTTGTGTTATGTTCCACAGGGAGCGAATAGGAAAATGATGACGACTAGACAGACCTACTTCTTGGAGATCTTCTTCAAGTACCATGCCAGGTGGTGATCATTTCTATTCACAATTGCCAAGCCCCAGCACAGTTCATGATGTCAGAGGATTCACAGACGTTTGTGATGAGAACCCCGGCAGATGTATCGACTTTTTTTCATTAATCTAACACCTGTCATTAAGTTCACATCTAGTACTTTCATCTCCTCTGTGAATTTATTTGACACCACTGAAGAGACAAAGAAAGAACACAACCTCTGTGCACTCAAGCATGTCGTCCATGGCGACTAATACGAGGATATGCATGAGGCTGGCAAACTTCGTTATGCAAATCAAACTGTCCCAGAAAGCATCGCTGTAAAAGCATGTGAATGTTTGGTGCAGATTCCTGCAAGAGGGCCAGTTGAAGTGGTGGTTAATAAATATGAGACGAACATAAAGGTATGTTTTCAGGCAGTCGTAAGAAATAAAGAAGTAGAAAACTAGACAACAGAAAAACAACAGCCGTGAGTGGCTTACTGATAAAGCTGGATTCTGCTTTGATCGTAACTGGGTATATATCAGAACACGTTGTAAAGGTGTATTGGTGTAACTGGTCAACTCTAATAACCGGGCACAGTGTCAGGTATATAGGTCACCTTGTCCTGGGACACAATGAGGCCCCGACAAGAATACATTGTTGACAATGAGTGTTGCAATAAATGTCAATACGCGAATGTGTAGACTGTTCTGTGGAGTTGACTGAAGGTTCAAACACTCATTCATGCGTATCTAGAAGTTACTGATGCAGACCACTGTGGACGTTTCAATAGTTTAATTTGACGCACACACTTGACAGAACGGGTACAGTTACAGGAACATAGGTCGACATCAATAGCATATTGTTGACCCACGGTGTACAATAATAAATTGGCATTCATGTTGAAGGAAATCACAATGGAACATCAGTATACAAGAATTCAGAGTTCCATATCGCATATAAATAATCATCAGGCCTTACTGACTGATCATGTCAGTTAATATACAAGGCTCCAACCTGATTCCTAGACCGAACCTCTTTAGCATAAACGTAACTTGCACTCTAGCGAAGATTCCGTTAAATACAGTTCAGCCAATATTTTCTGAGAAAACCTTAAACTACCAATAGTAGGTTTTCCTTTCATAAGTATGATCTCTTTATCATCACCTGATAATAAGGGCGTCCCTGTTCTCTGCTAAATGATCAACAATACATAGCATTCCAAAATGGCTTCTAGTGTTGTGAGCCTCGCTCACGATAATAATGCACAATGAAGCTTCAATAAAGATTCAATTCATGAATATCAAAGTTTCCACAAGCATCAGCATAATCTGTCCTCATAATTGCTGTATAGAAACATAATCAGTGCTGCTAGATAATATGTCGTTCTGACATACTGACATAGGTAGATTCATGTAAACGTCTGCCCATCTTAAGCCTAGGAATGAACGAAGTCAGCAAAAGTACGTTTACCTTGGCATAGGAAAAAACCACTAGCAAACACAGAAACACTCTTCTCCTCGCGTTATGGAATGAACACTAGGGAACTAATGGATTTAACCATCTCAGAAGAAAATATCTTCGTTCCCATAATCAAAAGAGATCACAAACTTTGGGCAGGTCTAAGACATGACTTCCCGCCATAGGCTTCATCACCGAAGAACTCTCTAACGTCTCTTCATGCGCCGAAAAGCACCTGACCCCTAAAGTACAGTACAAGAAAAATAGTTCCACTTAAACATACTAAGATATCAAGATATAAGACATACTCGTCCTACATAGACAAGAACTACACATAGATTCGGGCCATAGACATTCTGAAGCAAGAACAATCTATTTCTAACCAAACCCAGAATAGATTAAAGTAAGTCTAGATTCCTCCGCTGAGTTCGATTTTCAGGAACGATACAAGGAGCGATAACTCACAGAATGAATACCCATCGCCTAATCTGAGTTCTGTCCCTTAAGACCGAAAAACGTGCATTCAAAGATAAATATATTTTTATCAGACAAATAAATACATTTTACATTGTATGCGTAATCCGTGCGCCACCAAAGAATATATGCGCAACAGATTACCACACCCCCCGGGAAAAGAAAATGAAAATCATTTTTTTTTTCATCTGAGAGCAACATACAATAGGCTCCCAACGCATAAATACTGCGCAGATGAGAAATATCTGGAATTATTTAAGCCAGATTAATGCAAAGTCGAAGTATAGATCGACTGATGAGAATACATCTCAATCTCTCAGAGAAAGCATTTCTCTTAAGCATAAATGTTTCCAGGGAGGTGTCACCAACGCATACTACTATACTTGCAATGACACAATGCATATAACAATTTCAGTTTAAGCATTCTAAGTACATGATTGACAAAAAGAAAAATCATCAATGAGTACCGGTGAATATATATATATATCAATGAACGTAGTGTCATTACGAATTACAATGTGTATCTATCTTGATATAGAAAAGAAAAATCTGTTGTCGAGTTGGAAGTGTTAAGAAGTCCAAGACTCAACAGTTAAGTGGAATCATGTGGGCATCTAGACAGAATGTCTGCCATCACATTATCTGATCCACGGATAGCTCGTACCGAAAAATGAAAAGGTTGAAGAGCAATTGCATATCGAGTAGACCTCGAACTCTTCAAATTCTTACTCTGTATAGCTGTAAGAGCTTTCTGATCGGTTTCTACTATGAAATGTGCGCCTAGAAGGAATCTTTGTAATTTGAGAATTGACCATACCATAGCCAATAGTTCACGGTCTAAGACCGAATAATTCCTTTCTGCAGCATTAAGCTTTCTGGAAATATACATTACAGGATGCAGAGTTCCAGAGTACTCTTGCATTAGTGCCGCTCCAATCCCAGTGGATGAAGCGTCACTACGAAGAACAAATGTCTTATCTTTAGTAGGTAACACTAAAATAGGTGCAGTAGAAAACATAGTTTTGATCTTATCCAAAGAGGATTGACATTCTTGAGTCCAATGGACTATATTAGGAGACCCTTTCTTTAGCAAGGAAGAAAGAGGTGCCATGATCGAGGACAGATTCGGAATGAATCGTCCATAAAATTGTATAAGACCTAAGAGACTTCGCACTTGCTTTTTAGTCTTAGGAATAGAAATGTTAAGTATTTTACTTGTATTATGGTCCTCTGTCTTTAGGAAACCATGACCGACACGGCGACCTTGGAAAGCAATGTCGCTAAAACCAATGCAGGCTTTAGAGGGTTTCGCTGTCAGGTTATACTCGCGTAGAGTAGATAGCAATTCAACTAACCCCGAATAGTGATCTTCCCAAGTATCGCTGAAAAGACAGATGTCGTCTAGATACGCAATGACATCTGACCGATAAGATAGAATTCGACGCATCATGCGTACGAATGTAGCTGGTGCGTTCATAAGGCCGAAAGGCATGAAATTCCATTGAAAAAGGCCTCTAGGTGTAGAAAAAGCAGTAAAAGGTTTGGCGCGTTCAGATAAAGGAACTTGCCAATATCCTTTAGACAAATCTAGTTTAGTGAAAAAATGAGATTTAGAAAGCCTAGTAAGTAGCTCTTCTAGTAAAGGCATAGGTTCAGCATCAAACTTCGTAACTTGATTCAATTTGCGATAGTCAACGCAAAGACGTATGTTATTGTCTTTATTCCGGACAATAACCATCGGCGAAGAATATGCAGAAGTGGATGGTTCAATAATTTTTAAATCTATCATCTCATCCAGCTCCTTCTCAACCTGTGCTTGAAAATTTATAGGAATAGGATAAGGTCTGACTCTAATAGGATTATGGTCAGTTAGAATAATGTCATGTTCAATGACATGAGTTTGTCCAGGAATGTCAGTAAGGACATCCTGAAATGTTTGTAACATAGCCGAAACTTGTTGCTGTTCTCCTAGAGATAAATCCGGAGAAACAGTAACGTTTTTCCAGGATTCACTAGAATGAAGTGGAATCATCGGAAGCGGAAGATTAACATCCGAAAAACTTGTTTCCTCATCCTGTATTACAGACAGTGATGAGTAATGACCATGTTGGACTGGTGAATCGTCCGTTGCCTGGAAAATAGGCTGTAAATAATCCGGACGTTCATGGAATTCCATAAGCATATTGATGTGGAAGGTTTTATGCTTCCCATCAATATCAACAATGTAGTCAACATCGGAAATTTTCGAGATTATATCGTAGGGACCTTTCCAAGAAATAAGAAGTCTGTTTTCCCTACAAGGTAGCAAAACAAATGCTTTGTCACCAGGACAAAGTTGTCGCAAGGTTCTTTTCTTATTGGCAAATTGTCTTGCTTTCTGCTTAGCAAATTCAGAAGAAGAAGTTGCCAATTTGCATGCTTCGATAATCTTTTCCCTCAGCGCGATGACACATTCATAAGAAGATTTCGTGTCAACGGTAATATTATCAGCGGTTATGAGATCATGAAGCAAAGACATAGGGCCGCGCGGTCGCGCGCCAAAGACAAGTTCAAAGGGAGAAAAACCTGTATGTTCATTGGGGACGTCTCTGTAAGCGAAGAGTGCCGCGGGTAAAACCCTATCCCAATCTTGAGGATGATCCTCAGTTATCTTCCCTAATAAGTTTTTGAGTGTTCTATTTAGCCGTTCGACCATCCCATTGGACATAGGATGATAGATACTACTCAAAGATCTCTCTATCTGTAGAGTAGACATTACTTGAGACATGGTATCCGATATTAGTTGGGTGGCATGGTCTGATAATATTTCTCCGGGGAATCCCAGACGAGAAAATATAAGCCAAAGAGCATCTGCAATGTCAGCAGTAGTAATGCTCTTCAGAGGGATAGCCTCTGGCCAACGTGTGCACATGTCCACACATGTTAAGATAAACTGATGTCCTCTAGCAGATTTGATCTTAAATGGACCAATGATGACTATCGCCATTTTCTGAAATGGTCGAATAGGAATGTCTGCAGCCTGAATAGGTGCAGCATGGCGTGGACCTTTGGATTTGACTTCTTGACATACTATACAAGATTGACAATAAATCCGTATGTCTTTGGTCACAAAAGGCCAAAAGAAAGCCGCAAGAACTCTTGACTTTGTACGGGAAAAACCCATATGTCCAGCACACTGAGAGTCGTGTGCGTGTTGTAAGATTTTAACTCTCAAATTCTTGCTCAGAAGAATCTGAGAATGACTTGACTTGTCGGAGTCTTGCACCATACGTACAAGTACGCCATTCTTCATTGTAATCCAAGATTTACGGTTTTTATCTTTATTCGGATCACCTTTCGTTGCAAGAGTGAAGAATTTCTTTAGAGTCGGATCCTCTTCTTGCTGTTTTATAAACGAGTCACGAGAAATTACCAAGGGATCATCTTGGTTATGCACTTCATTATCTTCAGTAGGTGAAGATTGAGGCACATTAAGAGCTTGAGCTCTAGTGACTACAGCATTAGCGGTTTGCATATTCTGTTTTTCCCAAACGGAAATTTGTTGTGGAGTGCTTTCTTTGACTCCGTGAATACGACCGATGATAAGATCAGCGATCGGATTCGGCAGAAGACATGCGTGTACATCTGTAAAGAAAGGAGTAGCAATCCTAATGATAGCAGTAGAGTATTTCTCTAAGGTGCCGCCAAATGTTACACATTTGACTACTTTTCCAGTGGCACGAGAAGGATTTACAAGCGACTGCCTAACACCAATTGTGGTGCATACAGAATCAAAAAGAACTGAGACTGGATTGTCATTTACTAAACCTCTATGTAAGACAAGAGACCCTCTTCCATCATGCGCTACTGACGCAGGAAGAGCGGGAAGAGGATGGCCACAACTTAAAGTGGTCACTGTAGTTGGTTCAAATAATGTTTTGCATTGGGGGCACTGAGATGCTCTCCCAAAATCAAAAGCGGAACATGCATATTATTAGCATCATTATTATCTTTAGTCTTTTTATAGGCTTCATGTGACTCTTGCTGTGCAGAGTTTGCCTGATAATGAGATTTATGTTTTTGTATTGGGATCTACCTCGATTATTATTGCCTCTGTAATCATTATTATTCCCTCTATTGCAACCCCTATTTGGGTTTGAGTCATAATTCTCATGGTTACCATTATCATATTCATTATAATGAGTATCTCTATAATTATGGTCTTGTTGTCTCCATGATGGATGACTTGGATAGTTTCTATACTGATTCCTCTGCGGAAATTTCTATAATTATGACCACCTCTGTATCGAGGGCTGTCAGCTTGTCTCCAGTTCTTCGCAGAAGAACCCTGAAATGATTGGTTTCTTTGGTTTTTATAACTATTTTGGTTACCTTTTTTTCCAAACTTGTTTTGTTGTCCCTGAAATTTGTGTGAATAATTAGGGTTGTATGGTGTTGCTAATGCAACTGGCATACCTTCTTTAATCTTAGTGTTGCTAAGAGTTATGTCAGGGTGTGCAGTGACGTATTGGTCACAATATTCTTGCATTTCTTTTAGTGTCTTGGGTTTACGCTCATGTAGGAACTCCAAGAAGGGTTTATTAACACATGACATAATCTTGTCCCTGAGCAACAAGTCCATAAGGGCTTCATATGTCTTTTCTGTTTTGGACAACTCAATCCAACGATTAAATGTAAGACGTGTCCTTGTCGCGAGAGGTTTCTTAATTTATGAAGAATAAGACAACCAGGTGTATCAGGTGATACTAGGATAGTTGCCAGAGAAGAGTCTGGTCTTAAAAGAAATACCCCATTCTCAGAAAAGAGCAATGGTGTATAGAGTTCATAGGTATAAAGTCAGGCTGTAAAGAATTTCTGGCCGAGATAGTAATATTCAGTACCAGAATTCTATGGTGCCCCTCTCAGAATTATACCTATGGGCTGTTATAGTATCTAGGGGATTTAATTAAATTCAAAGTAATTCAAGGCTGACATAAAGTAATAAAACCAATGCACTACAATTTCTTAATTTTGTTTATGTGCAGTCTGTTTAGTTTTGTTTGTGTAAACACAAACCCTAAAAATAAAAACACACTGATGATGTTGCATGTATCTACACCCAATAAAAGTCAATCACTACAAATAAAGTCTTTTCCTAGTTGTTAAGGCTCCCTTGTTATGAAAAGTCTTAGTGCAACTAATCCTCTGGAACCAATGTTAATGTTGGTACTTGAATTTATCTTCATCATTAGGGGAGTAGATATTGACAACTGTCACAATGACTTCAATGTTACTGATATCACTTGAATTTATCTTCAAAGTATTTCTATGTTATGTAGCTTTTGAAAATGTCACACTGACTACAATGTTATTGAGATCACTTGAGTTTATCTTCAAAGTATTTCTATGTTATGTAGCTTTTGAAAATGTCACACTGACTAAAGTCTATGTTGCTTCCAGACTAATTTAATCATCACTGTTTTCATCACTACTACTATGACAGGGTGTGGTACGCCAATGCTCTGCGAGTCAGTCTTGTCTAATAGGACTTAACTTCTTCACTTCCGCCTTTTCCTTGAAGCCAGAATATAAGATGGAGAAGCCCAACACTGAGGGTCCCCACTCTTCCAACTGATGTAGGTACAGGGTGCTTGTTCAAATCTTACACTGCTAGGTACAACACCAATGTTCTTCTCTGCTAACAAGATGAGTGACAGGATACCTCTGACCCACAATCTCAGATTCAACAGGCTTTTCATAAACCCATGCAGTCTGCTTCACTGGCAAATGGCGAAGGAGCTGGGGTAGAATCTGATTGTCCTCTGCTGAATTTGGTTCTGGCGGTTCAAGAGAAATATTCCAGATTTGTTTCCCTTTTTATTACAGGTAGCGGACAAACGGAAGACAAGCGATTCGATTGGCTGGCTGGGTCAGTTTATGTTTACCAAAATTTCAGTAAAACAACTACTTTCTGCCCGATCTGTCGATCATACAAAACTTCGATAATTTATTCTTCCGGTGTTTCCCAACCGATTCCTTCCATCCAGGTCTTGTTTAAACCGGCCAATTGGGCGCTACCATTTAAACACACTAACCTTTTTCTGCCTCCCTTGTAGCATTTGCACTCACAGTTGAAACCGGGGAAAACAGCCTTCGCTCTAAGTTATTACTGCATGCAATCCTCATAACTCCTGTGTCCATGCTTCTACAACTTAAATCCATGTATCTAATGAAAGTTTACGATTCCTGGTATTTTACTGTGCTCACTGTTCCGAGGGACATACCTTATCTTTTGGCCTGAAGTCACAAGTACACATTCACGTTTGCACAGATTCCATCTAGCAATCCTGCCGCCTACGGTTACTGAGACCGGTTTACAGCTCGTGCAGCGATTGGTCGAAAACATTTGTTGACATATTTCGATATAGGTAGGCAAGGTAGGCTCTCGTTAATTGCCCTTAGATATTGGTTCAGGACTACGCTACAGATAGCCCCCCAATTTTTAAGCGAGAGATTTCTGTCGAGCTTCAATCTGAGACCAATAACGAGGCAATCATCCAGCAGGAATCAGCGATAGCTGGGTTTGGTAAGGGATCCAATAATCTCCTCATTACCCTGGAGAAAACACTCAGAGCATATAATATGATTCATATGGGGAAATGAAATTTTCCTGCACCAAGAAATCAATTCTCTCTTTAAAGATGCCATATATATTTCAATCCATGTCCGTATCAGTACTTCCAATGGACTGTGATGGGCTGGCCAACTACCAATGTTGCCGTGCCCTCATAATGCTAATGTTAATAGCCATATAGTGTTGGCTGTGCATCAGTCAAATGGTTTGCACTGCACACTCTCCCACTACCTATTTTCCTGGGGTTTCCCCACAGGTCCTTTATCAAGGGTGGTCGACTAACCACACTCCTATTTTGATCCAGTACCTGGTGTTCCGAACTAAATGATTTAGTAAATCTTGTCGGTATGGGACGTGTTGTATCCCCTCCCTGTACAATACGGAGAGTTGCCATGGTAACTGGTTGTTTGGTAGACCCTTTGTGAGATGGTGCCATCCTATCCACTATGTCTACCTTTTTATTTTCAGGCCTACGTCCGCCCCAATGCTTTCCTAGGTCCTGATGATGTTCCCAACTTGGGGATGTCACCTTGCTACATTGTGCACAGGCAGTCACATACTGAAATATGTCTTCAGCAACACCTGGCCAATAATGTTGCACTGAGGTCCGTTGACAGGTGGTACCAATCTTCTTATGTCCACCGTCTGAATCAACATGTGCTAATTCCATAGCCTTGTCCCTGTAAATAGATGGCAGTACTAACTGGCTATGCCCATTGGGTCCTGTCCCAGCTTTCCTGTAAAGCAATCCATCATTCAAATAAAACTGTCCTTTCTTTGGGGGGTTATGGCTTTTTTGGCAACTTGCCAAAGCAAGGTTTTAATGTTTTGTCTTTAGCCTGGGCCTTTCTCATCTCTCTCGGATGAATATTGAGTGGTGTTCCCTCCTCCTTTCCAGGGGTTGACCTGACCTGGAGTGTTGCCATTATCACAGGTTTTATTGGTTTCCCTAGGAAAACATATCTCCTTCCTAACACCAGCGGGTAATTAGGATTATCACACACTGCTGCACTGATCACTCCTTCCACATAGCGAGTTTTCACATTGATTCTGGCTATGGGAAGTGTTATGGTGGCTGTATCCTTTAATGCCCCTTGTATCTCCACTTTGTCTGTGGTATACTGCTCAGGGTGCACTAGAGACGCACTCACAACTGAGTCATATTCCAGTCCGGAATCATACAGACACTTTACCTTAGTGCCGTTACATATTACTTCTTCACAGATGGGGGGATGATGGAGATCTACCGGACTCGATGTCGGTTCCTTCCTTCCCTTTCCCACTGTTACCATGCATGCAGCGTGATATGGAGGGACTTTCCTACCACATTCCGTTGTATGGTGGTTGTTCATTTTACATATTTTACACCACTTTTCTTCCTTTTTGTAAGGTTTCCTATCCTGAAATTGTGGGTTCCTATCCTTATTATCATATCCTGACCTGTATTTGGTTGCATTGTCCTTTTGATCAAACTTATTATGAGTTTGGGGTTGCTTAACTCCCTCCTGTTTCCTTTTACTCCCTTGAGTCAGGGATTGAGCCATGTGGTGGCTTTCTGCATATGTGATTATGTCAGCCAACCTGTCTCTTTTGTTCTCAATTAGGAACTTCTTAGTTTCTGGGGTTATGGAATCCAATAGTTGCTCAATCAACATCATTTCCTTTAGCCCCTCGAAATCTGTGGTGAAGTTTCCTAACTTACACCACCTTAGTAGGTAAGTTTCTAATCTTTCTGAGAACTGCTGATATGTCTCTCCTGGTTGAAGCTTCGCCATTCTGAAGCGCCGTCTATATGATTCAGCATTTTGTTCACATCGAACAAGCAATACCTGCTTCAGGGCTTCGTAATCTTCCTGATCGTTTTTTGGCAATTTCAAAAAGACATCGTACACAATTCCCCGCAAACCTTGCGATAACTTCAGACTCCACTTTTCCTTTTCTAGACCATAAGTAGTCGCTAATCTCTCATATCTGTCTAGATAAGCCTCGATTGCGTCAACTTTGTCCACAAATGGATCCAGATGAAAATTCATGGCTCCATTTGAGGTGCTCTGGCTGGAGCTGTTGTCCAAATGAGGTGAACTACTACCATTGTGGTTGGCGGTTGCCTGAAGTTCAAGCTCCTTTAATCTTAGCTCATGGTCTCTCTCTGCTTGAACCCTTCTTTCCTCAGCCTCTAATTGCAGTTTCTTATTCTCTTTCTCAGCTTCCGCTTGCCGTGCTAACTGCTTATCTTCCCTTTCTGTGAATTTATCGCATTCAGTCGTAACATACTGGATCAGAAGATCACCAGTCATCCCAAGCTCTTTCCCCACTTGCAGTGTTGCTGACCTGAACTTTACTAAATCTGCCATGGCAATGTTGTAATTTAGTTGCAACCAATACAAAGTAAAAAAAATTTTTACCAATATAATTAGTCACTTAATCAAATTAATTTCTTAATTAATTAATTAATGACTGATTTCGCGTCACATGTACCACACCTTATTTTGTACTCAATGGTACTCAAAAATCTATTTCCTAACCTGCCCTACCAAAAATTTTACTATCAAAAATTTCCCACTTGACAGCACTACAAGGTAACAGCAGGCTCAGAATATACAGGAACAATCCCAGGCGAGCGTCCCAGTGTCGCGAGAGGTTTCTTAATTTATGAAGAATAAGACAACCAGGTGTATCAGGTGATACTAGGATAGTTGCCAGAGAAGAGTCTGGTCTTAAAAGAAATACCCCATTCTCAGAAAAGAGCAATGGTGTATAGAGTTCATAGGTATAAAGTCAGGCTGTAAAGAATTTCTGGCCGAGATAGTAATATTCAGTACCAGAATTCTATGGTGCCCCTCTCAGAATTATACCTATGGGCTGTTATAGTATCTAGGGGATTTAATTAAATTCAAAGTAATTCAAGGCTGACATAAAGTAATAAAACCAATGCACTACAATTTCTTAATTTTATTTATGTACAGTCTGTTTAGTTTTGTTTGTGTAAACACAAACCCTAAAAATAAAAACACACTGATGATGTTGCATGTATCTACACCCAATAAAAGTCAATCACTACAAATAAAGTCTTTTCCTAGTTGTTAAGGCTCCCTTGTTATGAAAAGTCTTAGTGCAACTAATCCTCTGGAACCAATGTTAATGTTGGTACTTGAATTTATCTTCATCATTAGGGGAGTAGATATTGACAACTGTCACAATGACTTCAATGTTACTGATATCACTTGAATTTATCTTCAAAGTATTTCTATGTTATGTAGCTTTTGAAAATGTCACACTGACTACAATGTTATTGAGATCACTTGAGTTTATCTTCAAAGTATTTCTATGTTATGTAGCTTTTGAAAATGTCACACTGACTAAAGTCTATGTTGCTTCCAGACTAATTTAATCATCACTGTTTTCATCACTACTACTATGACAGGGTGTGGTACGCCAATGCTCTGCGAGTCAGTCTTGTCTAATAGGACTTAACTTCTTCACTTCCGCCTTTTCCTTGAAGCCAGAATATAAGATGGAGAAGCCCAACACTGAGGGTCCCCACTCTTCCAACTGATGTAGGTACAGGGTGCTTGTTCAAATCTTACACCGCTAGGTACAACACCAATGTTCTTCTCTGCTAACAAGATGAGTGACAGGATACCTCTGACCCACAATCTCAGATTCAACAGGCTTTTCATAAACCCATGCAGTCTGCTTCACTGGCAAATGGCGAAGGAGCTGGGGTAGAATCTGATTGTCCTCTGCTGAATTTGGTTCTGGCGGTTCAAGAGAAATATTCCAGATTTGTTTCCCTTTTTATTACAGGTAGCGGACAAACGGAAGACAAGCGATTCGATTGGCTGGCTGGGTCAGTTTATGTTTACCAAAATTTCAGTAAAACAACTACTTTCTGCCCGATTTGTCGATCATACAAAACTTCGATAATTTATTCTTCCGGTGTTTCCCAACCGATTCCTTCCATCCAGGTCTTGTTTAAACCGGCCAATTGGGCGCTACCATTTAAACACACTAACCTTTTTCTGCCTCCCTTGTAGCATTTGCACTCACAGTTGAAACCGGGGAAAACAGCCTTCGCTCTAAGTTATTACTGCATGCAATCCTCATAACTCCTGTGTCCATGCTTCTACAACTTAAATCCATGTATCTAATGAAAGTTTACGATTCCTGGTATTTTACTGTGCTCACTGTTCCGAGGGACATACCTTATCTTTTGGCCTGAAGTCACAAGTACACATTCACGTTTGCGCAGATTCCATCAAGCAATCCTGCCGCCTACGGTTACTGAGACCGGTTTACAGCTCGCGCAGCGATTGGTCGAAAACATTTGTTGACATATTTCGATATAGGTAGGCAAGGTAGGCTCTCGTTAATTGCCCTTAGATATTGGTTCAGGACTACGCTACAGTCCTTGCAACGAATTCTGAGAATTCTACCCCTGATTCAGGTACCATTTTCTTAAACAAAATACGGTAACCTTCCTCAGTTAACTGATATTTTTTTCAATAAAGCTGCTCTAATAACATCATAATTATCCTTTTCAGACTCTTCAACCAAACTTAAACTAGTCAGAGAATCACCTTTCAAATTTTCTGACAATTGATTAGCATACTGTGATTTATCCACATTATGAGCTCGACAGGAGCGTTCAAAACGATCCAGCCAGAATGTAATATCGTCACTGGAAGGATTGAACGCTGGTACCTTGACCTTATAAGTAAAGGGTTTACAACTGTTACCATTTGACTGACTAACATTACTCATATTTGTCAATTTCAATTGTTCTAATTCAAATGTTAACAGTTCTTTTTGATGTTCATGTTCTCTCATTGCTTTTCTCTCCTCAGCTTCTAATCTTCTTTGCTCAGCCTCAGCTTCTAATCTTCTTTGCTCAGCCTCAGCTTCTAATCTTTTATTTTCAGCTTCTTTGTCTAATCTCTTTTGTTCAGCTTCTCTGTCTAATCTCTTTTGTTCAGCCTCAGCTTCTCTGTCTAATCTCTTTTGTTCAGCTTCTCTTTCTAATCTTTTTTCTTCCATCTGGAATCTTCTTTCCTCCACCTGCATCTGCAAGTTCTTTTGGTCAGTCTCAGCTTTCAGTTTCTCAATTTCCAATTTTTGTGCTTTTTCATATTGAGTGGTAGCATACTCCTCTAACCTATCACCAGTCTTGCCTAGGGATTTCCCTATCTCAATAAAATGTTCCAATGTAGACATGATGTCTAATAATGATAGCAATCAGTTGACACAAAAATGTAATCTATTTCCAAATAAACAGGAGCAAGTTCTCAATGAACTTGATTAATTAGCTCACAATCCCAATCTCTGTGGGAGACACGCCTTACAAAGGTCTTGTATACTTCCTTGTACAACAATAATAATAATAAAGTACTGGTCTATACTATAACATACGTGTACTGAACTATCTCATATCATATGTCAACCAAAGACATTAACAAAGGACAAGCATAAAAGACAATATGAAAACAATTGCAGAAATCAACTAAGTCAACTAGAGAAATCAATGAAAATAATCACAGAATCTGTGACGACAACTGCAATGGAATCAACAAGACAAATAACGCCACAGTGTATAAACATAAATGGTGTATAAAACTAAATTATAGGACAGGGTAGATCTACAAATACAAATAGATCACACAAAACTAAGGAACACAAAATTATTAACAAAAACAACGAAGAAACGAACACCTCATCACAACTAACAAAAATAGCAACAGATGTTGCAAGCAAATTTTCAATTACGAAAATTGCTCCCTACAGAACGCTAATATAAGACCAATATTACTCGGTATACCTTATACTAGTCTCCTCCCAACCAGGCCCGCGACATAGACACACAAATAATATGCAAACATGTAAACATTAAACATAAATACATATATGTCATATAAATGCATATAATATAAAGCAATGTGTTGTAGAAGTGTCTGCAGAGAAGGCTCAATTTTAAATCAAAATAACTTGCCACTTTATTAAATAATAGCTTTCTGTTTTAAATTCTTGATCTAATTGTTACAATGTTCAAATATAGAGCATAAGAAGATCCATCGATGAAATATATCCACTTCTCAATAGTACTGCATTTCCTGCTAACCCGGTCAACTATTCACTTGATCCAAGTATTCTGTTTAATTATGCCTGTACGGAGGAAAATGTCAACAAGCGCTGACCTAGATACAGTAATCGCTTCATAGGTCACGTGAGGAACAGTCAATCAAGTGTAGACTAACACTGCTGGTGTGTCGTATCAGGCGTCAGGGAAACGAACTGGTATCAGTAGCTGTTAACTTCTGGCAATGTCTACTGTGCAGGTTAAGCCCAGAAATCTGGCCTACCACATTGATAAATGCTGTTTCTCTTCATCGTAACTGGGTATATATCAGAACACGTTGTAAAGGTGTATTAGTGTAACTGGTCAACTCTAATAACCGGGCACAGTGTCAGGTATATAGGTCACCTTGTCCTGGGACACAATGAGGCCCCAACAAGAATACATTGTTGACAATGAGTGTTGCAATAAATGTCAATACGCGAATGTGTAGACTGTTCTGTGGAGTTGACTGAAGGTTCAAACACTCATTCATGCGTATCTAGAAGTTACTGATGCAGACCACTGTGGACGTTTCAATAGTTTAATTTGACGCACACACTTGACAGAACGGGTACAGTTACAGGAACATAGGTCGACATCAATAGCATATTGTTGACCCACGGTGTACAATAATAAATTGGCATTCATGTTGAGGAAAATCACAATGGAACATCAGTATACAAGAATTCAGAGTTCCATATCGTATATAAATATTCATCAGGCCTTACTGACTGATCATGTCAGTTAATATACAAGGCTCCAACCTGATTCCTAGACCGAACCTCTTTAGCATAAACGTAACTTGCACTCTAGCGAAGATTCCGTTAAATACAGTTCAGCCAATATTTTCTGAGAAAACCTTAAACTACCAATAGTAGGTTTTCCTTTCATAAGTATGATCTCTTTATCATCATCTGATAATAAGGGCGTCCCTGTTCTCTGCTAAATGATCAACAATACATAGCATTCCAAAATGGCTTCTAGTGTTGTGAGCCTCGCTCACGATAATAATGCACAATGAAGCTTCAATAAAGATTCAATTCATGAATATCAAAGTTTCCACAAGCATCAGCATAATCTGTGCTCATAATTGCTGTATAGAAACATAATCAGTGCTGCTAGATAATATGTCGTTCTGACATACTGATTCATGTAAACGTCTGCCCATCTTAAGCCTAGGAATGAACGAAGTCAGCAAAAGTTCGTTTACCTTGGCATAGGAAAAAACCACTAGCAAACACAGAAACACTCTTCTCCTCGCTTTACGGAATGAACACTAGGGAACTCATGGATTTAACCATCTCAGAAGAAAATATCTTCGTTCCCATAATCAAAAGAGATCACAAACTTTGGGCAGGTCTAAGACATGACTTCCCGCCATAGGCTTCATCACCGAAGAACTCTCTAACGTCTCTTCATGCGCCGAAAAGCACCTGACCCCTAAAGTACAGTACAAGAAAAATAGTTCCACTTAAACATACTAAGATATCAAGATATAAGACATACTCGTCCTACATAGACAAGAACTACACATAGATTCGAGCCATAGACATTCTGAAGCAAGAACAATCTATTTCTAACCAAACCCAGAATAGATTAAAGTAAGTCTAGATTCCTCCGCTGAGTTCGATTTTCAGGAACGATACAAGGAGCGATAACTCCTTGATATAATCAAATCGACTATATCATGATAAAACATAGATTTAAGAACAGTGTCACAAGTGCAAAGACATATCCTGGCGCCGACATAAATTCAGATCACAATCCAGTCGTCATCAAAGTAAATATAAAGCTGAAAAGAGCAGGAAACAGAAGACAGGAGGAACCCCAGATAGAAATATCAGCGCTGAAACAACCAGATATAAAACAGAAATATTTAATTGACGTCAAAAATAAATATCAACAGTTATTGACAGAAAGCATGGAGCAGTATAGAAGAGAAAACCCAGAAGAAAAAGCAACCGCAAAATGGGAATGCTTAAAAACAAGCATACAATCAGCAAATGCAAATTTACCTAAAAAGGAGTCTAAGAAAAATCAAATTTGGATGACAGATGACATCTTGAATAAAATGACCGAAAGAAAGAAAGCAAAAAACACTCCAGAATATAAAACAATAGACAATGACATACGTACTATGTGTAGAGAAGCAAAAGAACGGTGGATAGAAACAAAATGCAAGGAAATAGAAGACTTGGAAGCAAAGCACAGGACAAGAGATATGCATGAAGAAATAAAGAAATTATCAAATCGGTCACGGTTTGCACAAGGACGAAGCTGTATCAAGAACAAAAATGGTGTAATATTACTTGATGAGAAAGACATATCAAACAGATGGGCAGAATACGTAAAAGAATTATTCGAGAACAACAGAGGTAAAAAACCATCACCAGATTCTAATGAAGGCCCAAACATTCTCAGATCAGAAGTAGAGAATGCCATTCATATGATACAAAAAGGAAAATCAGCTGGCATGGATAACATAACAATTTAAATGATAGAAGCTCTGGAGAGCTTTGGTATAGATACAATCACAGAAATATGCAACGATGTATACAATACAGGATATATACCACACGACATGAAGACATCAGTTTTTATAACATTGCCCAAAAAACCAAATGCAACAGAATGTTCAGACTTCAGAACAATCAGCCTGATGAGTCATGCAATTAAGATACTGCTCAAAATCATACAGGAAAGAATAAAAAGTAAAGTAGACAGCGAAATCCAGGAAGAACAGTTTGGTTTTAGACGGAACAGTGGAACAAGAGAGGCAATATTTTGCCTAAGAATATTAGCAGAAAAATATACAGAGGTCCAAAAAAGTATGTATATGTGCTTCATTGACTATAAGAAGGCTTTTGACAGAGTCCATCATGAGAAAATAATTGAATGTCTCGAAGACATAGGTATTGATGGAAAAGATATAAGAATACTCAATAACCTTTATTGGGAGCAAACTGCCACAGTAAGATCTGGAAGGAATTATTCACCATACATAGACATAAAAAGAGGTGTCAGACAAGGTTGTGTGCTGTCCCCCTGCCTATTTAATTTATACACCGAAAAAATTTTCAAACAGATACAGGAAATACCAGGACTGAACATCAGTGGAAGGTCAATAAACAACCTTAGATATGCAGATGATACCGTGTTGTTAGCTGAAAGCGAACAGGAGTTACAAGAACTAGTGAAGCAAGTGAACAGTATAAGTCATGAATATGGACTCGACATTAATATTGAGAAAACAAAAACTATGATAATTAGCAAAACAGACGATAAACCCACATTAAAGATAAGCGTAAATGGGGAAATCCTGGAACAAGTCAAGAGCTTCGTATATCTCGGTCATATAATAACAGAAGATGGCAGATGTGAAACAGAAATCAAGAAGAGAATAGGAATGGCCAAAGCTACATTCAACAACATGAAACATATACTGACATCCAAACAGTTATCTCACAAATTAAAACTGAGAATCATAAAGTGTTATATATATTCTGCATTTCTGTATGGTGCAGAAACATGGACGATGAATAAGCAGTTGGAAGAAAGAATTGAGGCTCTTGAAATGTGGATATATAGAAGAATGGGGCGTATCTCATGGAAAGAGATGAAAACAAATAAGGAGGTCCTAGAAAATCTAGGTATGAAAAGAGAACTAATGAGGGAGGTCAAAGTTCGACAGCTAAAATACTTTGGCCACATAAAAAGGCATAACACCTTGCAGAAGACCATAACAGAAGGGAGAGTTGAAGGCAAACGTGCAAGGGGAAGACAGCGCTATAAGTGGGAAGACAACATCAAGAGATTGACAGGAAAGAGTCTATCAGAGTGCACCATCAAGACAAGAGACAGAAGACGTTGGAGATCCATTACAGCCAACCTTCGTTGTGGAGATGGCAACTGATGATGATGAAAGCGTTTCCACGAAAGGAACTGGCATCGGCCATATACGCTTTCTGTGTACACTCAACCAAAAATGCGCAAATGAAGGTGTGCATGAACAGTTTGATTATGGAAAGAAGCCAACAACACGATTGATAAACAGTACATGAACTGGAGTTTAGTCATACTTCAAAAGTTGTTCTCAGAGGCAGTATGTCGACCAAGGCAAGATTTTAAAAGATGCACGAACAATTACGAGACATGTTGTCATAAGAGAAATGTTAGTTATTTAGTCGATTTACGGTCCATTAAATCATTATCACTGCTCCACATGTCATTTAGGTAAGGTTACTCCATGTCTTCATATTTAATACATCCATATGATTTTCACTACAAATATCTAATGACGGTCGCCTGCAACGAAATGACCACATTATTGATAATGACCACATTAGTCTGTAATACATGCAACAGAAACAACACACTATAATTAATAACCTGTCAATGTTGACGGGTTATTGCTTGTATGAAAATAATGACGAGTACATAGGCACTGTTGTTCTTAGAACGTCTGTTTATTCAAGACCAACTAATACAGAATGGATAGTCACGTTTCACTTCCGTAGCGAGGCGGTGCTGTCGTTCGAATGGCCCTGGGTTCGAGTCTCAGGTAAGCCTATCACTTCTGTTGTTTTTGTATTGTCTACATTTCTATTTCTTTATTTCTCACGAGTGCGTTAAACGTACCTTTTTGAGTATTATTTATCAACTAATGCTGATGTTACCAGAATAGACGGGGTTCTAATCTTGGATTAACCTATTACTCCCATTTCTTACTTTAACCAGTTGCGTTTTATCACCTGTATGCTTATAATTTTCGTATTGTCTCGTCCATTTCTACGATTCGCAAATCTCGGCTTCCCAAACTCACCCAGGTTATTAAAAAAAACTATTTGTGGGTTAACCCATCGGAAAATATTGACTAATTAGAATCGATTCAGTAGGTTCAGAAGACCTGAGCCAATTAGCGACCTGTGATTACTGAGCGTTCAATAAGTAAAGAATTAATGATCTGATCATTCAAGAAGTACACATATTTATCATCTGTGAATTAAAATCGACAAAGAAAGGGATAACCTAAGATGATAATGCCAGGATTAACAAAGTAGTTAAATAATACACACAAAGGGGTCTGTTGAAGGCACTTGTAAAAACAACAATTATTTATGTGCTGTTCACACGTCTCGGGTTTCTCTCTTTATTTGTTTCAATTTGTTTACCCATACAAACCTACCAGCTATCCTGTGCTCTTCTAAATCTTCTATGATTTACTAGACACAGTATTATGGTATATGTCTTGTGTTATTTGACCTATACTGATGAATAGGAAAGAGTGGTTGCGTCTATGATTAGTCTGGGTCGTTCCTGTGCTCAAAATTTCGTAGTTACGTGAAATGTCCGAGCTAATGAGAACTGTCCACGAAGCACCTTTGTTTGTGATGTAGAGCTGGCAGTCAAGTTAGTCTTGATTCACTCCCGTAGCGAGGCGATGGTTCTGTTCAGATGGTCCTGGGTTCGAGTCACCGGCAAGCCTTTCACTTCTGTTGTTTTTCAGTTGTCTAGTTTTTCTACTTCTTTATTTCTCACGAGTGCCTACAAAATATCCTTTTTATGTGTATTATTTTTTTAACTATTCGCAGGCCTCGTGTTTCCCTCTATTGTTTATTTCAGGATTAACAGGAGCAGATTTGCTGCCACCTCATTCTAGAGCAGCCTTTCTCCACCTTTTTATCCTAGAGGAACCCTTGAAAAAATTTTCAGGTCTCAGTGAACCCCTGTATACAAATTATTATATCTACAACTCACAGTAGGGTTAGCCTGATTAGTAAGTTGTAAATGTAATAATTCAATAATAATTGTCAGGCTTTTTTGAGTAGAGAATGATTATTTTCTGTGGATCTGTTTATTCTTGCCAGTTCATTAATCTACTCTTTTTACTATGCTTCCCCCTCCCTACAAAGAATATCCACTCTAATGCAAGACAGTAGCGTAGGTAGAAGAAACATCAGTTTTTCCTTTTTTTTTAAAATTTCCTACTTCATACTTTTTTTTTTAACCTTATTAAGTAGGTTTAAAAGTCTTATCACAAATGTCTACTCTACCCGATGCTACTTAATAAATATGGTATGTGCAATAGTGAACAAGGTTCTATTGTTCGATCCATAACTTGATCAGATCAGATTATCTGCTATCTCGGCGTCGAAGATCGCGAGCTATTGATCATCAACGTCCTGTGTCTCTTTTGTGGATGATTCAAAGCACTCTGCTGGGCCTTTTGCTGGCTATTTCTCGATGTTATCTTCGACTTACTGCACTGTCTTCCTCTAGCACATTTGCCTTCAACTTTTCCATGTGACGGAGGACCGTCTGTTTGATATCTTTGGATGGCTGGAGTGTTTCCATCATTGTTCTGCTTGAGAAAATCCTGATGATGAGCCATTCTACACGTCTGCGTGTTTCCTGGCACTCGTCAGTAAAAAATAATTTCTGTTGTAAACATCCTCTTTAAATAATCCTATCGACCAACCCAGAAGGACTTGAACAATTAATTCTGTCCACCAAAAAACACAGCGAGGCCCAGAATCTATACCTAAACACCGAGAATACCAAAGTATTGACAACAGACAAAGTAAAGACCAAACCAGAAATTGAAATTGATAACGAAGAACTGGAAGATGTTAATGAATTCGAATACTTAGGATCAATCATCAACAGCTCTGACGACTGTGCAGTAGAAATTTAAAAAAGACTTGCAATTGCTTCACATAAACTAATACAGATGAAAAACCTATGGCAAGGCACAAGCAAAGAAACAAAGTTACAACTGATCAGAGCAAGTATATTCCCAGTAGCAACAAACGGCTGCGAGACTTGGACACTCAATAAAACAGTTACAAAAAAGGTTACATCATTCGAAAGGAAATGCTACAGAAGGGTGTTGAGAATACCATGGACAGAAAAAAAGACCAACAGAGAAGTACTGCACTCACTAAACGTAGAGGACAATTGGCTCCTAAATACCATCGCAATAAGGAAGCTGAAATTTTTCGGTCAAATAAAAATACATAATAGTCTGGAAAAATTAGTGATGGAAGGCATGGTCCCTGGAAAAAGGGGAAAGGGTCGACCTAGACGACGGTGGACCCAGGACATCACAGAGAGTCTGAACTTGTCTTTGGCTGATGCAGGTCGGCTTTCCCAGAATCGTGATGCGTTCAGAGCAGCTCTAATGGAGACAACGTTCTGGAAAGAATACGTCACATGATGATAATGATGAATAATTTGTTTAGTCGAAACTGCTTATCTTCTTTTTTGAAGATTTCCGTAAACAATGTAAACGCCGTTCTTCTTCGTGACATTATCAAGTAATAAATAAATATTACCTACTATGGCAATATAATACGAGTGCGATTATGATTTATTTGTGCAATAAAAATGTTATATAGCAACACTAGACCAACAAGGCAATATCACCAACATGGTCAACCTTAAAATGCGTAAAAACGCACCTAACACAGTTCAATCAATGCAATCAAATTAGAAGAATGAACCAAAATTAGTAAAACAATATGTTGTACGACGTCGAGAACTTACAGAGATTACAAAGACACGAAAATAAGATTACACCACAACGTAGTACATAAAATTGATGAGACATTATGGAGTTCCCATGAAGATCACTAACTTAATAAAGCAGACCTATGAAGGCATGACATGCAGAGTTCTTCATGAAGGACAACTTACAGAACCGTTTGGGATTAGAACTGGAGTGCGACAGGGATGCCTCTTGTCTCCATTTCTTTTCTTACTAGCAATAGATTGGGTTATGAAAACATCGACATCACACAACAGAAATGGAATTCAGGGGAGTCAACAAATTTAAAAATCTCTGTAAATCTATTGGTCCATTGGTATCAAATAATCAATATCATACCAATAGAATCCAGTGGAATCTGATTAAACAGCTTGGTGATCTAGATTTTGCAGATGGCTTGGCTCTTCTGTCCCATAACTATAATTAGATGCAAAACAAAATGAAAATTCTCGATGAGAGGTCACAACAAGTGGGCCTGAAAATACACAGGGAAAAGATAAAGATTATGAGAATAAATGCAGCAAATGATAACAAGGTCGAACTAAAGAAACGCCACTAAAAGATGTAGAATCGTACACATTTCTTGGCAACAATATAGACATAGTTGGAAGGACAGACAATGATATAAATATAAGAATACAAAAAGGAAAAGCAGCTTTCGTTGCATTGCGAAATATATGAAGATCAAGAGAAATCAAGCCCAATACGAAAATGAGAATCTTCAACTCAAAAGTCAGTCCTATTGTATGGCTCTGAAACATGGAGAACACCACACACACACACACACAAACAACAAAAAGGTTACACACTTTTGTAAACGGTTGCTTGCGAAGAATAGAAGGATTGAAATGGTATGACAAAGTCACAAATGTGGAACGGATGACGAAAGCCAGACACGTGCCGGGGGAAGAAGAGTTGAGAAGAAGAATGGCGATGGATAGGACACACATTGAGGAAACCTGTTGATGGCATTACAAGGCAGTCCTTGTTCTGGAATCCCCAGGGAAAGAGAGACAGAGGTAGACAAAAGAACACATAGAGAAGAGAGCTAGATACAGAGGTGAAAATGATGAGGAAAACTTGGAAAGAACTTGAGCGGATGGCACGGAACAGGAGGACTTGGCATGTGTTTGTTGAAGGCCTATGCTGCTTTGGGTGCTAAAGGGTTTTGATGATGATGATGATGTAGTCATGAAGTCTTGACAGTATGTCCGCAGTAACATTATCTGTTCCCTTGATTGGGGCTACCTGGAAGTCGTATTCCATTAATAAAAGGGACCATCTTTGATTAAGACTGTTTGGAAAACGACACGACTGCAAAAAAGTCAGTTGGTGATGGCCAGTCGCTTTTGACATCTGAGTGCGACACGTCGTCCACCATTTGAAGCAATCAGCCTCCATTTCCTGGCTGCGAAGCATCAGATCTGAGGGTAAATAATAAATCTGGATTAGGTAAAAGAATACCTCTGTTATCGTTGCGGGTGCTCGGCCACACTCTTACATCCTGGCCAAACAGCATGGCATACTTTTTCGTGTCGAGGAAGATGCTTTTGTTGCAGAGGCAGATCCATTTCCTTCCGAGTGCACTTTCTTCTGAGATGCAATGTCCTGTTGTGTGCGTAATTTATCCAACTGGAAAATCCGATCAGCATCTTTATTTTCTTTCTGCAACTGTAATTTAATGAGATATCTGATGACATTGATTCTTTTCTTTTAAGATTTCAGTACAATGCCTGGTGGCTTAGTGTCGTAGATTTGTGATAGGGGAATTAAGACTTGGGATGGTCCCTTCTGAATAGACTAGAACCTGAGGTGACTCAGTGAGAGATAATAATAGAAATAGATTTCCACGAGTGAGATGGTGGAAACTAGGTAATTCTGTCCCTGAGACTCGAGGAGATCCTCTCGCTCAGCCTATCTCTACAACAGAAAAGTATTGCCAGACAGATACTCAGTTATATAGATGTACTATATCAACCACTCACCGACACACTCACATAAGTGACGACAGTTTGACATACAAACGTGAAAAACTATAACAATGGAATATAGATATTTTTGGACGAGCTGACCGACACACTTGAATAAGTTTATGTAACTTTTTATTTATCCTAAGAAATTTTCACAACACAGTAAATAAATTCAGACTATCAAATCAATACACAAATAAACATAGGTTAAGGAATCAATAACAGAGTTGACCCATAGGTGTAATCCTTTCCCCCTCTGTTGAACCAAGATCCCGTTATAAGAGAAGTTATTCGCCCCCAAAGAGTCACAGATTTATACACTATGGTCTAGGATTTCTCTCTACCGTAAATAACAGAGGTTTTTCCTGTAATCTACTCTGAAATAGATAGCATATGTAATCTTTAAGAAGAAAAACAATCAATGGATAGATGGATTATAGAATCAAAGAATTAATCATCCCTGCATTTTCTCGCTTTGACACACTTGTGATTTTCAGGATTTATCTTCTTCTCACCACAGTGGTTGTTATACAATTAATGTCACAGGTTTGATTATGTTAAATGTTTGATTTAGTCGCCACCACGGTCCGACTGTAAACTGTGATTATTGGAAAAGAACTCTGGAACTCAATGCCAGTTACAATATAAATTTTCCGAAACAAATAGTTCTTTTCGTCTAGTTATTCTCTGCTATACATAAACAGAAACCGCTGGTAGGTTTTGGGCTTGACCCAGATACTGTATAAAAGGAAAAGAAAAACATAAATACTCAACCCTAATATATTATACACAATCCTACGCGTAAATGGAATATGTTCACTTTGGTCCTTTAACTTAAATTATAAACTGCAAACTTAGAGCTTGTCTTATTGTTTAAATCTCCCGTGAAATAAATTCTAGTCATTTAAAAAAAAAATCGATCATCATTAATTAGAAATAAATACATATCTCGTCAACATTCATGATGAATCAGTGCATTTACTTAGTTAGTTAAAATATTCCTATCACCCGACAATACTAGTCATATTTATTTACCTTCACACAAACTTCTAAGATTTCCTCCACGAGACACTAAAAATCTACTATTACGGTGATTCTAGAACACGCGCTAGTTGTATCTCTAAAGCTGTGGCAGTACTGAATGAATGAAGTCTAAACTGCTGGGGTATAAATATCTGAAAATGACATAGAATCAAAGGGAAAGTTGTAACTAGCAGACTCTTGTCAGATGTTGGCACCTTTGGAAAATCTGCATAAATTCTATCTCATTCTGCGAATCTGTCGTGAGACATTCTAAATACCCATATATAAATTAAAAAGTAAATGAAACCCCTAACGAATTACTTCAATAACAGGAAAGAGAAAAGGTAAAAGAGAACAGTGCTGTCACAATGGCGTACAAAAATCCCCCATTTTTCTGCTTCGTCTGCAAATCGTAACGTTTTCACGTTGATAGTAAAAGCCTACTGCATCACTACACGCGTTTCAAAAAATAAAACGTGTACTGCATTTCTTAGAAAAACCTTGAGATAGGCGCTGAGTGATGACCTAGATTTAATATTTCATTCATTCCATTTTATACACGGCGTAACTAAAAGACAGATGAAAGTAGGATAGAGAGAGAGGGACGACTGAAGGCAGGAAGCATGCAACACTAACACGCGTTTCGCGATCAAAAGTGAACGCAAAACCCATGCGTAAGGCATGAAGCACTAACTTTTTTTCAAATAGTCAGTGATAAAAAACACTACTACTACAAGAATCAGGTTTAAAAACATGAAAAATGCTTATTAGGAAATATGAAATTCTACTGATTTACATCTAAGCTCCTGACTTTAGTATGACATAACAGTGGAAAAGGCAGGACAGGTGGCGGTTCTAAACAACGAAAAGGAATAAAGAACAAATATACGACTATCTTTGGAAAACACATATTTTGAACGCCGCCATGTAGCTCACTTTAACTTATATATTATTGTACGGCCGGACTTGCTAACCAAGAATATGTTATGTGTTACGCCTTTAGTCTGTTAATAAAATAGTTTTGGCCAAAATACAATAGTGGGGGTGCCTGACAGCATGAAATCATTTCTGCTCATAAAATTTTTTTATAACGTGTTTGAAAAACATTACGTTACGGAAATAGCCTACCATGTTAACTCCTATTTGATTGGCGGGAATGAGATGTAAGACTAAACACGATTAGTTGGACTGCAAATACTAGTTTAGTTGTTAGGGGAAACGTGAGAAGGGTAATATTTTTTGAAAAGTAGGTAAACATGGCATGATTGGTTAGAGCTGCCAATATACTCAATTCGGGGCGTCTGTTCCGGGCCACATCTTGTAATAAACCTACTAAGAAACAGTGCGTTGAGCACCAGTGCATATTTTTTCTAAATAAAAGCCTGGGACAGAGGCAGATCGGAAGTTGTGCCTATTCATTGCCAGTCAACGAAACTGTTTATTTTTCCATGAATTGTGGTAAGCTTGAAATATTTGATATCTTTTTAATGAAAATTGAATGTAAATTGATAATTTATGTCTGTATATATGTGTGGTTCAGTAGCGAACATGAGGTAAAGCCTCTATAGTGCTCCAGCCTGAACAGAAGGTGTCGGAGGAAAGTAAAACTACATGGAATTGCCAAACAGTACACTGACACCTAGCTTATTGACTAGAAAGAAATAATGCTGGAATTGCAGAGGCGTAGTAATCATTAGGGAGGAATATACTGGTGTAAATTATTTCAGATGAAGCTGACAGTTGGCCTACCGCTCTGAACTCAGTGTTTGTTATGTATTGTGCTCAGTGTAGAAATAGAGTATAAATTAGTTCTGAAGTAGGAGGTACAACCTTCTTGTTTCAGGGACGGTGGTCCTAAGTCATTGAGGCAGCATTTGGCCTGAGTTGTGCTGAATCCTGAGGCTGACAGCATACTCCTTGGTCCAGATAGCGACCAGTGAGGTGGCTCCAGAACTCATTGAAGTAATCGAGCAGAGGAGTCTTTTCCTGCAGTCATCACGAAAGTTAAGAATTTGTGGACAAAGGAGCTCAACATTATGTGCACCCCCCCCCCCCCTAAAATTGACAGTAAATAAAGAGGGCCTATAAACTGTTTAAATTGACAGGAACTGTGAATTTTTCCCCATAATATTTCCCCAAGGATCAAACACTTGAAGTCATGAGGACAAACAACACTCTATAATTGATTGTGATTCCTGGTTCACTGTGTAGTTGAATCAGGATATCTCTATGTAAAGGAATTAATACATAGATATATTTGACTTTTAAAATTGACTCACTTAAGATGGTCTTATAGAGTGTTACATGTGTGTGATTGTCACAGTGTTGTAAAGTGATGTGAAATAAATTAAATTGTTTATGTGTCTGTTATTGTTGTGACTTACACTTCATCATTTGCATAACCCTAGACATTCAGCGTAGTCATCACAATATTCCAGAATAATTCTGACTGAGATATAAATGTGGTAGCAAGTAAGGTCACCTGTAATACATCACACTTATTAGATACAGATACCTTCACAGCTGATCTCAGTCAGCACACTAAGTCCCCTATAAATATTTATATCATCCCACTTTACCACAGAATCAAACAACTTTTATCGCATCAATGCCGAAGCCCGGTCTATATTAAGATCTAGATGAAATAGAATCTACATATATTATCGCTTCACTCTCGCCATCTGCAGAAGTGTTCGTAGATGAATTATAGCGAGAGACTTTGATATGGCGGTTCGCATCTTGTAAATTAACTTACAACGAACGAAACCAGGCAAAGGTAATAGACAAATTGTCTCCCCTTTCCATCACCGACTGATCTCATTACGGCGATTTTTATGATCACTGCCGAGATAATTACAGGTGAGCGGGACCAGGTCTGCTCGCTAACCTGCATCAAAGAGAATGCAATTAAATGCTACCACCCATAAACTGTTTGCTAAATTATAAGAAAGACAGGGGTTTGAATATCGGAGGGTTAAATTCCTACAGGCGTAGGTGACAGAGAAGGTAGAAGAAAAAAATGAAGATAAAAAAAAAATATATGAAATCGCTTAATCATAATCTACCACACTTAGGTGAACATGTCTGTGCACAACTTCCTGTCCCCAGTACTATTTATCTTTCAGCCGTGGACTTTCCATTCATTCAGTACCCTTCATCTCCCGAAGGGACAAATGCATGCAAAGCCTTCCTATCCTGTGCCATCCCATCAATCTCTTTCCATGTCTTACTTATCTCTTTCCACGTCTTAAGTATCTCTTTCCATGTCTTACTTATCTCTTTCCATGTCTTACTTATCTCTTTCCATGTCTTACTTATCTCTTTCCATGTCTTACTTATCTCTTTCTATGTCTTAATCTCTGTCCATGTCTTACTTATCTCTTTTCCATGTCTTACTTATCTCTTTTCCATGTCTTACTTATCTCTTTCCATGTCCTACTTATCTCTTTTCCATGTCTTACTTATCTCTTTCCATGTCTTACTTATCTCTTTCCATGTCTTACTTATCTCTTTCCATGTCTTAATCTCTTTCCATGTCTTACTTATCTCTTTTCCATGTCTTACTTATCTCTTTCCATGTCTTACTTATCTCTTTCCATGTCTTACTTATCTCTTTCCATGTCTTATTTATCTCTTTCCATGTCTTACTTATCTCTTTCCATGTCTCAAGTATCTCTTTCCACGTCTTACTTATCTCTTTCCATGTCTTACTTATCTCTTTCCATGTCTTACTTATCTCTTTCCATGTCTTACTTATCTCTTTCCATGTCTTAATCTCTTTCCATGTCTTACTTATCTCTTTTCCATGTCTTACTTACCTCTTTCCATGTCTTACTTATCTCTTTCCATGTCTTACTTATCTCTTTCCATGTCTTACTTATCTCTTTCCATGTCTTAATCTCTTTCTATGTCTTACTTATCTCTTTTCTATGTCTTACTTATATCTTTCCATGTCTTACTTATCTCTTTTCATGTCTTACTTATCTCTTTCCATGTCTTAATCTCTTTCCATGTCTTACTTATCTCTTTCCATGTCTTACTTATATCTTTCCATGTCTTACTTATCTCTTTCCATGTCTTAATCTCTTTCCATGTCTTACTTATCTCTTTCCATGTCTTACTTATCTCTTTCCAAGTCTTAATCTCTTTTCATGTCTTACTTATCTCTTTCCATGTCTTACTTATCTCTTTCCATGTCTTACTTATCTCTTTCCATGTCTTAATCTCTTTCCATGTCTTACTTATCTCTTTCCATGTTTACTTATCTCTTTCCATGTCTTACTTATCTCTTTCCATGTCTTACTTATCTCTTTCCATGTCTTACTTATCTCTTTCCTTGTCTTACTTATCGCTTTCATTTCTATCTCCAGATTCCCCATTCGTATATTGTTCGGTCTCCCGCTGTCACTTTACCCTGGGGATTTCAGAACAAAGACAGCCTTGCACTGCTAAAAACAGGTTTACTCAATGTATGTCCCCGTCGAACGACGACGTCTTCTTCTCACACTTCTTTCAGTTATCGTCATTTTCATTTGCGTTCCTTACGGAGCATGAAACAACCGCTGCAGCTCGTCCTCTTGCAGGAAGCCTGCACTAAGTATTCGCACGCTCTTGCAGCAGTGGTATTGTTGTCTATTTGTTTCATATGATGAGGTTTTTTCAGCTCCCACGCACAAGCTCATAATAGTGATCTTGTATCCTTCTTTCGTGCCACGATGTTGAACATTCAGTATCTCTGCTCTTTGTCACCGTTTATGTCTTTTTCCTTCAGTGTTTCCAAAGAAATATTTTTAAAAAAAAATTAAAGTTTGCCTCGTTTTGGCGAGGCGAGTCGCGTTCAATCTAGTTTATATTAGGACGTATGTCGAAATATAACAGACCTTTAGGTTTGGTAACATTAAAGTAGCCGTCATGTTTATGGAAACAAGGGTATACAGGCGTCCATCAAACCATTTATGGAAACAAGGGTATACAGGCGTCCATCAAACCGTTTCACCAACATTTATTCATGTCTACTAATTTTATCTTTTTTTCTTCGTGAACTTGAAGAACGAAAAGAACACCCTACGGCAGGGTTCATCTAGCTCACAGGCCCACTTCCCTGCATCAATAATTTTGAGCACCGCAATTAGGATACGGTAGAATATCCTTGAACTCTTGAATCTATTAACAAAATAAGAATATTGATCCGCATCACGTGTGATCGTTGTGGGGAGGCAGACGGTGGGGGGGGGGGGGGGGGGGGGGGTGGGGGGGGGGGGGGGGGGGCGGGGGGGGGGGGGGGGGGGGGCGGCGGAAGAGAATAATGACATGTATTTTCAGAGCTAAAGACAGCATTAGAGAATGTTTATTTTGTGTGTGTGAATGTGTATGTGTGTGAGTGTGTTCTCCCTAATGGCACTCGTGGAGACCGGTGGTCTTCAGCCTGGGGCGATATCGCTCACTACTGGACGTTTTGGGATTTTGCGTGGCACTGCGAGGGAATATAAAAAGAAATAGTAGCCATTCCAGAGAAGTGGTTAACGTCGGATTTCATTCGATAAAATTGAAACAAAGTTAATAGTGCACACAAAATTTAAAAAACAAACACTCGCTGTGACAGGGATTTGAGAGAACGACCATATGTCCCGAAGCCTGTCAACTGAGTTACCCAGTCAATCAATCAATCAATCAATCAATCAATACTCTTCAGGTCCCCAAGGAGCAAAGGGCTTCAACAAACGTTCAAGTGCAGTCATGTGATCGTTCTATCATTTCAGAGAAGCGGTTAAAGCCTGGTTTTATCTGATAAAACTGAATCACAATTTAATAGTGAAAAAAACATATATACAGCATGCCTTTAAGGTGGTTGAAGTAACAAGAAGAGACATGGTCGTCAAACAGACATACATCAAGGCCTCAAAACTCAGCCTCTGCAGACCCAAGTAGAACGGTCCCAACAACGATAGTTTGGCCATGTCTGCAGAATGGGAGAATATCGGCTACCACGACAAGTACGGGAAGTTAAGAGCCAGGGATCCAGACCTACAAAACGACCCATAATCCGCTGGAAGGACAACATTTGATATCAGTCTACTTGAATTTTTTCAAACAATGCACTGGGTAGCTTGAGGATGTTTGCATTTCCATAGAGATTTTTTCCCGAAAATGATACTGGTGATGACTATGTATGCTTTCTATGTTCCTCATATGTTGGACATCTTTGAAGCAGACGTTCAGCAGTCATTTTTATCAGTGCCCCATTTACATTCATCGGTAGTTCCTATCTTTAGTTTGTTGAATAGATGGTATCCCACTTTGTTGTGGTCCGAGCGGAGTCTGAAGATTATCATTTGTTCTCTTCTGTTGAGCTGGTAAAATGCATCATTTTGTGTGTGTCCTGGATGCTCTACATCCCATTTGTTTCTGTAACTGGTTCTGATAAAACTCTTTGCCTCTGACAGTTTGCATGTATCAGGTAGATTTCCACCTTCCTTTGCCAATTTGTCGCCTCTTCATTGTCAGGGATGTTACAATGAGGTGAGATCCGTTGTATCACAACCCTTTTGAATCTTTGATTTGAAGTGATATTGTTAAAAACATTACAATTAATGATTGAAGCAATGTAATACTTTATGTAAGTGGACGGTAGACACTTTAGACGTCTAATTAAAAGAACGGTAAAGGTCGTCCCATATCGAACACTGCCGTAGGGGAGTAAAGTGATACAAACTTCACACTACTAAGTCCAGTTTCATTAGGTAGGGTGATCAGTTCCGTTCCTCGCTGTCTTTGCCTTCCCTAACTCAAAAAACGATTAAAGTACTCATTGAATCTGGAAAGACAGAAGCGTGATTCTACCAGGTTTCGCAACTGGAATCCAGTAAATTTGCAACGAATGGCAAGGTCTCTAACTACTCTACCAATCCAAAGCTCTTTCACAGATATTGGAAAACTGAGTGCAGCTAAAAAAAAAAAATGGTTGAAAACCTCTGATATAGACCAACTAACTCAAAGCAGAGGTCAATTTCGTTTCCTGTTTTCGTTTAATTTTCTTTGCCATATGCTCTATAGCGTGTTGATTACCAAATCATGTTATGCCTGGTTTTCTGGCATCAACAAACAGCTTTATAAAACATAAATACTTTCCAGTCATTAGAAACGGCATCATATTGCAGACAGGACACCGTTAACTATGTTTGGACAAGTTCACTGAAATGTTACCAGAATTAATCATCAAATTAAAAATAAATCGTGCACTATCCTAAAACGTGATGCGGGATGTAATTACGAGTATAAACATGATAGCGGGATAATGAAAAACATGGAATAATAAAATGTATACCATTTTTACGTATGCGGAAACATACAATGCACAGTTATGTTAAACATGTACAGAACAAAGCGTGACATAGACGAAGAGATGATTAGTCCGTTTTACACATGTAAAGAAATAAGACGAACATAGACTAAGAGATGGTCAATACTAGCTGACTACAGAAAAAAGCATACGGTAATTGCAGATAAACATAGTAGCTCGAAACATACCATAGTGGTGGGAAAACATACCATAGTGGTAGGAAAACATACCATAGTATGTAGAAAAACATACCATAGTGGTTGGAAAACATACCATAGTGGTGGAAAAACATATCATAGTGGTAGGAAAACATAACATAGTGGCAGGAAAACATACCATCGTAGTAGTAGAAAAACATACCATACTGGTAGGAAAACATACCGTAGTGGTAGAAGAACATATCATAGTGGCAGAGAAACATACCAGTGTAGCAGAAAAACACACCATAGTGGCAAAAACACATACGATAATAGCAGTCAACATACCATTGTAGCCGAAAAGCATTCCATTATTGCAGAAAAACATACTAAAGTAGCAGAAAGACATATTACTTTTACAGAAAAACATACTTGTCACATAATTTTGGGTCGATCTCTTCTTCACTACGGCAGTAATCAGTTACATTTGTTGTACGTATTGATTATCTGGAATTTCCGTGGGATCGACACATTTAATTATCTCGTATCAAACAGATATTTGGTATTTAATGAATGTTGCAAGGTTTGAGTAGTACACAAGAATCGACATTTCAGACACAGATTGACTGAAAATATTCAAAGTCCCTTACACTTTTGTAAAAATGCCGTACACTGTTATGCGTAAATTTTTTAGGTTTGGTGCTACGCTAATGGTATGCTTTTCGGCATGGGAGTCGTAGGAGTCGTAGAGGTGGGGGGGTGGGGGAATAGTGGGGGGGGGGAGAGTATAGTGTGTGACACATTTGGTGTTGGTTATGAGTCATAGTAGGTTTTGGGTGAAAATTACACTATGGGATATGTGTCTCAAGTAGAGGGTTTGTTTTACACTGCATATTGGTATCATGCTTGTCACCGAACACCTAGAAGATGTTTTTCACCAAAAACTATGTAGGTTTTCCCATAAATATTTGGTATGTTTTTCTACATAAGATTGGTAATGTTTTTTCCTACCACTATGGTATGTTGTCCCACCAATTTGGTATGTTTCGAGCTACTATGTTACAACTGCATTACCGGTGGCGGTTTTATCGAGTGATGTCAGCTATATTGAAATTGTCACTTGTCTATGTCGTCTTATTTCGTTACATGTGTAAAACGAACTAAGTCTATCTCGGACGACTCAGATCATTTGGTCTGTAATGGGAACTAGACAACGTGCACAATTGAATGTTGCCCGCGCCATACGTATTAACATGTATTACATTGTGATTGCTAGAATGGGGGGCGCAGGTGCAACGATCATTTTTTTAGCAACGAGAATGTACTAAACGCGTTAAAGTTGGTTGCGAGTTAGTCGAATGCGAGTGTTAGTGGGGAGGATGCGGCTGTCGGGGAAGTGCGTGCGCACACAGGGGAGTAGTAATGTGCGCAGGGGGTTATGAATGGCGACACACTAGTTATATCGGTGTCACTCTGTCCATGCAATACTAGTGATAGTCCGGGTACTTCATGGCTAGGACGCGCTGTCAATTGTTCTTACTGTGTCTTTAATCATATCAGAACATTGCCTTATGGGGATAGGCCAAGCTAACCATGCATAACATGAATTGAAACGTAGCTCTCTAAGCATTGCTGAAATAGTATGGGACTAACTGGTCTTAGTGAACTCATTTCTAATTTAAGTATTGAGCTCACTAGGCATACGGGGTGATATCTGGATCTCTTTTGATGTTGGGCATTAAATTGCACTGTGGGGAGGGTGTGATAGTGAATATGAGGGCGTGACAATAGTATATATGACCGGCATATGTCTGGGAGGATGAGATTGATGAATTGAGCGGCGAGACCATCTAAAATAGGCAGTTTTAAACGATGGGGTGGGGGTTGACGGTAATTCAACCTGAAATTGACACAGGAGCGATCCATGTGTTAGGCTTGGGATGATCTCTTCGGCGAATACAAATTGAATGTAAGTGAGAAAAAAAGTACTGCGGTAGTTTACAGAAACACACACACAGGGCATTGTTTAATACTGTATAAACGCTTGTGTGCTTCTCTATCGTGTGGTGCTGTGTATGTTGTTATGTAGTACACGGGTATGGAGAACATAATTGTCTAGAGAGGATAGTACTGATGACTCACCGAGATTATCATTAAATTAGTGCATTGTATATTGATAAATGCGTGAGTGCGTAAGTTGTATTTGCGAGATAGGAGGTGCATACATTAAGGGAGCGGTGGCTATGAGTTGTTGTGGGGGGGGGGTCTTGGGAGCGTAACTGAAGTTTAAGTCATCTAGCGAAGAAAGCTACTGGAGGAGTGAGGGGTTATTGCAGTGGGTATGGACAGTCTTGCGAGATCACAGGACGGACGTAAGTATGACTGAACACAATCAGTAAGATTGATTTTACAACTGAGAGTGAGAGGTTCAACGAGTATCTTTTGGTTAAGGAGTCTCGTGGCGTTTATTGCCAGAATAGGGGATTAGATTTTGGTGATGTTGAGTTATTAGATGGGGGAAGAATAGTAGTGTGAGATAATCTTGTGGAGGTTTTAATATGAAGAGTCCGTTTGAGAGTGTAAGAACAATTCAAGATGGTGAGAGGATACTGGGGTATTCGAGGGGTTTCGAGTTCAAAGGTGAAATTGTGTATTTTCATTGTAGTGGGGTATTTTACACGTGCAGGGTTTCAGTGTGGTGTGGTAATTGATCATTTATAGGGGGGACGCTGTATTAACATATATCAACATGTACATTGTATTTTGGTATGATTCGTATGTAGCACTGATTGCTTTTGATTATTAATTGGTAGCATTAGAGAGACAGGATGGTTAACAAGAGAAGAGTAATATTATTTTATAGGTATGAGGCGGGTAGAGACTTATTGCATTCATTAGATTAAGCGTCTTAGTCATATGCGGTGAGTCGGGAAGTATATTAGCCGTCATATATGGGAGAGGAGTTAAAGAGAGATAGACATTATTGGTGGAACAAGGATTGTTATCATGATTTTGTTCAGCGATTCACTTTACGGACAGTCGTATGTTAGATACACAAATACTCACTTTTTGAATGACGCCTGATACAGGTGGGATTATGTGAGGAGTGCATGGGGTATTGGGTTTATGATGCCAAGGCATAACATAGAGTACAAGGGTGATATGGAGGTGTTTTATGTTGTGAGATATGTGTTTAAAAGTAGTATAAATACTTCATAATGTCGGACGGATCAACATTCTAGAGAGGTGTGGGGGCATTGAGGATCGTGGGGGGGGTAGTTTGATGAGGAAGTGTAACTTGATACACTAGAGTGGTATGCGCACACAATGCGTGTAGGATCTGTGGGGGATAAAGGGAGTGTGGTAAGTAGTCAATGAGATAGGATGTAGAGTTACTTGGGGGAATTTATGAGAGTGATTAGTGTGTGTGTCATGTGACTCTTAGTAGTTCCGCGGGAGGGGATGTGGGGGGATGGTGCGGGGGTGGGGACGTGGTAGAAGTAAGTGGGATAATTTGTATATTAAGAGTTATGAAATTTATTATAAATTTTTAGAAGTTGAGGGGCGATCGTGAGACAGGTTAATTTCATATGTGTATGGAAGTGGAGGTGCATTATTAGAGGGTTGGTGGTGGTGGGATAGTGTGTGTTGTGTTAAAAGGATCGTTACGTGGGATGGTGGGTCATAAATGTATGTTAATGGTATGTAAATGTATATTATATTTTGGAAAGGTGGGGGGGGTTTTTATAAGAGTTAAAATATTTATAAAATACCAGTTTTGGAAAAAATGAAGTATTCAGTTTATTTTATTTAGAGGAAATAAGTTAACAACAGGTTACAAAAGATAAAAGATTAAATTTTACCTGTTAGTTCATTAAACTAGAGGGAGATAAAATCTAAAATTTAAATCAAACTATGAAAGTTGGGCATGAATATAAGTCAAGAATATAGTTATTGAATTATGCAATAATATTTTGGAACATATGTATGACTAACTTCGATGTCCCGCACCAAATGTTTGAGAGTTTTTTTGGAAAAAATATTATATATATAGGATTGAATTAAGGAATAAGTTGATAGTGTTTTTATTAACAGTCAGGAAAATATGTACTCTCTCACAGTAAACAGTAAATATGATATCGCTTCTGGCGATTACCTTCCAGTTTATCTACAGGTTTGTAAGGGAAATGTGATGATTATTCTTAAAATGTTCTTGGGTGGGCTTTATTTCATTTTAATTCTGACAGCTAGGTCGCAAAAAGACCGCCCACAAGATTATATTTTTAAAAGAAAATGTTTCTTCAATATGNCTGGANGNNTNTANNANGNTTTCTNTATTTCTTTCTTTATTTAGCTGGGACCGCAGGTTNNGNTNCNTNTGNNTNANANAANANANACNTNTAGCATACCGAAAAATNAAGCGCGATAAATTTCCCGTTAAGCCTATAATACACTCGAGTATTTAATTATGTATTTAATAAACACTGCGCGAATTCTAGTGGTTAAAAACCCACATCTATAAAACTAGGACTTAACTGAATTTATTAATTATAAATTCCTTCGCGACTTTAAAAGTTAATTTAAGCATCTATTATCTTTTGAAATAATATAATAGATAGATCATTATATTTACAACTGGAACTATTGAGACGGTTTAATTTAATAGGTTTAAATTAACACAAAATCCAATGAAATATAATGAATAAACTAGACCACAGATCACTTTACACAATATATATTACCGCTTTGCACAGAATAGAAATCACTGCAAATCTATATATAAAATCCAGGGGAAAATCTATAACAAGATTTCAATAAAGCTAGTGCTTCTGTAAAGGTCTGGCCAGCGAGTGATAACGTGTCTAGTCTTCATGGTCTATTTAGCTAAAATGGAATGTAAGTTGAGTGGGACATGATAAACTTGACAGCTTATTTGATCTCACGAACTTTTGGGGATCTGACCGCCAAATCAAGAGAAGAAGCCGCCCCCCTGGTCTTCGTATCCGCTCGCTGCTGCCCGTTTCGCTTTCCCCGTTCGCTCGGTTCTGCGATTGACACCGAGACGCGAAATTAGCGGCAAGCAACTGCGTCTCGTATCAGGGACCACTACTGTCTTTGATAACGCCGATAGTCTCCCCTAAAATCCCTCAGTTCGTCTCTTTGATCGTGGTCGCTGTATCTGTTTGATTCTGGCGACGCCCCCCCACTGGCCAAGTTAATTAAAATAACTGCCTATGATTGTTCAAGAGATGTTAGTGGGCGTGATTTGATCTCTCCTTAAATCAATGCGATGACCAGAATCAACGATAGGTAAACTTTCCGCATATCAATCAGCAAACGTGTCTGCCCTCTGTGTGGAACAGTTTCATAGCTAATGAATCCACGTGAAAGAAGTCCCGTTATACAAGAATTACAACAAAGTTCAGGGGTTCTAATGTTATGAAAAGCTAAAAGTCCCTTTAAATCATCCATCATATCAGGGAGAATTCACTTGTCAAACTAGACGTACGTCACAATCGTCCCCACTTTTAGACATGAAACCATTTTTCATGTTTCATTTTTTTGACAATGGAGGTGACCTGATTGGTGATTTTAGGATGAGTGGTATCTTCAGTTTGCTCTTCTTCCTCTGTAGACCAGTTTCTACTCAGGAAATCAGCCCCGACATTCTGTCTTCCCAGAATATATTCCACTTTGAAAGAATAAACGCTTAAAAGAAGCGCCCAGCGCATGATCCTTGCGTTAAATTCTTTATTGGCACCAAGAAATGCTAACGGAGCGTGGTCTGTTTGCACCGTGAAAGATGTACCATAAAGAAACTCATGATGGCGTCTGATACCGTCAATCAGAGCAAGACATTCCCTTTCAACTACGCTGTAGTTCCGTTCCGCTTTATTTAATTTCCGACTGCCATAGGCAACTGGAAATAGCATGTTCAGGTCACTGTCATCGGCTTGAAGCAGTGTTGACCCGATGCCCTGACCTGACGCGTCGACTCTCAGTACAAAAGGTTTCTTGAGGTCAGGCAACCTCAAAATGGGGTATGCAGACAAGTGTCCTTTCAAAGTGCTATACGCGTGTTCGCACTTTTGATCCCATATGACCTTATCAGGACAACCTTTCTTTGTGAGGTCAGTCAGAGGTGCCGTCAGTCCGTTGAAGTTCTGGATGTACTTCTGATAGTATGCACATAGCGATATGAAGGAACGTACGTCTTTCTTCGTTCGGGGTCTTTTTGCTGCCATTATTTTCTCCACGTTCTTCTTAATAGGCCAACTGCATCCGTGAGAAATAGTGTGCCCCAGGAAGTCTAACTGTACAAACCCGATGAGACATTTGCTAGGTCTGGCTGTGAGACCCGTTTCCTGTAGTCTCCTGAGGAGCATAGCAACCGTAGCAATATGTTCTTCATAGGTTTCCGATGCAATTAAGATGTCATCCATGAAATTATGGATATGGGGACTTTGCAAAGGTTGTAGAAGCTTCCTCATCATCCTGGTGAACACTCCTGGTGCATTATACAAACCGAACGGCATCACGTTAAATGTGTAATGTCCTTCACTAGTGCTGAAAGCTAACAAAGTTTTAATTTCCTCCTTGACTGGTATTTGATAATAACCTTTGCTGAGGTCAATCTTGGAGAAGATCTTTGCTTTGCTGAGCTTGGTGAACAACTCAGAAACAGTTTGGAGAGGTTCGGGCTGGAATTCCGTTACCGCGTTTAGCAACCTGTAATCAATGCACAGCCGAACTTCCTTATTGGGCTTCTGCAACAGCACTACACTCGAGCTGTAAGGAGAAATAGACTCACTGATAATTCCTGCGTGACGCAGCTTGTCTATTTCTCCGCGAAGTGCATCAGCTTTAGCGTACGGGATGGGGTAAACTCTGGTTTGAACAGGGGGTCTCGTTTGTTAATTTCATGTCAAATTCAATGAGATTTCTTCGACCAGGTACATCCGTTAGGACTGCACTGTACTGTTTTAGTAGAGATCTGTTTGTTGTTCTGGTGAGAGATTGTCGCCGAACTTGACATCTTTAAAGGATTCTGTGGGTTGCAATGGATACTCCATGCAACCATCATCATCTTCCTCGTCTTCCGTTGCTATGGCGACAGCCAGGAGATGCTCGGAGGATGGCACCGGTCTTTCCAAATATTTCTTTAGCAGATTTATGTGGAAGACCTTCTCCTTTCCTTTGATGGAGATCTTGTAGTTGGTACGTGAGATCTTTTTAAGGACGGTAAACGGTCCTTGCCATCCGATGCGAAGTTTATTGCTTCCGGTTGGAAGTAGCAATAGGACTTTCTCCCCTGGTTGTAGTTCTCTCTCTTTTGCAGCTTTGTTGTATCTTTTAGTAATTTTAGCGTGGGCTTTCTTAAGGTTGGTAGTAGCTAGATCCCATCCTAGCTTTAGCCTTTCCTTAAGCTCAGATACATACTTGCTTGCAGAGACGACTGTCTCGTCAGCCTTCTGGTCTGTCAGGGACCCGAAGTAAGGCTTTCTAGTGGCCCCTTAATAGGTCTGCCAAATAAAAGTGTAGCTGGCGCAAAACCCGTAGACGCTTGGGGTACCTCTCGGTAGGCGAATAAGGCAGCCGATATATATTGGTCCCAGTCTTCCGGTTTCTCCTGACCCAGTTTACGTAACATCATGGTGAGGGTACCGTTAAAACGTTCCACGAGCCCATTTCCGGCCGGATGGTAGGGACTTGTGTGGATATGTTTGGCCCTCAAGATCTTAAAGATCTCCTCCATTAACAGGCTACGGAATTGGGATCCATTGTCCGTCAAAACTTGTTGAGGGAATCCCAACCGTGTAAAAATTTGCACAAGGGCTTCTGCGACATGCTTGGAATTAGTGCATGGTAGCGGTACGGCTTCGGCCCACATAGTGCAAGTGTCAACTAAGGTCAGGATGAACCTGTTCCTTCTTTTGGTCTTTTCCAGAGGACCAATAATGTCGACAGCAACCCGTTCAAATGGAGTCCCTACTATTGGCATTTGCCCCATAGGTACTGGGGGGTGTCAAGTGCTTGGGTGCTACCCGTTGGCACTGGGCGCAGGATTTCACATACCTGACAATGTCAGAGTTCATTCCTGGCCACCAATAGTGGTTTTTTTATTCGCTGAATAGTGGCGTTTTGTCCCATATGTCCGCTAAAGGGAAGAGAGTGCCCCATTTCTAAGATCTGGTTTCTGTACTGCGTCGGTACTAGGAGCTGGTTATTCCCCGTGTCCGGGTTGCCCGTTCTACGATACAATACACCATCCTTAGAAAAGATGTCTCCGTTGTGTCTGGGGTCCTTAGCCACGGGCAGTTTTTTAAAGCAGGGCGCCAGAGTAGGGTCCTTTTGTTTCGCCTCCTTCAGTTCATTCGGCAACAAATTTGGCGCAGGCTCCCTCTCCTTCTTGGCTTGCCCTCTTGTGGTTACCGCTGCCACAATCGGCTCCTTCGGTCTCCCAATGAACACATATCTACATCCCAGGATAACTGGGTAGATCGGATCATCCATTATGGCCGCTTTAATAACTCCTCTGACAAAGTCAGAGTGTATTTCTACCAGTGCGATAGGAAGCGTCCTGGGTGCGTCACTCCTGAAAACTCCACTAAGTTTGACGGTTTCCTCTGTCTCCTGACCTGGTTTGACTAGGTGTCTAGCAACAATACAACTAAAACTTAATCCAGTGTCAAAGAGACAAGTAGTTGAGGTACCATTCAAAATTACAGTTCCTCGAGTTGAGGGTCGGTCCCCCTCAGGTTGAGAATCACTGACATTGACTCTACCTTTCGAGGCTGTATGCAAACATCCAATGCGGTTTGCACCGGTTTGTTTGCCCTGATCAGACGTTCCTGGTGTAGGGGTCTTCCCTTTTCCTTGACCTTGGTGGCCGCGCTGCCACGTAGGCTTGTTGGGTTGATCAGAATTGTTGTTGGGGGGGTATCGGGTTTTGTAGAATTTCGATTTTTTCCTGGGGAGGTTTCTGGGTATTGTTATCTCGTTGGTTATAATGTTGAGAGGAAGTGGAAGAATAGGATGCCTGCTCTAGATTCTGTTTTCGAGCTGGCTCATCGGTGGGTTTAAGTTTAGTGCTGGGAAGTTCGGCCATTGCATTGCTATAGCGTTCGGCTTTATTGAGTATGTCTTCAAGCCTGACTGCCCCCTGTTCAGCCAAAAATCTACGAGTTTCATTCGACAAAGTGGATTTTATCTGCTCCACAAGAACAAGTTCGAGGAGTCCCTCATATGAAAGAGGTAGGTCAGATAATTCAATGCACTTTGTCAGATAACCCATGAGACGTGAAGAGAACTGGGGAAATGTTTCCGTGCTCTCTTTTCGGCTGTTTCTGAACAACTGCAGAAACTTTCGGGCAGTCATCTCAAACTGCTGTAGTAAGGCCTTCTTCAACAGGTCATAATCATGTTGATTCGGTCCCAGCTTTGTGTACACGTCATAAGCATTGCCTTTCAGTGACGTTGAAAGTTTGAGCGCCCAGCGGGTACTCTCTAACCCATAAATATTCGCGAGTCTCTCGAATTTTTCTAGGTAGCTGTCAATTTTTTCGTTAGGGCTAGGAAAAGATTCTAAAGAAAACTACATAGCAGTTAATTGGGCAGACTGAGTGCTGGAGAGATCCATTGTTTGAGACTGGGGCGAAGACGGCTCTCCATTATTTGAAGTAGAGGCACTCCGACTCTCTAAAGCCTTGAGCGCTAATTCATGCTGTCTTTCCTTGTCTCTCTCTTCGCGTTGTCTCTCCTTCTCTCTTTCCCTGCGGGCGTCCATCTCTGCCTCAATTTTCTTCTGCTCCAATTGACGATCGTCCGCTTCTTTCTTCCTAGCTTCTGCCCTCTCTTCCTCCGCGTCATACCTTTGAAGTTCCTGGTTGATAAACAGATTCGCAGCTTCTGTGTCTAGTCCTGAGTCCTTGGCCTCTTGCCTCAAAAGGGATCTTATCCAAATTCTCTCTGCCATTGTCAAAGAACTGGATGCTTCTAAGACTAGAGAATAGTAAGATGGAACAAGAAGGGGAAAACTCAAAGCCGCTACGAAAAAACCAAAGTAAAAAAAATTTACTATAGTTACCTCCTACCTGTACTGTGCAAACTTATCGCTGCTATTATCTGGCAATTAAGGCTCTAAACGCAAGCGACTATGCCACTAAATGGTAAGTTACACTGGAAAAGAATCTACTTTTACTAACAGTACAGAAAAATTTAAATTAAAACAATTTAAACGGAAAAAAAAATTTTTTTTTTTCCCCTAAATTTTAAATCTCTGACAACAAACTCCGTCCCTAAAGTCAATTATTGAGATGAGACGTTGTTAACTTAATTTTTAGAAATCAGAACAATCCGTCTTTCGCTAAGCTCAACTCTTTTTAACTTCAAAAACCTTAGTGACTGTAAAACAATCACGCAATCCCAGCAACTCTTATAAAGAAAGAAATTGAATTATCTCCGCCAGAGGATAATTAAAATAGCAAATATTTTTGTTTATCTGTACTTTCTACTGCTGTGGAGAGAAGACAACCTGTAAATATGCTGTGTGGACAACCCAAATACTTAAAGAACGTTTGTCTAGGGGTGTAATTATTTATTTATTTCCCTAATTCACAAGACAAATCATTCACACTTTACCTAGTTAGACCCAGACTAAATCAGACTCAAAATATCTTTAACCCGGCTATGCGATTGCCTCAAATGTAGCTCAAGATCCCAGAACCAGCCCACAAATATGTGTGCATCAAATGTATCTCAAAATAATCCCGGCGAGCCAGCCAAATATTGTCGTAAATTTATTTTGAGAGAACAGAGTCTTAGAAATAGTGGTCCGGTTTAGAGTGGAAAATGATGATGGAAAGCTCAGTGATAGAAAATGTAGATATTAAATAGTTGCTTCACAGCGTGCTGGAGGAGAGTAAAGACAGACTTATTTACGACAAATCGCTTCTCTCAATCTTCTCTTCCGCTCTCCTGGTCAAACAATTATTTGCCAGTTTTCCAGACTCGCATCTGCGCGCACACCGATTTGGTGTTTTTCACACACACACAGACGATGTAGATACAAACTATATTAAACGAATAGGGGAAATGTTGGGCTGTGGGTATGTCCAACACCGTACTAAATGAGTTTATGTGATTTTATTCACTTTAAACATCAATCACTAACAAATATCAGGTATTACATAAATTATCATAAGTACACAAATGCAAATAACAAATTTGGGAGGGGTGAAGAAGACTGGTATCGACTAAGCCCTTCCCGCTTATTAGACAAAGATAAACCCAGTCCAGAGATAGATAATATCAGGAACATAGGTACGTTAACCTAACAGTGAAGTTAATTACTCTGAAAGAGGGGTTACAAAGTTAGGTATAGGTGATAGAAAAAAACTGTTTTTCCCAATTGTTCTTCCCTTTACTAAGCAAATGGAAAGGAGGGGGGGGGGGGTTTAAACAGAGTTAACCAATTATCAACTCCCCCTTAAAGGAACAATGCAGGGAATACAGAAAAAATTATATTACTAGGCAAGAAAGTTAACAACAGGTTTACAAAAGAAAAACGATTAAATTTCCTGTCATTCATACACACGCGTGAGGATCCACACTCATATACTCACACACTTACCGAATGCAGCCTCAGACGATACATAAAAAAATTATATAAAAACAGCAAGTAATCTTTTGACATATGAACTGTCTAGTCCTTCGATGTCCCGCCCCAGATGTTTGCGAGGGTTTGTTGGTAACAAATATTCTCACTTATCGCAAGACTTGAAGGCTAAGAGTTCTCGTGTTTTTATTATATATATATATATATATAAAGGAGTCTATGGGATGGCACTAACACAGTTCGGCACAGGGGTGAAAATGAAGTGGTCTCTTTTAATCCTCCGTTATGGTAAAATTCCTTCAATGCGTGATGATAGTTTTATTAAATCCAATTGAGGAAAAAAACTAGGCTCAGTCACAGTCAGGAAAATATGTACTCTCTCACAGTAAACAGTAAATATGATATCGCTTCTGGCGATGATTACCTTCCAGTTTATCTTACAGGTTTGTAAGGGTAATTTGATGATTATTCTTTAAAATGTTCTTGGGTGGGCTTTATTTCATTTAATTCTGACAGCTAGGTCGCAAAAAGACCGCCACAAGATTATATTTTAAAAGAAATGTTTCTTCAATATGACTGGAAGTTTATAGGATGATTTCTTTATTTCTTTCTTTATTTAGCTGGGACCGCAGGTTACGATCACTCTGTGTGAAAGAAAAAAAAAACATGTAACATACCGAAAATCAAGCGCGATAAATTTCCCGTTAAGCCTATAATACACTCGAGTATTTAATTATGTATTTAATAAACACTGCGCGAATTCTAGTGGTTAAAACACACATCTATAAAACTAGGACTTAACTGAATTTATTAATTATAAATTCCTTCGCGACTTTAAAAGTTAATTTAAGCATCTATTATCTTTTGAAATAATATAATAGATAGATCATTATATTTACAACTGGAACTATTGAGATGGTTTAATTTAATAGATTTAAATTAACACAAACTCCATTGAAATAGAATGACTGAACTAGACCACAGATCACTTTACACAATATATATTACCGCTTTGCACAGAATAGAAATCACTGCAAATATATATATATAAATCCAGGGGAAAATCTATAACAAGATTTCAATAAAGCTAGTGCTTCTGTAAAGGTCTGGCCAGCGAGTGATAACGTGTCTAGTCTTCATGGTCTATTTAGCTAAAATGGAATGTAAGTTGAGTGGGACATGATAAACTTGACAGCTTATTTGATCTCACGAACCTTTGGGGATCTGACCGCCAAATCAAGGGAAGAAGCCGCCCCCTGGTCTTCGTATCCGCTTGCTGCTGCCCGTTTCGGCTTTCCCCGTTCGCTCGGTTCTGCGATTGACACCGAGACGCGAAATTAGCGGCAAGCAACTGCGTCTCGTATCAGGGACCACTACTGTCTTTGATAACGCCGATAGTCTCCCCTAAAATCCCTCAGTTCGTCTCTTTGATCGTGGTCGCTGTATCTGTTTGATTCTGGCGACGCCCCCCACTGGCCAAGTTAATTAAAATAACTGCCTATGATTGTTCAAGAGATGTTAGTGGGCGTGATTTTATCTCTCCTTAAATCAATGCGATGACCAGAATCAACGATAGGTAAACTTTCCGCATATCAATCAGCAAACGTGTCTGCCCTCTGTGTGGAACAGTTTCATAGCTAATGAATCCACGTGAAAGAAGTCCCGTTATACAAGAATTACAACAAAGTTCAGGGGTTCTAATGTTATGAAAAGCTAAAAGTCCCTTCAAATCATCCATCATATCAGGGAGATTTCACTTGTCAAACTAGACGTACGTCACACCCACGAGAACACGTGTAAAAGGCATTTGCAAGTGCCTTAACCTACTTCTCTGAGCAAACAGTCTGTGAGCCAAGATTGGCGTAAGTAGTACATTTTACATTCTATATTTTTCATTACTAACATGTGAACTAATATTTATATATTGCCATGTGAATATAAATATGTGAAAATTGCTAGTGGGTGTCCAAGTCATTTGAGGCTGGTGTTAAAGAATATTATTATGTAGTTTTACATATTGGCCTTACTTAGATCTGTTAGCAGTTTAATCTACGCGGTAACATTTCTATCTGGAGTCAACATGATATGTTTTGCACTATTAGTAATTATAAATGAACGCGATAATAGGTGGAGGTCACTAAGCAATAATGACGTAATGAGGTGTCGCGCTAATTGATTAAAACGGTCGATCTTGGCCTTTCGATACATGAATCCGTGAAAGCAAGACGTGACATATTTCGCTCCCATGCGAATTGAAGTTTATGATATTCTCCTACGTGGCTTGGGTATTCGAAGGTCGCCACAAGCATTTCTTTAAGATGCCGAACGCAAGTATATAAGTTCGAGTATAATTTTTTAAGAGGACTCTCTTTTCGAGAGCTATCAAACATAATTCTAATCTCCATATTCTGGTTATCGCTACTTGGATGCTCCGGATGCCGTCTTCTTCAGTATATAAGCCAGAGTATGTGATGATACATAAAGTACAGTAGGAGACGCATTCTAATGCATGCATTAATAATATGCCATGTACTTTGAATTGTGGAATTGTCTGAAGCCAATAAATATGCTTCTTATTATTGTGGACCCAAACCAGGCGTTTTTTTTTTTGAGCTAATGTATAACATCATCTTCTTGACCACCCAGACCATTCGTGAACACAGCACGTTCGCACATATGCACATATTTCATCAGTTATTCCAAACTACAATTAACGATATAAGAAAGTAACCGCAGCAGCTGGCAACCTCAGCATATAGAATGATGATTTCTTGAAACACAACTGCAAGGGCTAAAGCTTTCAGTTTAAATGTAAAGAAAATTTTATTTCGACGGTTTAAGCTGAATTCTCATCGAGGGTATAGGTATGAGGTAGATGGGATGGTGAAATAGGAAGAAGGGGACACGTATGTGTCGGGAAACTCAATACTCAGAGGGTATTCGTTTCTCTTCTTTTACCATACTAGTTGGTGGTACCAGCTGAGGGTACTATCTCTGGAACAAGAAGCGTACAAGTGGCCTGAAGTCGAAGCTAGACACCATCATCAGACGGAGCATAAAGACGAGGGACCAACTTCTTAGACACTCCTTGACACTTCTGGGAACGTGCTGCGCCCTTCAACCTTGATCAGAGACGAGCGGGATCAGCGATGCAGTCTACCAAGAACCAAACCATCAGAAGGAGCAGAACCGTCACTGACAGCTAAGAATCACATAAAAGCTGCCAAGTAACCTCCTTTACAAACTACCATTACACCACAACAGTGATGATAATTGTTCTGATAAATAATTATTCATTTTTGTAAAACCTTGTTAACACCTAAATGATTATTAAATCTGTTATTTGTAAATATACAAATTTAACGTCGATTTAGTCATTTTGAATTACTGCATGTTTGTCTCAGTCAATTTATTAAATACACTCTAAACAGAGCTATACCAGAATACTAAGAATTCCACTGAGTAAATCAGGGTGGGGGCTAGAACGAGCTTAAACTAATCATTGCATAAATCTTCATAAAAGGCGGCGGATCAGATATAAGTTAACAATTGCACTGCCCAACGCAGCATTGTTCTTGACTTCTGAAATATCTTATGAACATTCCCTTGAGATAGAATCATCTTTATCCGTCTATCTACAGCTCTGCCAAGAGCAATCTTGTGCGAAGGTAGACATCTTTGAAGACCCATATTAGATACTTGAGTTTTGGCTACTGTTGGGCCACTACTGCAAAGCAGGGGAAGCAATTCCGTGACAATACTAGAGTAGCAGAAAACAGATGTCATAATTGCATAAAAACTTCCATAATAGCAAAATAAACATACTATAACAACCGGCAAAAGTATACCATAATAGTACAAAAGCATACAACGGTCCCATCAAAACATTCACCAATCTCAGAATGTATATTTACAGCTGAAATAATGCTTTCCTCCACTATATTTCCCGCGGCTCTTCTCTTAGTCTGTTCCCGCCTTGAATACGTTCTGGACCACTATGTCTGCTCTCTGTCAGAAGTCTGCGTCAAAGGACATTATGTACTTTTGTAATGGTAGCTTCTACAGCAATTTTTATGATATGCTGACATAACCAGCCCCATGCACGGTTCCCATTAGTCCTCTTTTCACGACATACTTATTAGAATTCTTGGAACATATTCAAAAAGGCTGTTACCGTAGTGAAGTTAAAAACAAAAAAAGAGGGAAAAAATTCATCAGTCCCTACAATGTTTCGTACCATGTATAATTATTCCATTCCTGCTCACGTACTGATGGTATCGCATCCCCCCCGGCTTCACGGCGTCATCACGTAATGTCTCTTTAGCCTGTGGGGATTACCGAAGTGGTGCTAGCACCAAGGGCGTATTGCGTGGGATTGTATTATTTATATATTACATACTTTTATTTAACACCGTCACGCAAACTAAATTTATGCTGTTTTATGACTGTTTCTTCACATAATTAGCTATTATTTTGTTTTGTTCACTTATATAAAGATACAGCTTTTCCGTTGTATAAATTACGTCCGTAGGCTCAACCTTGATTAATGATAATCTCAGACCAGAAACTGAAGCACGTAGCTAATCCACCACGAGAGTTGGTTTTAAGGACCATCTTCCTTGCACTCGGACAATTCCATCAGTGCTCCGATCTTCTGCCTTTGATCGCACAAGGAGGATCTCAGCACAGTGCACGAACTCCGTGGCACCGGCGAAGATCCCAGTGTGTATATAGAGGAATCACTCATTCTATAAATATTTTGTGGTGGGAAAGTTTTCTAATTTTTAAATATTGCCAGGGCTGCGGCCTGATAGGTCTACTCTTTACGATTTCTAACTGCCGATGGATTTTTAACGTGTGCAACTTGCACACGGGCCACGATATTTTTTTCGGCCTTATCCGAGAAGGCTAAGGCATCCGATCTCACTACCCAGATCGGGGGGAGGGGGGAAGGAGGAGTATGACATCATTAAGAACCACTGGTTCTGAAAAACATTTACAATAGTTATATTCCCGAGCTGGGAGTTATATTCCCCGAGCTGGGAGTTACATTCACCGAGCTGAGAGTTATATTCCCCGAGCTGGAAGTTATATTCTTTGAGCTGGGAGTTATATTCCTCGAGCTGGGAGTTATATTCCCCGAGCTGGGAGTTATGTTCCCCAAGCTGGGAGTTATATTCCCCGAGCTGGGAGTTATATTCCCCGAGCTGGGAGTTATATTCCCCGAGCTGGGAGTTATAATCCCCGAGCTGGGAGTTATATTCCCCAAGCTAAGAGTTATATTCCCCGAGCTGGGAGTTATATTCCCCGAGCTGGGAGTTATATTCCCCGAGCTTGGAGTTATATTCCTCGAGCTGGGAGTTACATTCACCGAGCTGGGAGTTATATTCCCCGAGATGGGAGTTATATTCCCCGAGTTGGGAGTTATATTCACCGAGCTGGGAGTTATATTCCCCGTGCAGGGGAGTTATATTCCCCGAGCTGGCAGTTATATTCACCGAGCTAAGAGTTATATTCCACGAGCTGGGAGTTATATTCCACGATCTGGGAGTTATATTCCCCGAGCTGGGAGTTATATTCCCCGTGCTGGGAGTTAGTTATATTCACCGAGCTGGGAGTTATATTCCCCGTGCAGGGGAGTTATATTCCCCGAGCTGGCAGTTATATTCCCCGAGCTGGGAGTTATATTCTCCAAGCTGTGAGTTATATTCCCCGAGCTGGGAGTTAGTTATATTCCTCGAGCTTGGAGTTAGTTATACTCCACGAGCTGGGAGTTAGTTATATTCCCCGAGCTGGGAGTTATATTCCCCGAGCTGGGAGTTATATTCCCCGAGCTAAGAGTTATACTCCCCGAGCTGGGAATTATGTTCCCCGAGCTGGGAGTTATATTCCCCGAGCTGGGAGTTATATTCCCCAAGCTGGGAATTATATTCCCCAAGCTGGGAGTTATATTCACCGAGCTGGGAGTTATATTTCCCGAGCTGGGAGTTATATTCACATGCTGGGAGTTATATTTCCCGAGCTGGGAGTTATATTCACATGCTTGGAGTTATATTCCCCAAGCTAGGAGTTATATTCCCCGAGCTGGGAGTTATATTCCCCGAGCTGGGAGTTATATTCCCCGAGCTGGGAGTTATATTTCCCGAGCTGGGAGTTATATTCTTCGAGCTTGGAGTTATAATCCCCGAGCCAGGAGTTATATTCCCCGAGCTGGGAGTTATATTCCCCGAGCTGGGAGTTTTATTCCCCGAGCTGGGAGTTATATTTCCCGAGCTGGGTGTTATATTCCTCGAGCTGGGAGTTATATTCCCCGAGCTGGGAGTTATATTTCCCGAGCTGGTAGTTATATTCCCCGAGCTGGGAGTTAATTATATTCCCCGAGCTGGGAGTTATATTCCACGAGCTGGGAGTTACATTCCCCGAGCTGGGAGTTATATTCTCCGAGCTGGAAGTTATATTCCCCGAGCTGGGAGTTATATTCCCCGAGCTGGGAGTTATATTTTCCGAGCTGGGAGTTATATTACCCGAGCTGGGAGTTATATTCACCGAGCTGGGAGTTTTATTTCCCGAGCTGGGAGTTATATTCCCCGAGCTGGGAGTTAGTTATATTCCCCGAGCTGGGTGTTATATTCCCCGAGCTGGGAGTTATATTCCCCGAGCTGGGAGTTATATTCTCCGAGCTGGGAGTTATATTCCCCGAGCTGGGAGTTAGTTATATTCCCCGAGCTGGGAGTTAGTTATATTCCCCGAGCTGGGAGTTAGTTATATTCCCCGAGCTGGGAGTTATATTCCCCGAGCTGGGAGTTATATTCCCCGAGCTGAGAGTTATATTCACCGAGCTGGGAGTTATATTTCCCGAGCTGGGAGTTATATTCCCCGAGCTGGGAGTTATATTCTCCGAGCTAGGAGTTATATTCACCGAGCTGGGAGTTATATTTCCCGAGCTGGGAGTTATATTCCCCGAGCTGGGAGCGAATCTGGTACCTTTAAAATTACAAGCTGACGCCATATTTCTGAGGCACTCGGACACCAAATCCACCACTGATGCAAATAACCAAAGCATCATGGTGGTGCGTGTTCTTGTTTTGGCGCCCGCATCCACACGAAATTTTTGCCAAATTGTATTGTTCTATATGAGGGTCAATTTCATACTATTGAGTTTGATCACACTATAATTTCTGCAGCTTTCATTTTTTTTTTAAATTTGAGCGACCTTGAAGACGGCGTTCACCGCTCGCGCCGCACAAGCGTCGGATCTGCGTATAACATATCCACAAGTGAAGCACTTAGCTATTCCGCCACTGATGCATGTAGTAAGGGTAAAAAGGTAAAGGTAAAGGATCCCGTTACACACCCATAGAGGCATATTGGGAATATGGAGTTAGGCCCATATTTTCTTGACCATCGGCACACTAGGGGTGATGTGGTCAGCATCACGCCTGCCGCCTTAACCTTCCCAGAGTTGCTCTGGTACCCGATTGGGACTGGGTCGACGCAGGAGCCGTTTGCGGCCTAAAATAATCCCACTTCAACTGGGGATCGAACCATGAACCACTGAGCTAGGAAGCATGTAGTAAACCCACCGTATGTAGCGAATCGAACACTGAAACATGAAGCATATCCAGCAGTGAAACACATAGCGAATCCGCCTCTGATGCACATAACAAATCCACCACTAATGCATGTAAATAAATAAAGGTAATTAACAGGCACTCGTTTGACAGAAAGGAGGACACCAAACAACAGAAAAGAGATATAAGTGATAGGCTTACCGGGAATATTTTTTTTTTTTCGTACGCCCGCTAATACTCGAGGCGAAATCTCAGGTTATTGTTAATGTCTAACCTGACATTGATATTACGTGAGTGTCGTGAAACGAATGTGTGTAACCCCACTAATTTGTTAAATCATTATGTCGGGATACAAATTTGCCCCAGCCAATCAACGCACAGTGCTGAGCCGGAATAAATTACCTGAAGTTACGCCAGGAAAAACTTAAGCCCTGTTTTTTTCGGATGTGGGTCGTGGCCATCTTGTTCACGCAAGATGGCGGAAGAAAACTGAATAAAATTAGGCTGTACGAGCAAAAGACGAAACTGCAGGAAACCAATCAGCTTGCTCCGCCAGGAACCAACCAAACGCTTTCCTTTACCAATAGAAGGTATTTTACCTGCCTATATAATCGGGCGAGATTTTATGCTAAACGCGCAACCCCGAACACGAAGCCAGAGACGACCGACTGAAGAGAGGAGCTGTCAGCTTTGATTTATAGCTTACCTGAGGGCATCGACCTGCAGCCTGCTTCGCTAAGTCGAGTCAAAAACTGGCCTGTTTGAATCTTAGAGGGTAAATATATTTACGATAACCTTTAGGAAAATAGGCCTTCAGCAGGTATATAATGTTGGTATTTGTTGTGTGTTATTATACTACCTACACCTGTATATATTTTATATAAATTGTTTCAATATGAACGTATCAGGTTACTGATTGTATCTTAAGGGTATTAGGTATAATGATTGTATTTCCTAATATGATTGAATAGACGAAGACTAATAGGACTCATACTTCAATCTATTGTCTCCTATAACTTCAGTCTATTGTCTCAGATAACTCCAAACTGAAATATAACCAAAACAGTCCTTGTTAGGACTCAACCTATTGTCTCCTATAACTTCAATCTATTTTCTCAGACCAACTGCAATATAACCAAAACAGTCCTTGTTAGGACTCAATCTATTGTCTCCTATAACTCAATCTATTGTCTCCTATAACTTCAGTCTATTATCTCAGATAAAACCAACTGCAATATAACCAAAACAGTCCTTGTTAGGACTCAATCAATTGTCTCATCTAACATCAATCTATTGTCCCCTATAACTCCCACTTGATATAACCAAACAGTCCTTCTCGCATATACTCCTATCATAAGAACATAACAATATTGTTAGGATATATGTTACCAGCTAGTATAGCACTTGTCAGAGAGGGCCTGGTATATTATAGAGGGAATGGTTGTATCACACCTAGGTGTACATATTATGGGATGTATTCATGTATTGAATGTATTCATGTATTGAATTTATATTATTGAATGTATTCATGTATTGAATTTATATTATTGAATGTATTCATGCATTGAATTTATATTATTGAATGTATCCATGTATTAGTTTATCAGAAAGAATGTTTTGCAAGTAGACACCTGTCTTGTCTCGCTATTGCTAAACCATACTGAGCCATGTTGTCATTCATCCTACATGCAGACACTGAAACACGCTCATATCATATACAATAGAAATAGGTGGGCTTGAGGACAGAAATTAGCCCCTATTTTTCCTTGTTACAGGTTTTATTCGTGTCATCAAACCTGAGGTCGTATGTCGTGTCAATCCAGCTGCCTGGAACGTCACAGGAGCACAGTGATTGCACAGGATCAACCTCTTTAGTCCCCCTCAGTCTTGGGTGGGCTAACGAAACGACCATCAGCGGGTGTTTTGTGTCAACCAAACCAAGAAGGACAGACCTTTTAAGAGATGAGTACACATTAGTACCATTTCTGTCAGCAATGTGAGCAAAAGCTAGTGTCAGTGACGAGAAAGTGAATTAGCGTAGCAAGAGACAATAATAAGATTATAGTTGATAAATTATACGTAATTAACAGCACAGCTGATACATGTACTATAATTGAATAACAGCACAGCTGATATAATTTTTGTTCCTATAATTGGAAAACTTGTTGTAATATATTTACATATCTATATAAATATAAATATTTGTAAATCATATGAAAACTTACAAATTCATTACGTTCCATTTTTTAACATTCACCCTTCAGCACAAGAGTAGATAGTGTATATACTAAATAAATAATAAGGAAATTGTATTTGAAGACTTGTCAATTTTATCATTGTTAAGTAAAATCTGTTTCCTTGTCTTAATATCACAGTTAGTTACACAGCGGAGGTGGCAAGTTATGTCGGTCTCCTCTCTACAAATTTTTCGAGATCAGAACATTCACAGCCGTAACTAATTTGTGATACCAGTAGTTCTCTCAGACACTGGGACTTCACCATTTTCTGCAGAAATTCTATTTCTGTAATTGTCAGTACTATACTGACCCTAGAGCCAAATAAAACCTCACGCCACAGTGAGTATCCCTTTTCTCGTACAGAGACAGGTGTCCCTCGCCATTCAGGCAGATACTCGCCGATTTCGGAGGTACCCATTAGAGCTGGGTCGGCTCAGGAGCCGCCAATCCCTGGTCGATCACACTCCTTCAAATGTGATCGCCAGGTCTCGAGTTAATCCAGTCCAATTCCCGGTCGACGAAAAATCCTCAAATACCGTCGCCCGGGTTTGATCCTGAATCACCCGGTCGCCAGAGCGGTGTTGTAACCACTACGCTAGCGCGGCTCCTCATATTCCTCCGGGAATATAACCGATGACCATTCAAAGGGCGGCATCGCCTTGCTGTGAAAGTAAATCGTGAATGGATGCAGGCAACCAATCAGCCACTGGAGCACCAAAGAAATCCCCCTTTGATGCACCTAACACCTCTACCACTAATGCAGGTAGCAAATCCGCCACTGATGCATTTTTACTTCTTTCCCTCGAGGCACTGAGTACCGGAACATCGACTCGACAGACTATGGTACCGTACCTGATATGACCTTTGTGACTGAAGTGCTGGATACATGACTACACCGCATAGGGGCGCTACTGATATCGTGCCAGTTATTTTATTGTTGGAGTTCAAACTGCACGCTATAATAATAATAACAAGTATTATTAGGTAAAATTAACCTTTTTATAGTAAATTATCGGAGCCGCGCTGGTGTAATGGCTTCGGCGTTGTACTGGCGACCAGGTGTTCATGGTTCAAACCCGGGCGTCGGCGTTTGAAGAAATGTTTACGGCCGGAAATTTGACTGAATAGCCTGAACGGCTCCTGTGATAAACCCTCTGTGGATGGGAAGGAGCGAAGCTCCTGACCGGGTTGGAAGGAAAGTCCTCAGGTTCCCCAGCCTCGCAATGACATGTCATTGGGCCGAAGGGCTGAAAGCCCAAGTGCCGCTGGTTAAGGAAAAAAAAAAAAAAAAAAATAGTAAATTATCGATTGACCTCTCGTTGGAATGCTAGGGCGTTACTTATACAAAGACTAAGCTAAAAAAAAATTACAAGGGGAGATCATTGAATAATTTACTAGTCTAAAGGTAACTTTTACCTATGATTATTACTATTATTTGTATTATTATTACTTCCACACGATGATTGTTGTTATTGTTTTCGGTATCTATAATACTGCCCAGTAAATTAATCTCGAGCGTCCGATTGGCAAAGTGGTTAGAACGCATGCTTCTCTCGTCAAAATTACCAGGTTCCTGGTTGGAACCCATGTAGCTATACACTCCATTCTACCCAGCTGTAAATGGATACCTGACTCTGCTCTTGAGTTAGGGCTGGCAAAGGGCATGGAACTGGTCACCCCAAGTCTCAAACACTTCACTCTCTTACGACAGTATCTGATGTGGGACTAGTTTGGCCTTGACATTTACCTCTATCCCATAAAGCACTAAGGAGTCTCTAAGGAGGGTCAAGGTTCTAATGTATGGAAAGGAAATGACTACTGCTTCTTCCTGCGTGACGTAAGTAGAGACTATAATAGATTATGCAGGAAGATGGAAAACTCATCAACAAAAAGAATGTCTACAAAAACTACCGCTGCAGTAGCGCATGAATAAATGTATATAAAATCCCAGCTTTTTCTGTCAGTAACGCTAAGGGATGCAACTTTGGTTGAAAGTTAGACATTAATTGTATTGTTTCCCTTATATGTACTCTCCCGAAGATAGTAAACTTACCAAAGAAGAATGCGCAAATGACGGTGTGCACACAAATATTTATAGAATGTGAGATCCCGTGTACACACATTGGGATCCTCGCTGGGACCTAAGACGCGTCAACAGTGAGGAATGCAGTTAGCGACCCATAGCTAGACTGCTTGCGTCAGGGTCAGCGAACCAGAGCTGACCAAGACCCTACTCCACCTCCAAGTGGTGGTCCTGTAAACAGGCTGCATCACTGCAGTCTGGCTGAGTGGGTAGGGATCGAAGAGGGAAGGCTAACCCGGTCCCAAAAATGCAGTGCTGAAGTCGGATATGTCGGCCGAAAGGCGCAAATATCACAGCTTTGCTGTAAACGGACACAACGCAACCACCGTCCTTTTAAGGACGAACGAAGAAGAAGAAGAAGAAGAAGAAGAAGGATCCTCGCTGCTGCTACGTAGTTCGTGAACTGTGGTGATGCACAGTGGTTTTTTTTTAATACTTTTGAATAAGTAAAATTGCCGTTAGGTATTAGTGCTTTTGAATTTAATTCCCGTCTTATAACGGGCTTTTAACACTAGTACTTAGATAAAGATTTACAGCAATGGAACCAGCTTCAATGGTTGTTACACGCTCCATAAACAGCAAACCGGAAAATAACATTCATCTAGATACTTCGTGCCTGTTTCCTGATGGCGCTATATGGGTTGTAAATAGGGCTGGCTACCTCATCCTGTAAACTGAGTTGCTACAGAAACCAATGTTGCGTGAGCAGTTGTTTTTTAACACAGGCTTCCTGCCAGGATGTGACTCCACACACCATAGGGAGCGATAAAAGAGATGAATGTATGAAGTCGATACTTACACTGTTTGATGCGGTAGTTGTGGTGGAGGTAATAGTAGTAGAAGTAGTAGTAGTAGTAGTCATATATAGTAACTTAGTAAGTGCTACTATCATTCGTCGTTAAGTTAGTAATATAGTTCATTCATTCATTCATAACCCTCCACTCCCAAAGGATCATAGGCCTTCAGGTAATACATGCCAAGTTCTCCTGTCACGTGCCATCATCTCAAGTTCTTTCCGCGTTCTCCTCATCATTTTCACCTGTTTCCAGCTCTCTTCTCCATGTGCTTCTTGGTCTACCTCTGCCTCTCTTGCCCTGGGGGTTCCAGAACAAGGACTGCCTGGTAATGCTATCAACAGGTTTCCTCAGTGTGTGTCCTATCCATCGCCATCGTCTTCTTCTCATCTCTTGTTCAACTGGCACTTGTCTGGTTCGTCATCAGTTCCCCGTTGCTAACATTGTCATACCATTTTAATCCTTCTATTCTACGCAAGCACCCATTTATGAAAGTTTGTAGCTTTTTGGTTGTTGTCTTTGTTGTTCTCCATGTTTCAGAGCCATACAATAGGACTGACTTCACATTTGAGTTGAAGATTCTTATTTTCGTGCTGGATCCGATTTCTCTTGATCTCCATATATTTCCAAATGAAATGAAAGCTCCTCTTGCTTTTTGTATTCTTATTTTGATATCACTGTCTGTGGCTCCAACTTTGTCTATATTGCTGCCACGGTATGTGTACGATACTGTCGTAGATTTTTGACAGGTATTTACGATCGATTTTGGTCCCGTCTGAATAGAACTAGAACAGGTGATAACTCAGTGAGGGATAAGGTAAAGAAACTAGATTTCACGAGTGAAATGGTGAAAGGTAGAGTCTGTCCATGGATTTGATAAGATACTCTAGTCCAGCCTATTTCTACAACAGAAATTTGTTGATCAGTCAGTCTACTTTCTAGATATATTAATATATATATATATATATATATATATATATATATATATATATATATATATATATATATATATATATATATATATATATATATATATATATATATATATCAACCACTCACATACACCCACACACAGATAAGTGACGACAATTAGACGCACAAACGTGAAACTATGTTAAATAAAGTAGGGATATTGGGACAAGCTGACCGACACGGTTAATAAGTATTATGTTAATTTTATTTATCATAAAGAACTTCACAACATTTATCAAAATATCAAAACATAAAAATCATAGGTTACAGAATTAATAAGGAATAGACCCATAAGTGTAATCCCCCCTCCTTTTGTTGAGACAAGATCCCGTTAGAAGAAGTTATTAAACCCCAAAAAGGGCAAAAAGATTTGCGCTATGGTCTAGAATTTGCCTATGCTGTAAAGAACAGAGTTTCTCAGTTAATCTATTCTGAAATGAACAGTATTAGCAAAACATAAGAAAGGCAAACCAAAGTGAGTATATTAGTTATACAAATTTAAGAATTATGCATTCCTTCTTTCTCTCGCTCTGACAAACATGTGATCACATTTCATTCTCACTTACCAAATAAGTGCTTTCACCCCATCTGGAACATATCTCCATGATACATCCACAAATCCAAGGTTGGGTTATTTGGCGAAACCAGCCCCAGTTTCTCCAAGACTGATTAATTCTCTTATTGGGAAACGTTTGCTTCGTTACTGTTACTAGGATTCTGTTTATGACACATCAATGAGTCTAGGTAGAAAATTACTTAAGAGATTTAATGGTCACAGTGTCAGTAGCTGATAAATTTGATACTAGAAGGAAATGTCAGGTATTAAAATCTCTCAGGATCAAGATTCCTCGTCACACCACAAATGGTCGATAGTTGTAAAATGTCAATGTTTGATTATTTCGCCACAACGGGCTGAATGTATATAAAGATTGGGAAAAAGAAATCTGGATATCTCTAGGCTCAGTTACAATTTATTCTTAATATTCTTTGGATTGGTACTCTGTCTCTTTCTGGGTGTAAACAAGAGGCCAGCCCGGTCCACCTTGAAGACCCGATAGTTATAAAAGAATGTTCTTTTTGTACTGTAGGACTTAGATCCGTTATTCTCAGATTAGGCTTTTTCACAGATTAAGGCCGGTGGTAGATTTTGGGTTTGTGACCCGTACTGAATATAGAAGGATAAAAACAACCATATAATCACAATAATCACTACACCACTATTCTATCCTAAAATTAACCCGCACAGAATTATAAGTTATTATCCACTCAAGTTATTTAACTTTGAATAGAACTACACGTGTATAGCTTATCTTATCGTAAAAAAAAACCGTGAAATAAGCGCTTGTCATTTACAAAATTACTCAAAATGAATTAGAAATAAATATTTTTTTCGTCAGTACTCATAGTGAATAGTGCATTTACTAGTTGACCAAGTATCCCTTACTGGTTACTAGCTACAGCCGGAACAATTTAGCTATAAATTATTTTAATTCGCTAGTCACTTAACGCACTGTAAATCCTAGTGAAATATAAATGACGGACTTTAAAAATTAAATCACTCAACGCAGAAAAATCTTAGTATAATATTTACCGCAGCACATAAATTAAAACAACTCCAACGAAAAACTAAGTAATTCCAATGATATAGTGGATCTAGAAATCGCAGCTAGATGTTCCAAAACTTATGTGGGTACTGAATAATCTAAGTTTGAAAACTGGAATATATATATTAAATAGACAAAAAGTCGCTGACCAGTGTGAGACATGACACCTTTGGGGATTTCTGCGGTTAGATTTTGAATCAAAGTCTATTTTGTCACTTAAGCCGCCCGTAGACGTGGTCCCACGGGCAAATCGTCTCTTTGATCTCGTCGTTCCGTAGCTTAATTTACCTTCACAAACGAACGGATGTGGGGTGGGGGGGAGAGAAAGTGAGATTGATTATCTCCCCTTTACCAATGTCTACCGAAAGTACGTCTTAACTTATCGACCTTGATTTTCTTCATTAGCTTATCTCCTCCTTCCCTCTTTCTGCGAGCATCTATCAAAAGGTACAACTTTTGAATTATCGCTCTTGATTCTACAAATATACGACCCGTCCCCTCTCTCTACACGTGAAACGGTCTGATTTTAAACATTCCTAGTGCCTGTTAAGACAATAGAGAAAAGAAAAAAAATAGGTGGGGCTAAATTAGGAGTGAGACAGATATCAAGTACAAAGGTTCTGCATTAACAAAACTAATAAGCAAGAAAAGGTGGAAAACAGGTGGAAGCAAAACGTGTAGATATCATGTAATGTATTTACATACTTCTGACACAGATACTACATCTTGTAGTGGTGTTTCTTCAAGTTCAACCCTGTTATCATTACCTGCATTTATTTTCATTATTTTTGTCTTTTCCCTGTGTATTTTTAGACCCAATTGCTGTGACCTCTCATCGAGTGTTTTCAATTTGTCCTGCATCTGATTACGGTTATGGGACAGAAGAGCCAAGTCATCAGCAAAATCCAGATCATCCAACTGCTTAGTCAAAGTCCACTGGATTCCATTTCTGTTGTGTGTTGTCGATGTTCTCATAACTCAGTCTATTGCTAGTAAGAAAAGAAATGGAGACAAGAGGCATCCCTGTCGCACTCCCGTTCTTATCTCAAACGATTCTGTAAGCTGTCCTTCATGAAGAACTCTGCATGTCATGTCTTCATATGTTTTCTTTATTAAATTAATGATCTTCAGGGGAACTCCATAATGCCCCATCAATTTCCAAAGTGATTCTCTGTCTACACTGTCAAATGCCTTTTCGTAGTCCACAAATCCAATGTATAGTGGTGAATTCCATTCCAGACTTTGTTCAACTATTATTCTCAAAGTAGCTATCTGGTCTGTACAGGATCTGTTTTGTCGAAAACCTGCTTGTTCATCTCTCAGTTTCTTGTCTATGGACTCCTTTAATCTCTCGAGGATAATCCTGTTTAATACTTTTCCTGGCACTGATAGTAACATTATTCCTCTATAATGTGTGCACTCTTGTAAATTTCCCTTCTTAGGCAACTTAACCAGATATCCTTCCTTCCATTCTTCTGGTATCTCTTCCTTTTCCCAGACTTTACCAAGCCGTGTCAATATCTGCTTTGATGGCCTCTGCTGGAATGCCATCTGGTCCAGCCGCTTTTCAATCTCTTAGAAGCTTTATGGCTTTCTTTATTTCTTCCTTCGTTGTTCTTTCACAGTTAAACAAAAGACAACTCGTGCACCTTTTACACAACCGCCCTGGTGGAATGAGACAGTGGAGACAGCATGGCTGCAAAAGGAAAGAGCGACAAAGTTATGGCGAATAGCATGAAAGAGAAGGATGATGAATTATGAAGAGGTGGAAGATTTTAAGGAGAAAAAAACAGAGAGCAATCAATAACTTCAAGGGCTTGGCAAGAGAAGCCAAAGACACAGTGTGGGAGGCCTTTGTGACACAGGTGGGCACTGACAAAACATTACAGAAATTCTGGGCCTTACATCGCAGAATGAGTAGGAAAAGTACAAGCCAACCAATTCCTAATATTCTCAGCTCGACAGGAATATGCCTGAAGACCGATGCTGAAAAGGGACATGCATTACTCGAGCGTTATATTACTCAGACAGATAAAGGTGATAAAGCTGCCCGCCAAGAAATCAAAGACCGTATTCTGGGAAGCGACAGAAGAGGCGACGAACTAGTGGTTACTAATGATGTCATACTCCCCCCCCCTTACCCCAGATCTCATGGGTAGTGAGACCTGATGCCTAGCCTTTTCGGATAAGGGCGATAAAAATTTGAGGTCCCGTGTGCAAGTTGCGCATGTTAAAAATCCCTCGGCAGTTGGAAATCGTAAAGAGTAGGTCATGCGGCCGCTACCCTTGCAAAATTTAAGAAACCTGCCCAACACAAAACTATTTACAGAATGTGTGATTCCTGTATAAGCACATTGGGATCCTCGTTGATGCTACGGAGTTCGTGCACTGTGATGAGATTCTCCTTGTGTGATCTAAAGGAGGAGGAAGGAGCACTGATGGAGTTGTGCGTGGGCAATGAAGATGGTCCTTAAAATCAAATCAAACCTTCTACCAAACAAGTAAACCCGTCAACGCACGCAGAAACTGGTAAAGCCATAATTAACATATATACACTTAATAAAAACTGAAACATACGACTTCATGTTTTTTTTTAATTAAAGAAAAACTCTGCCGGGAATCGCCTTGGTATATTTGGTTTATTTAATCCTAATTATTTCAACGATTGTATCCGTCGGTCAGATTTAGTTCGTTGCAGACATACCGAGAAATTATAAGAGAAGATTAACCCACATTAAGAATCTAATGATCTGTCATCTCTGTATGAAAGGTCGGCTGCGATAGATCACCAGTGGACTGTGTCTTTCCTTGATGGTACACTCTGATAGACTCTCCTATCCCTCTCTTGACGATGTTATCGTCGAACTTAAAGCGCTGTCTTCCTCTTGTACGATTTCCTCTAATGTTTCCTTACAGTATGCCTTTCAACACGGCGTTATATGTTCTTGTGTGACTAAAATATTTCATCTGTCTAACTTTGACTTCGTTCATTAATTAGGCTTTTATTCCAATCTTTCTAGAACTTCTTTATTTATTTTCTGCTCTTCATCATGAGATGAGTCCCATCCCAATAATCCACCTACACCCTGAAAATCAGACAACTCTCTCAGTTTCTGTATCAAACAAATCTGTCGGCAGACTTATCATAGCGACTATGAAGAATACCTACTTCCGGGATGAATCATCTCAGTCATCATAATCTAGATTTGTATGAAAGATTAATATTCTAATTCTCGAATAATCTGAAGACCTTTGCTGGTCGAAGTAATTAGCTATTAACCCGAGACCAATATCTGTACAGCGTATCTCGGTATAAATCCCGTCTTGCATAGCGTGATTCTCTTTAACGGACAGCCTTCAATACATCTGATGTGTTGTCTTTTCAATCAAAGCCACGCAAGGCGGTCGATTGACGACAGCTAGGAGGACTCTAATCTTACCGTGATGTGTGTACCCTCACAGTGACCTATCCGAAAAATCAACTCAGTTAATGAAAGGTTAACGGTCATTTATAGCAGCTCACGTGTATTTATAGAGGACAGAACGGAATAAAGAGAAACAGAAACGATAACCTAAGAACACATCATTCATCATTCATTCATTTCTGTTAAACACTCTAAGGAGTGTAAAGTGTAGAGTGTAGACGTTCATCAAATTCACGTCATGTCTTCGTGTTCTGTGCCATCCGCTCAAGGCCCTTACAGAACATATATAAAAAAAAGATTGAATTGAACACCTTCTTGACTGACTCGTAACCCAGTTAGTTACCTAACGAGAGACTACACTATAGACATAGTAATTTTTTTTTTAAATAAAATTTTGCCTCGTTTTGGCGAGGCGCATACCGTTCAGCCTAGTCTATTATATTAAAGAGCATGTCCAAATAAAAAAGACCTTTAAGTCTGAAAACATTAGAATATCATTAGACATGGTAATACACTTTGAATATGAACAAAACTGTCATCTGACGCGAGAGAAGGCGCTAGACACGGTAACGTACCGTAAATATTAAAAAAAGCTATATACACAGTGGTCTGACGCTAGCCATGGCAAACGCACTTTAACACCAACTGACGAGACAGTCAACTGACGCGAGACATTGCAAACACACCTTAATAGAATAATCAGATCACACGGACGTTTATATTCGGATATGCGCCCTAATACAACCGACAGACCCTGTGTCTTGGTTGAATGGGGATAGCCTCGCCAATAGGAGGCAACATTTTCTTTACAAAGAACATACATTGAATATGAACTAAACTGACGAGACAGTTAACTGACTCTAGACAAGGCAAACAACATCTTGACTACATACTGTACTGACAAGACAGTTAACTGACTCCAGACAAGGCAAACAACATCTTGACTACACACTATACTGACAAGACAGTTAACTGACTCTAGACAAGGCAAACAACATCTTGACTACACACTATACTGACAAGACAGTTAACTGACTCTAGACAAGGCAACCACATCTTGACTACAAACTAAATTGACAAGACAGTTAACTGACTCTAGACAAGGCAAAAACATCTTGACTACAAATTAAACTGACAAGACAATTAACTGACTCTAGACAAGGCAAACACATCATGACTACACACTAAACTGACGAGACAATTAATTGACGCTAGTCGTAGCAGTACACATTGAATTCGGACTAAACTAAGAGGATGTGACTTGACTCTAGACATTTCAACACATCTTAATTACGAACCAGGTTGAAGAGACAGTGAACTGACGCTAGATAAAGGCAACACGCCTTGAATGAAAAGGTAAAGCTAATTCCACAGCAGATATCATTGTATGGGAGTGAAGAGTTAGAGACTTCACTATACTAGGTTATGAGCTATGGTGACCAGTTCCCTTCATCGCTGCTTTTGCCTTCTCTAACCAAGAGCAGAGTCAGATAGCCATTTACTTCTGGGTATACTGTAACACGGCGCCACGAAGGTTTCGTTCCCAGAACCAAGTAGCTTTGTCGCTCGAGGCGAGCGCTCTAATCATTTAACCAATCAGACGCTCACAACTGGAATACGAACAAAAGTAATGAGACGGTGATCTGCCACTAGGCACGGATACACGTCTTGAAAGCGAACAAAAATTAACCATACTGTGAACTGACGCTAGATATGGCAACACACTTCGGCTACTAATAAAATGGAAGAGACGGTGATCTACCACTAGGCACGGCAACACGTCTTGAAAGCGAACAAAAATTAACCATACTGTGAACTGACGCTAGATATGGCAACACACTTCGGCTACAAATAAAATGGAAGAGACGGTGATTTGAAGATAGACATGACCAACATATATTGAATACGAACAAAAGATCTTATTCCTCTTATTTGGTGTACAACAAAACGAAATCTCTCTTTTAAAGTTGGCTGTCCGTCTCAGGCTTCTCTGGTCACCGCAAATGAATATTACACAAAAAGGTATGTTTCGGGCACTCCTAAGAAATAAATAAGTAGACAACTAGACAGTAGAAAAACACCAGAAATGATAGGCTACCAGAGACTCGAACCCAGGACCTTCCAAACGACAACACCGCCTCGTTATGGCAGCGAATAGAGATTATCCACCCTACCAACTATGCACCACAATAAATAGTGTTTCGTGGACAGGGGTCATTAGCAGGATCTTCCCGCGTAAATCCGGATATGTTTCTAGGAACGATCCAGTCTAATTATAGACGAGGCGGTGTTGTTGTTTTGAAAGGTTCTAGGTTGGATTCTCTAGTAAGCCTATCACTTTTGTTGTTTTCGTGTTGTCTGGTTTTCTACTTCTATATTTCTCATGAGTGCCTGAAGCATACCTCTGTATGTATTCTTTATTTACTGTTTCTAGCCTTCGCGTTTTCCCTCTTTATTTATTCCAGGGTGGTCCACACAGTCTCTACCTAAACTGAGTTGGAAATGGTCATGCTGTCACTCTGATCCTTTCATGGAGCCGAACAAAAAATTGAAGACACCGTGGACTGACGCTTGATATTGACAAACACACCTTAAAGACCACCAAAATGTAAAAAAAAATTAAAAAAAAATTTTTTTTTCCTCTGTATGTATTCTTTATTTACTGTTTCTAGCCTTCGCGTTTTCCCTCTTTATTTATTCCAGGGTGGTCCACACAGTCTCTACCTAAACTGAGTTGGAAATGGTCATGCTGTCACTCTGATCCTTTCATGGAGCCGAACAAAAAATTGAAGACACCGTGGACTGACGCTTGATATTGACAAACACACCTTAAAGACCACCAAAATGTAAAAAAAAATTAAAAAAAAAATTTTTTTTGCCTCGTTTTGGCGAGGTGCGTCACTTTCAACCTTGTCGGTTATATTAGGGCGCATGTCCAAATATAAATGACCTTAAGGTCCGAGATTTATTATATATAAAAGATGCAATCTGACTCACACTTTGAGTACCAGCAAAACTACACAGCATAATGTCGTCTGACGGGTCATGTGACAAAACATAAATGTAAATTCTTTGCTGAAAGGAACTGATCATCCTATCTGTTTAAGCGGGATATAGTATATAGAAGTCTCTAACTCTAACACTTCGCTCCCCTACAGCAGTATCTTAAAGTCACCAAGTCAGTGCGATCGATTGGCTAAGTGGTAAGAGCGTTTGTCTATCGTGGCAAAGATACTGTCTTTTTCTTCTTCCTCGTTTGCCCTCAGACTTCCACATTAATGACTGTAATAAAGGGAGTAGTCAGCTCAAGGTTCCTGACATCTCGCTCGCCCTCAGACTTCAACATTAATGACTCTAATAAAGGTAGTCGTTCACTCAAGGTTCCTGACATCTCGCTCGCCCTCAGACTTCAACATTAATGACTCTAATAAAGGTAGTCGTTCACTCAAGGTTCCTGACATCTCGCTCGCCCTCAGACTTCTACATTAATGACTCTAATAAAGGTAGTCGTTCACTCAAGGTTCCTGACATCTCGCTCGCCCTCAGACTTCAACATTAATGACTCTAATAAAAGTAGTCGTTCACTCAAGGTTCCTGACATCTCGCTCGCCCTCAGACTTCTACATTAATGACTCTAATAAAGGTAGTCGTTCACTCAAGGTTCCTGACATCTCGCTCGCCCTCAGACTTCTACATTAATGACTCTAATAAAGGTAGTCGTTCGCTCAAGGTTCCTGACATCTCGCTCGCCCTCAGACTTCAACATTAATGACTCTAATAAAGGTAGTCGTTCACTCAAGGTTCCTGACATCTCGCTCGCCCTCAGACTTCAACATTAATGACTCTAATAAAGGTAGTCGTTCACTCAAGGTTCCTGACATCTCGCTCGCCCTCAGACTTCTACATTAATGACTCTAATAAAGGTAGTCGTTCACTCAAGGTTCCTGACATCTCGCTCGCCCTCAGACTTCTACATTAATGACTCTAATAAAGGTAGTCGTTCACTCAAGGTTCCTGACATCTCGCTCGCCCTCAGACTTCTACATTAATGACTCTAATAAAGGTAGTCGTTCACTCAAGGTTCCTGACATCTCGCTCGCCCTCAGACTTCTACATTAATGACTCTAATAAAGGTAGTAGTCAGCTCAAGGTTCCTGACATCTCGCTCGCCCTCAGACTTCAACATTAATGACTCTAATAAAGGTAGTCGTTCACTCAAGGTTCCTGACATCTCGCTCGCCCTCAGACTTCTACATTAATGACTCTAATAAAGGTAGTCGTTCACTCAAGGTTCCTGACATCTCGCTCGCCCTCAGACTTCTACATTAATGACTCTAATAAAGGTAGTCGTTCACTCAAGGTTCCTGACATCTCGCTCGCCCTCAGACTTCTACATTAATGACTCTAATAAAGGTAGTCGTTCACTCAAGGTTCCTGACATCTCGCTCGCCCTCAGACTTCTACATTAATGACTCTAATAAAGGTAGTAGTCAGCTCAAGGTTCCTGACATCTCGCTCGCCCTCAGACTTCAACATTAATGACTCTAATAAAAGGAGTCGTTCACTCAAGGTTCCTGACATCTCGCTCGCCCTCAGACTTCTACATTAATGACTCTAATAAAGGTAGTCGTTCACTCAAGGTTCCTGACATCTCGGTCGCACTCAGTCTTCTACGTTAATTTTTTTTTTGTTTTTTTTTGTTTTTGCGTTCGCCCGCTTATACTCGAGGCGAAATCTCAGGTTATTATTTTTTTTTTTAATGTCTAACCTGACATAGATTTTACGTGAGTATCCCTTTATTTCTTGTACAGAGACAGGTGTCCCTCGCCATTCAGGCAAATACTCGCCGATTTCGGAGGTACCCATTGCAGCTGGGTCGGCTCAGGAGCCGCCAGTCCCTGGTCGACGACACTCCTTCAAATGTGCTCGCCAGGTCTCGAGTTAATCCAGTCCAAATCCCGGTCGACGAAAAATCCTCAAATGCCGTCGCCCGGGTTTGATCCTGTATCACCCGGTCGCCAGAGCGGTGTTGTAACCACTACGCTAGCGCGGCTCCCCATTCTACGTTAATGACTCTAATAAAGGTAGTCGTTCACTCAAGGTTCTGACATCTCGCTCGCCCTCAGACTTCTACATTAAAGATTCTAATAAAGGTAGTCGTTCACTCAAGGTTCTGACATCTCGCTCGCCCTCAGACTTCAACATTAAAGATTCTAATAAAGGTAGTCGTTCACTCAAGGTTCTGACATCTCGCTCGCCCTCAGACTTCAACATTAAAGATTCTAATAAAGGTAGTCGTTCACTCAAGGTTCTGACATCTCGCTCGCCCTCAGACTTCAACATTAAAGATTCTAATAAAGGTAGTCGTTCACTCAAGGTTCTGACATATCTCTCGTCCTCAGACTTCTACATTAAAGATTCTAATAAAGGTAGTCGTTCACTCAAGGTTCTGACATCTCGCTCGCCCTCAGACTTCAACATTAAAGATTCTAATAAAGGTAGTCGTTCACTCAAGGTTCTGACATCTCGCTCGCCCTCAGACTTCAACATTAAAGATTCTAATAAAGGTAGTCGTTCACTCAAGGTTCTGACATCTCGCTCGCCCTCAGACTTCAACATTAAAGATTCTAATAAAGGTAGTCGTTCACTCAAGGTTCTGACATCTCGCTCGCCCTCAGACTTCAACATTAAAGATTCTAATAAAGGTAGTCGTTCACTCAAGGTTCTGACATCTCGCTCGCCCTCAGACTTCTACATTAATGACTCTAATAAAGGTAGTCGTTCACTCAAGGTTCCTGACATCTCGCTCGCCCTCAGACTTCTACATTAATGACTCTAATAAAGGTAGTCGTTCACTCAAGGTTCCTGACATCTCGCTCGCCCTCAGACTTCAACATTAAAGATTCTAATAAAGGTAGTCGTTCACTCAAGGTTCTGACATCTCGCTCGCCCTCAGACTTCTACATTAATGACTCTAATAAAGGTAGTCGTTCACTCAAGGTTCCTGACATCTCGCTCGCCCTCAGACTTCTACATTAATGACTCTAATAAAGGTAGTCGTTCACTCAAGGTTCCGGTCATCTCGCTCGCCCTCAGACTTCTACATTAATGACTCTAATAAAGGTAGTCGTTCACTCAAGGTTCCTGACATCTCGCTCGCCCTCAGACTTCTACATTAATGACTCTAATAAAGGTAGTCGTTCACTCAAGGTTCCGGTCATCTCGCTCGCCCTCAGACTTCAACATTAATGACTCTAATAAAGGTAGTAGGTGCTCAAGGTTCCTGACATCACCAAACATTTTTTTATGGAGAGAAGTGGGTTGTTGCCATATGCCACTCTGTTCATTGTTGTGTGTTTGACAGGACTGGAGCAGATGTTCAGCTGTCATGGGGCTAGTGCCACAGGAGCAGAGATCTGTTGGACCAATCCTGTAATTGGGATATAGATGGTACCTCAAGCTATTGTGACCAGAGTGTAAGTGGAAAATGATGACCTATTCTCGCCTAGATAGCTTGTGATAGGCATCATCGTTTATGTGACCTGGGTGTTCTCTGTCCCATTTGGACTTGAATTTGGCTTTTATAGTTGTTTTAGCTCTTATAGTTGTTTTAGCTTTTATAGTTGTTTTAACTTTTATAGTTGTTTTAGCTTTTATAGTTGTTTTAACTTTTATAGTTGTTTTAGCTTTTATAGTTGTTTTAACTTTTATAGTTGTTTTAGCTATTTCATAAGTTGTCTCTATATCGTATTGTTTCAGGGCTCCCCCTCTTTAACAAGATTATCTGCCTCTGTCACGGATTGCCTCCCCTTAGCTCTGCAGTAGTGGTCCACCAGTGGCCAACATTCAAGAGTATCTAATATGGGTCTTCAAATGTGTCTACCTTCGCACAAGATTGCTCTTGGCAAAGTTGTAGATAGAAGGATAATGATGCTTCTATCTCACTTGAGTGTTCACAAGATGTTTTCAGAAGTCAAGAACAATGCTGCACAGGGCAGAGCACTATTAACTTATATCTGATCCGTCGCCTTTTGTGAAGAATTCAGCAATAGTTTTAGCCCGTTCATGCCCCCCTGGTGTAAATCCAGAGAAATTCATTTATAAGTATTTGCTCTATAGATGTAAATATATGTCTAGATGTATATATATTGAAAGGCCTTGCTCATACGTTTGCTGTCATACGTGTAATAATTAATCAACAATGATTGTTTTGTTTTAAAATAACATGTAACAAATTTAATAATCAATTAGTTTTTAACATGTTAAAGTAGCGACGGAATGATGGTGAATTTTAGATGTATATAAAATTGTCTTCACTGAGACTTGGGTGAGGATTTTTTTTAAATTGTCTTTTTGCTGTTTCCTTTAATAAGAACTTAGCTGGTCTAAGTGAGTCATGCAGCCGTGGTTTCGTCAATTCTTTTGTAATGAGGGCACTTCTCCACACAACTCTTCCAATGTAGGCGGTTAGTGTTGAATCACTGCTCTTGACTCACACTAGTGGCGTAGAAACTTTAGTATTGCAGCTTCGTACCACGAACTTTAGACAAAATAAAAAGAACAAATGCCTCTGCTACGTACATTGGGTTGGAAGATTAACAGATTAATTGTCTCGCTGTAAACCCACCAATGTTAGCCTCTCTGAATAATGAGACCTTTTGAGTATGAACAGTGTAACTCAGGGAAGATGATTAGAAATCATCAATATTCTTCTTGGTATTAAACGGGAAAAATATGTGCTTGGACAACGCGAATGCAATGATTTGTTTGATTTACAATTAACAAGGTACATATATCTCACAAAATGATACTATACACTTGATACACATGCGATGCACTCATTACCCATCACTGGAATCTGGGGTTGCTGCTACTTTTGCTTTTCTGTATGAACTAGCATGAAGCAATCACCAGCGCTTGCTGAAGTGGTTTATGAATATACTATTTTCATATGTTGAGGTTTCCAGCCTCACATATAACCACTTTAGCAAGAAAAACATGTCAAATTCACATTTGTAAAATATAGGTTCACAACTTTCCCTAATGGATGTACAATCTCCTCGCACAGATGTATGGACACAGTACTTTGATTAGATGCTTCGAACACTGGTCTGGGAAATTTTATTATCCCTCTTATGACTTGATTCTGATCCCTTAAGTATCCAGTCTTTGTATTTAAAATGCGGGTTTTCTTTTAAGTTATTGTCACATCGCTATTTTGTGTTTGCTTGTTTGTTATTGACAAGGCAAGCCAAGCAGAAGCCGACGAAAATAGCCGAACGACTGTGTCATGTGACCAGCGGAAAATTCTGGCGCCCAAAAATAAATAGGGTATTAGAGTCCCGATTGCGGTCCTGGGTGGACGCAGATTGTCGCCAACTTGAGGCTGCCGTTGTTCTTTGGAGTATATGATACAGTGCTCGCCATACAGGTCTTTTCCTAGTGTTAGTTATTGTAGGGAGGCGATTGTTTTCCTCAGCGCTAGTTCTATGCATAATGAGTATGTTTGTAAATCCTTAGGTTGACTATCAGTTCGACACTACCATTCTGGTTGTTGCTCGATTGAGCAAAGCTCACGATAGAGGCTTGGGTAGCCATCTTATCTGGTGTTATATCTGCACTTATATTTATATGCATTTTGGTGGCAGTTGTACATATACGTTTTTGTATTTCATTCGGCCGATTGTGGCCAAGTTTCGTCTTGGTAATAAAGGGACGTGAGCTGATAGTAAGTGTTAATTTCTTGTATCACCCATTGTTGCACAGTCATACCTTAGTGGACACGAGCCATATTATGTGTCGTAGTGAAATCTTTACAACAATGGTAATGCCCTAGCGGTGAGGGGTTGGCCAGCTAGCACCTTGCCCCCACCATAGCTAAATAGTGGTTGTGATAGTTATAAAGACGCCCAAATACTTTGATCTGTCACTTATAATGTTGGAATTCTTTGTCCGATTCTTGTGCTTCTGATTCCTTAAGTATACAGTTTTTGTATTTAAAATGCGGGTTCTCTTTTAAGTTATAAAGGCACCTGTTGCGCACATATTCTTTGGTGGCAGGATTACGCATACAAATGTTAAAATGTATGTATTTGTCTGATAAAAATATATTTATCTTTGAATGCACGTTTTTCAATCTAAAGGGACAGAACTCAGATTAGGCGATGGGTATTCATTCTGTGAGTTATCGCTCCTTGTTCGTTCCTGAAAATCGAACTCAGCGGAGGAATCTAGACTTACTTTAATCTATTCTGTGTTTGGTTAGGAATAGATGATTATGTTTCTATACAGCGATTATGAGGACAGATTATGCTGATGCTTGTGGAAACTTAGATATTCATGAATTGAATCTTTATTGAAGCTTTGTTGTGCATCGTTATGGTGAGCGATGTTTACAGGACCAGGAGCCATCTTGGAATCCTACCTATTGTCAGTCATCTATCCGAGAACAGGGATGCCCCTTATTATCCGAGGATGATCAAGAGATCACACTTATGAAAGGAAAATCTATTATGGGTGATTTAACATGCGCTCAGAAGATATTTGCTGAATGCTACTTAAAGAAATCTCCGCTAGAGTGCAAGCTACACTTATGCTAAAGGAGGTTCTGTCTAGGAGTCACCGTAAACATTATTGATGAACTGACATGACTAGTCAGTAAGGCCTGATGACGTTTTGTTAAACATTATATATTAACTGACATGATCAGTCAGTAAGGCCTGATGAATATTTATATAAGATATGGAACTCTGAACACTTGTATACTGATGTTCCATTGTGATTTTCCTCAACATGAATGCCAATTTATTATTGTACACCGTGGGTCAACGATATGCTATGGATGTCGACCGGTGTTCTTGTAACTGTACCCGTTCTGTCAAGTGTGTGCGTCAAATTAAACTGTTGAAACGTTCACAGTAGTCTGTATCATTAACTTCTGATACGTATGAGTGAGTATTTGTACTTCCAGTCAACTTTACAGAACAGTTCACACATTCGCGTATTAACAGTCACTCTACCACTCATGATCCACATTACATCCTTGTTGAGTCCTCAAGACGTTTGTAGCAAAATGACCTGTACACCTGACACTGTGCTCGGTTGTTTGAGTTGACTATTCAGTCCCGATACATCTTTACAACGTACGCTGATAAAATACAGTATACAGCATCCTAGGGTAACAGTCTTTATCAATGCGACCTCAAAAAAGGCGTTTGTCAATGTGGTAGGCCAGATTACCGGGTTTGACCTGCACAGTGAAGATTACCAGAAGTAACAGCTACTGATACCAGTTCGTTTCCCTGACGCCTGATACGACACACCAGCAGTGTTAGTCTACACTTGATTGACAGTTCCTCACGTGACCTATGAAGCGTACACTGTAACTAGGTCAGGGTTTATTGACATTTTTCGTTGGACATCACAGCATTACAAGAACGTTAGCAAGCAAATTAATTGTGTTAGCAAGAAATACAGTAAGCTGAGAAGTCCTACTTTCATCGTTGGATCTTCTGATGCTAATATTGTTGAACACTGTAATAAATTTAAATCAAAAATCTAGTATTTATTAAAGTGACAGTTCATTTTGTTTATTCAGAAACTGTGCCATTATATTTCTGAACTGAAACTCTTTCTGCAACACATTGCATTCATATGCCATTGCATTCTATTTATATGATGATATATGTATTTATGTTTAAATGTGATATATTATTTGTGTGTCTATATAGTCAGTGGTTGGTGAGGTGACTAGTATAGGATATACCGAGTCATATTGGTCTTATATTAGTGTTCTATAGGGAGCAATTTTCTTTATTGGAAATTTGCTGGCAACATCTGTTGCTATTTTTGTTAGTTGTGATGAGGTGTTCGTTTCATTGTTGTTTTTGTTAATAATTTTGTGTTCCTTAGTTTTGTTTGATCTGTTTGTATTTGTAGATCTACTCTGTCCTATAATTTAGTTTTATACACCATTTATGTTTATACACTGTGGCGTTATTTGTCTTGTTGATTCCATTGCAGTGTTTATTTGGAAATAGATTACATTTTTGTGTCAACTGATTGCTATCATTATTAGGCATCATGTCTTCATTGGAATACTTTATTGTACAAGGGAAATCCCTTGATAAGTCTGGTAAGGAATTAGAGGAGTTTGCAACTGCTCAATTTGCAATGGTATTAAAATCAGAAAAGAAGAAGCAAAAAGAGGAGAATAAATGGAAAGCAGAAGTTCAACAAAAGAAGATAGATGCTGAGAATTTAAGATTGCAGATACAAGCTGAGGAGAGAAAAGCTGCTGCTGAGGAGAAAAAATCTGCTGCTGAGGAGAGAAAGCTTCAAATAGAAGAGAAAAAATTTGAAGCTGAACAAAAAAGATTAGAAAGAGAAGCTGAGGCTGAGGAGAGAAAAGCAATAAGAGAACATGAACATCAAAAAGAACTTTTAGCATTTGAGTTGGAAAAATTGAAATTGACAAATATGAGTAATGTTAATCAGTCAAATGGTAACAGTGGTAAACCATTTACTTACAAGGTCAAGGTACCAGCGTTCAATCCTTCCAGTGACGATATTACATTCTGGCTGGATCGTTTTGAACGCTCCTGTCGAGCTCATAATGTGGATAAATCACAGTATGCTAATCAATTGTCAGAAAATTTGAAAGGTGATTCTCTGACTTGTTTAAGTTTGGTTGAAGAGTCTGACAAGGATAATTATGATGTTATCAGAGCAGCTTTATTGAAAAAATACCAGTTAACTGAGGAAGGTTACCGTATTTTGTTTAAGAAAATGGTACCTGAATCAGGGGTAGAATTCTCAGAATTCATTGCAAGGACACGTCTTACATTTAATCGTTGGATTGAGTTGTCCAAAACAGAAAAGACGTATGAAGCCCTTATGGACTTGTTGCTCAGGGACAAGATTATGTCAAGTGTTAATAAACCCTTCTTGGAATTCCTACATGAGCGTAAACCCAAGACACTAAAAGAAATGCAAGAATATTGTGACCAATACGTCACTGCACACCCTGACATAACTCTTAGCAACACTAAGATTAAAGAAGGTATGCCAGTTGCATCAGCAACACCATACAATCCTAATTATTCACACAAATTTCAAGGACCACAAAACAAGTTTGGAAAAAAAGGTAACCATAATAGTTATCAAAACCAAGGAAACCAATCATTTCAGGGTTCTTCTGCGAAGAACTGGAGACAAGCTGACAGCCCTCGATACAGAGGTGGTCATAATTATAGAAATTTCCGCAGAGGAAGTCAGTATAGAAACTATCCAAGTCATCCATCATGGAGACAACAAGACCATAATTATAGGGATACTCATTATAATGAATATGATAATGGTAACCATGAGAATTATGACTCAAACCCAAATAGGGGTTACAATAGAGGTAATAATAATGATTACAGAGGCAATAATAATCGAGGCAGATCCCAATACAAAAAACATAAATCTCATTATCAGGCAAACTCTGCACAGCAAGAGTCACATGAAGCCTATAAACAGAGTCTCTTCCCGCTCTTCCGGCGTCAGTCGCGCATGATGGAAGAGGTTCTCTTGTCTTGAATAGAGGTTTAGTTGATGGTACTCCAGTCGCAGTTCTTTTCGATTCGGGGTGCACCACCATTGGAGTGAGGCAGTCACTCGTAGATCCTTCTCGTGCCACTGGAAAAGTAGTCAAATGTATGACATTTGGCGGCACCTTAGAGAAATACTCTACTGCTATCATTAGGATTGCTACTCCTTTCTTTACAGGAGATGTACACGCATGACTTCTGCCGAATCCGATCGCTGATCTTATCATCGGTCGTATTCACGGAGTCAAAGAATGCACTCCACAACAAAATTCAGTTTGGGAAAAACAAAATATGCAAACCGCTAATGCTGTAGTCACTAGAGCTCAAGCTCTTAATGTGCCTCAATCTTCACCTACTGAAGATAATGAAATGCATAACCAAGATGATCCCTTGGTAATTTCTCGTGACTCGTTTATAAATTAGCAAGAAGAGGATCCGATTCTAAAAAAATTCTTCACTCTTGCAACAAAAGGTGATCCGAATAAAGATACAAAGCGTAAATCTTGGATTACAATGAAGAATGGCGTACTTGTACGTATGGTTCAAGACTCCGACAAGTCAAGTCATTCTCAGATTCTTGTACCCAAGAATTTGAGAGTTAAAATCTTACAACACGCACACGACTCTCAGTGTGCTGGACATATGGGTTTTTCCCGTACAAAGTCAAGAGTTCTTGCGGCTTTCTTTTGGCCTTTTGTGAACAAAGACATACGGATTTATTGTCAATCTTGTATAGTATGTCAAGAAGTCAAATCCAAAGGTCCACGCCATGCTGCACCTATTCAGGCTGCAGACATCCCTATTCGACCATTTCAGAAAATGGCGATATACATAATTGGTCCATTTAAGATCAAATCTGCTAGAGGACATCAGTTTATCTTAACGTGTGTAGATATGTGCACACGTTGGCCAGAGGCTATTCGTCTGAAGAGCATTACTACTGCTGACATTGCAGATGCTCTTTGGCTTATATTTTCTCGTTTGGGATTCCCCGGAGAAATATTATCAGATCATGGCACCCAACTAATATCGGATACCATGTCTCAAGTGATGTCGACTCTGCAGATAGAGAGATCTTTGAGTAGTATCTATCATCCTATGTCCAATGGGATGGTCGAACGGCTAAATAGAACACTCAAGAACTTACTAGGGAAGATAACTGAGGATCATCCTCAAGATTGGGATAGGGTTTTACCCGCGGCCCTCTTCGCTTACAGAGAGGTCCCCAATGAACATACAGGATTTTCTCCCTTTGAACTTGTCTTTGGCGCGCGACCATGCTGCCCTATGTCTTTGCTTCATGATCTCATAACCGCTGATAATATTACCGATGACACAAAATCTTCTTATGAATATGTCATCGCGCTGAGGCAAAAGATTATCAAAGCATGCAAATTGGCAACTTCTTCTTCTGAATTTGCTAAGCAGAAAGCAAGACAATTTGCCAATAAGAAAAGAACCTTACGACAACTTTGTCCTGGTGACAAAGCATTTGTTTTGCTACCTTGTAGGGAAAACAGACTTCTTATTTCTTGGAAAGGTCCGTACGATATAATCTCGAAAATTTCCGATGTTGACTACATTGTCGATATTGATGGTAAGAATAAAACCTTCCACATCAATATGCTTACGGAATTCCATGAACGTCCGGACTATTTACAGCCTATTTTCCAGGCAACGGACGATTCACCAGTCCAACATGGTCATTACTCATCACTGTCCGTAATACAGGATGAGAAAACAAGTTTTTCGGATGTTAATCTTCCGCTTCCGATGATTCCACTTCATTCTAGTGAATCCTGGAAAAATGTTACTGTTTCTCCTGATTTGTCTCTAGGAGAACAGCGACACGTTTCGGCTATGTTACAAACATTTCAGGATGTCCTTACTGACATTCCTGGACAAACTCATGTCATTGAACATGACATTATTCTAACTGACCATAATCCTATTAGAGTCAGACCTTATCCTATTCCTATAACGCACCAGCTACATTCGTACGCATGATGCGTCGAATTCTATCTTATCGCTCAGGTGTCATTGCGTACCTAGACGACATCTGTCTTTTCAGCGATACTTGGGAAGATCACTATTCGGGGTTAGTTGAATTGCTATCTACTCTACGCGAGTATAACCTGACAGCAAAACCCTCTAAAGCCTGTATTGGTTTTAGCGAAATTGCTTTCTTAGGTCACCGTGACGGTCATGGTTTCCTAAAGACAGAGGACCATAATACAAGTAAAATACTTAACATTTCTATTCCTAAGACTAAAAAGCAAGTGCGAAGTCTCTTAGGTCTCATACAATTCTATGGACGATTCATTCCGATTCTGTCCTCGATCATGGCACCTCTTTCTTCCTTGCTAAAGAAAGGGTCTCCTAATATAGTCCATTGGACTCAAGAATGTCAATCCTCTTTGGATAAGATCAAAACTATGTTTTCTACTGCACCTATTTTAGTGTTACCTACTACAGATAAGACATTTGTTCTTCGTAGTGACGCTTCATCCACAGGGATTGGAGCGGCACTAATGCAAGAGTACTCTGGAACTCTGCATCCTGTAATGTATATTTCCAGAAAGCTTAATGCTGCAGAAAGGAATTATTCGGTCTTAGACCGTGAACTATTGGCTATGGTATGGTCAATTCTCAAATTACAAAGATTCCTTCTAGGCGCACATTTCATAATAGAAACAGACCAGAACGCTCTTACAGCTATTCAAAGTAAAAATCTGAAGAGCGCGAGATCAACGCGATACGCGATTGCTATTCAACCTTTTCATTTTTCGGTACGAGCTATCCGTGGATCAGATAATGTGATGGCAGACATTCTGTCTAGATGCCCACATGATTCCACTTAACTGTTGAGTCTTGGACTTCTTAACACTTCCAACTCGACAACAGATTTTTCTTTTCTATATCAAGATAGATACACATTGTAATTCGTAATGATACTACGTTCATTGATATATATATTCACCGGTACTCGTTGATGATTTTTCTTTTTGTCAATCATGTACTTAGAATGCTTAAACTGAAATTGTTATATGCATTGTGTCATTGCAAGTATAGTAGTATGCGTTGGTGACACCTCCCTGGAAACATTTATGCTTAAGAGAAATGCTTTCTCTGAGAGATTGAGATGTATTCTCATCAGTCGATCTATATTTCGACTTTGCCTTAATCTGGCTTAAATAATTCCAGATATTTCTCATCTGCGCAGTATTTATGCGTTGGGAGCCTATTGTATGTTGCTCTCAGATAAAAAAAAAATGATTTTCATTTTTTTCCCCGGAGGGGTGTGGTAATCTGTTGCGCACATATTCTTTGGTGGTACGGATTACGCATACAAATGTTAAAATGTATGTATTTGTCTGATAAAAATATATTTATCTTTGAATGCACGTTTTTCGGTCTAAAGGGACAGAACTCAGATTAGGCGATGGGTATTCATTCTGTGAGTTATCGCTCCTTGTTCGTTCCTGAAAATCGAACTCAGCGGAGGAATCTAGACTTACTTTAATCTATTCTGTGTTTGGTTAGGATAGATTGTTCTTGCTTCAGAAGGTCTATGGCCCGAATCTATGTGTAGTTCTTGTCTATGTAGGACGAGTATGTCTTATATCTTGATATCTTAGTATGTTTAAGTGGAACTATTTTTCTTGTACTGTACTTTAGGGGTCAGGTGCTTTTCGGCGGATGAAGATACGTTAGAGAGTTCTTCGGTGTTGTAGAAGCCTATGGCGGGAAGTCATGTCTTAAGACCTGCCCAAAAGTTTGTGATCTCTTCAATTTGTCATGAGGACGAAGATAGTTTCTTCCAGGATTGTTTAGTCTATGAGTTCCCCAGTGGTGATTCAATAACGCCGGGAGAGCGTTTGTGCTTGCTAGTGTATTCTTATGTCAAGGTAAACGTACTTTTGCTGACTTCGTTCATTCCTAGGCTTAAGATGGGCAGACGTTTACATGAATCTACCTATGTCAGTATGTCAGAACGACATATTATCTAGCAGCACTGATTATGTTTCTATACAGCGATTATGAGGACAGATTATGCTGATGCTTGTGGAAACTTTGATATTCATGAATTGAATCTTTATTGAAGCTTTGTCGTGCATCGTTATGGTGAGCGATGTTTACAGGACCAGGAGCCATCTTGGAATCCTACCTATTGTCAGTCATCTATCCGAGAACAGGGATGCCCCTTATTATCCGATGATGATCAAGAGATCACACTTATGAAAGGAAAATCTATTATGGGTGATTTAACATGCGCTCAGAAGATATTTGCTGAATGCTACTTAAAGAAATCTCCGCTAGAGTGCAAGCTACACTTATGCTAAAGGAGGTTCTGTCTAGGAGTCACCGTAAACATTATTGATGAACTGACATGACTAGTCAGTAAGGCCTGATGAAGTTTTGTTAAACATTATATATTAACTGACATGATCAGTCAGTAAGGCCTGATGAATATTTATATAAGATATGGAACTCTGAACACTTGTATACTGATGTTCCATTGTGATTTTCCTCAACATGAATGCCAATTTATTATTGTACACCGTGGGTCAACGATATGCTATGGATGTCGACCGGTGTTCTTGTAACTGTACCCGTTCTGTCAAGTGTGTGCGTCAAATTAAACTGTTGAAACGTTCACAGTAGTCTGTATCATTAACTTCTGATACGTATGAGTGAGTATTTGTACTTCCAGTCAACTTTACAGAACAGTTCACACATTCGCGTATTAACAGTCACTCTACCACTCATGATCCACATTACATCCTTGTTGAGTCCTCAAGACATTTGGAGCAAGATGCCCTGTACACCTGACACTGTGCTCGGTTGTTTGAGTTGACTATTCAGTCCCGATACATCTTTACAACGTACGCTGATAAAACACAGTATACAGCATCCAAGGGTAACAGTCTTTATCAATGCGACCTCAAAAAAGGCGTTTATCAGCACCTAAATACTTTGATCTGTCACTTTTAATTCTGGAATACATTGTCCGATCCTTCTCTCTCGCTTCTGGGAGTTGCTAATTCGACGTTGCGATGCAGTCTGATTCGTGTCTCCGATTTCGCTGGATTATATTTCCATTTCTCAGTTCAAATCCCAGATTGTACTTTCAGGCAAACTTGCCAATGAAAGTCACGGTCTCTCAAATTAAACCAATGGTAAGCTGTTTATAACTATGTGGGTCGGGGTGTTAAATCATAATATCCCCCGCTTGTTTTATAATATCAATTTTAAAATTAAACTCGTGACCTCTTTCAGAAATGTCAGTAATACTGATAGGTTATCTGTAATCTTGATACAGCGATGGTCCAGCGGAAGCGATTACATATACCACCTGTGTTTGCGTACTTTCCTCAGACGGATTTCTTAGACAGCCAATCTGGCTTTCTTTCCATCGATCGTGCGCGACCACCTTGTGTCAACACAGATCGTCGCAATCAAAGGTGTCTATACGACTTAAGTGATAAAAGTATTATCCGCTGACCTGTCTAATTAGCCTGGTATTATTACGATTCACCTGGCAAAAAGTAAAAAAGTCTAGGCAGTGATCAGAGCAAAAATGTAAGTGCATAAAATATGCCAAATAATAGGACAATCGGTGAGGAAAATGAAGAAATGAAGTGATACTGCCGGAGAGAACGAAAGCTTCTTCGTTGCCCGTAATGTTGTAAAGGACTGGTATCCACTGGACTGTGCACTTGTTGAAGCATTGGGGCCAGGCTTTCAAGAGAGTTTAGCACTGTGACTCTTCTGGGCTGTTATTACTGAAAGGGCATCTGTAAAGATCATTATCTGTTTTTCTGCATGTTCTTTGTACTCAATAAGAGTTTCCGCTGCCTGTTTCTGTGCCTCTGCTTCAGCATTGAAGTTATTGCAGTATTTGCCAGTGGGCATTGCCGTGGAGTGAAATCTATTCTATAATTTAATGAGGATCAGCTATCTGATTCTCAATGGCATTTTTTGCTGAACCATCATTATATGCATGTGTCCAGAACATTGCTGGGTCGAAACCTGGGAACGTCACGCACCAGTTTACCCAGCTGTAAATGGGTACCTGAGTTAAGGAAAGCAAAGGCAGCGAGAAAGGAAAATGGCTACACCACCTCACAAAGCTGGACCTAGTATAGAGGATTTCCTAACACTTCACTCCCCTACGATAGTATTTGCTCCGAGACTACCTTTAGTTTTAAGCCTTGTAAACGTCAAACTAATAAACTGGGTCATCATCGGTGGCTTGGACTGTGTTTAAATTGATCAAACCACCAGCACCATAACTTTCTGACAAGCAAAACTAAATTAAGCATCCCACAATTATTTGTATTTTCTCAATTTAGCGATTACTCCGTACATTTGATTTGAGCAAACATGACTTTCCCAGGGTATAGGCGCTTTTCAAATTGTTAATCTGTCTGTGTTTGTTCGGGAAATTGAAATTTTACCTCGCGTGGCTTAAAAATTTTGGCTCCATTTATTTCCTGGAGTTTTGTGAATGGAACGGCCAGAGTTTGACTCATACTTTTAGCGGGGTTAATTGGATCTGTTAAATCAACACATGAGGTGGATTCCGTGTTATGTTGGCCATGCTGGTATTCTTTTCAGAATATTTAATAAACACATTTTTACATACAGTTCTTTGAAATACTCAAGAGGTTAGCGCTGAGAGTAAATCTTTTTAAACTGTTGCAGACGAACATAAATGTAAAATCTTTGGGGAGAAAATACAAAAGATGTAAATAAGACAACATTAAAAAGAGAACATCAAACTGACAGTCAAACAGAGCTTAGAGTAGGGAAATATCGCATGCAAATCTGAGGTGGGAAAAGCCAAAATATCTCCCATCTTCGGACATGACAAGCGGGACTTTTCCCATGCCCTAACTGGCAATAGTGGTGGTTGCGTGCGGTTTTGCAGGTTTGCTACGGAAAGCACAATTGCGTAATTGCGTGTCAGATTTTTACGCGGCGAGGACAAACATGACTTCGTTCGGGTTAAAGAGAAGGCCCTATTCACGAAATCGAGACATCACGGCCAGCAGGGGAATGGAAACAAAAGTTTAAAAAATTCCCAAAGGAAAATTAAGAAATTTGGCACTAATTCTTTAAACAAGTATGCATAGTGGAGATCAGGTGTTGGTGATTTCCCAAACGTGCTGGGTTGGCTGCAGAAATGAAAGGGAAATTGGGAACTTTATTTTTCATTTGTCTATTTTCAATATTAACGTCGAATAGTTAGAGAGCTTACTTTTTGAGGCAAAGTGACCGGCTTTGAAAGCTGGTAATGTCACGTTCCAATCTGCTTATCTGTAAATGGATACCTGACTCTGCTCTTGAGTTTAGAGAAAGCAAAGGCAGTGAGGAAGGGAACCGGTCACCCTATTTCATAAAGCCGAGACCTTGTATCATGTAGTCCCTATCAATTTACTTCACATGCAGTATCTGTAATGTGACTACATTTTACCATTTATTTCCTCTGTCCCGCTTGTGCCATTAATGGCTTTGGGGAGAAGCAGTGTTACTTCCTAGGCGAGATGTGCCGCTTTGAACAGCATACAGGGGTGTTTTCACTAGACTTCTTCCTTTTTGTTGCTGTTGATCAGAATCGACATCAATGGGCTCCAGGCAAACGTATAGGTGCCCAGTCTACCTCTGTCGAAGGGTATGAATGCTAATTGTTCCTGTAGCTCGCTGGTTGTATACAAGCTGTCCACAGTATCTCTCCCTTATAAATATCTATAATAATAATAATAATAGCCCCTTCAGTCATAACTGACTATGGGAATGCGCCCCTGAGGTGACAGCCCTCAGCTGCTTATTTTCCTGGTGCTCCTTTCGACGTTTTCTCCTCACCTCTGCTTCTTGTGTGAGCCTCTCTTCGCCCAATAGCATCGCCACTTAGTGCGATCGGCAGCTTCATCCTCCCATGTTGCTGGATCCATGTCCAGTGCCCTCATATCCCTCTTGCACTTATAACCGGTAACTGCTACTTCCCGTGTTTTGCCGACACCTATAGGGTGAAGCTGGAGTGTCCTCTCCAGGGCGCGAGCTTGGGCACAGTTATATGGAGATCAAGCTGTTGCCCATGCAGCATGTTCCCCCTCTCCACACAGCCGGTAGATCCAAAGGAACGGCAGTAGCCGATACAGTTTGGTACCAGCCATGTCGCAGGAGTTGCCAGAATAATGTCGAATCGACATTAGACTGCCTTAGGGACTCCGACTCCGGATTTATCCTCAGGGTTTACTCCCGAAGCCAATTCCATAAATGGATATTCCCGCAAGGCAGCGGTGGTTTGAATTCAGAGTTCCTTCTCTTAGATAAGCTACTAACCAAGGATCACGAGCCCTATCTGCCCGAAGCTGCTGGTTTTAAGGCGCCAGTCGCTCGCCTTTGCCCCATCTCCCGTCAGTGGAAACAGTTCCGCCGGGCTCAAATTGAGCCGCACGTGAAGGCCGGGAGCTGGACTTAGTTGTCAGAGGCTGTTTGATGCGCGTGCCATAGAAGTATTTTATCTGCAGTGAGAGCTTATATAAATATCTAATGCTCCTACTATGGGTCCTCTTGAAGCTAGACTGTCAGCTCTTTCATTGCTGCATAACCTGCATGACTAGGACAGTAGATCCACACAAGTTCCTGAAGATTCGAGGCTTCTATGGAGGTTTTCGGTTCATGCCGGAGCCACCAACTTTGGACCTTCTGAAGCATGGATTGTGAGTCTGATACAATAACTGCCCTTGTTAATGAAGTTTCAGACTTCTTTAACAGTGACTATCGATCTCCCATTCGTACGTCATCTCACTCTGTAGCTATGTCTTCTACATTTGAAGGCCTGTGATGATAGTTGATTTCATTGCATTCTGACGGCATGTCTATATACCAATTTTTGTATTATGTGTCCCGTGTTGTTCCTGGGGTTCAGTGTTAATACTGATTATTGGCTGTTGCTCTTGAGTCTGTTGCATTTCTTCTTTGTCTTTGCCAGATTAGTTTGTAGTCTAACTTGTCATTCACTCATTTTCCCGTGTGCTCCGGGCGGAGCTTAAAGCCACTACTACAGCTGGTCCCCTTGCAGGAAACCTGCGTCAAGCAGTCTCATGGTCTTCTATTGGTGATTTCTTAGGCAATTTGTTTTACACGAGGTTGCAAGCTTACACGAGGTTGCAAGCTTACAAGAGGTTGCAAGCTTACATGAGGTTGCAAGCTTACATGAGGTTGCAAACTTACATGAGGTTGCAAGCTTACATGAGGTTGCAAGCGTAATGAGGATGCAAGCTTACAGAGGTTGTAAGCTTACTTGAGGTTGCAAGCTTACAAGAGGTTGCAAGCTTACAACAGGTTGCAAGCTTACATGAGGTTGCAAGCATACATGAGGTTGCAAGCGCCATGCATATCATAGTCTATTTGCTTTTCCTTATCGCTATTATTCCATTTATACGAGATTGTCACATGGCTCCAACTGCGTTAAAAAAAAAATTGCTAAATTTTCTTCAGATTGAAAAAGAAAATAATGAAGAACAGTTGCAAACCCTAACTAAATGCTTTAACAACAAAAACTCTCAAAGGATAATTGAACACCAAACACCAGAACAACAGCAAAATAATAATTGTAAAATAAAATCAGAAACGAAACCGAACCAAGTCATTACACTAAACCTAAAAGAAAATAAAGATAATGAAAGAATGTGTAATTGGATCGTCTACTTTGGTCCTTTATCACTAACCGACAAAGCAGTCAGTGGCCACCACGCCTGGTGGCGTCTTCTAGGGCAGCAATAAACTGTCTCCACTTTGCTCGGTCGGCAGCCATCCTTCATATGATGCCCGAGCTTTGGGTCATGCTTTGCATCTCGGCCTCCACAGTTCTCCAGCAGGAAACTTTTGGCCTGTCTCTATTTCGCTTTCCTTCTAGAGTCCATAGCAAGGCAGCTCTGCTGATGGTGTCAGTGTCCCTTCTGAGGATGTGGTCATCCCAATTTCAGCGTCTACCCGCTATGATGGTTCTCATGTCTTCTTGATGGCTCCGAGTTAGCAGTTCTCGGTTGGTGATGGTGCTAGGCAGGTTGTGTGAAAAGAGGACAGTTTGGACATTTCTTTTTCTGTTACTCTCCAGCACTCTACACCATACAGAAGTAGAGAATTTAGGCAAATCTTGTATGTTTTTAACGTAGTATGTATAGTTGACTGACTGCTTTGACGGTCGGCGGCTAAGGATCAAAGAAGAAAGAAGAAGATGTATAGTTGAATACCTTAATGTTTGTTTGTTTCAATCCCCATGGGTTCGAGTTATTCACTCTTTTACCCTTGCAACAAAATTTGGGGTATTGGTTTTGGGCTCTCTTGCAACCCCAGAGAACTTCCCCGACTTAGTGGGCGCAGCTGGTGGAGGTAAAACCAGACCTACTAATTGGCATTTGTGCAATGCCACGAGAAGGATGGTTCTCTACCCTGCAAAGGGGGTCATTGTGAGGCGGTGGTGCAGCCACCGATTCTATCTCCTTGTCAGAAGACGCCGTCCTAACAGACACATACAGCTCTGCCCCATCTGAACTGAGAAGGGTCGTCACCAGAAGCGCCACGCACAGTCTTATGGGAGCAGCGTTCTCCTGCGGATAAGTGTGAACTTAGACATGCGTGGCTTAAGATAAATGGCATCTCTAACAGCGATCAGTGGAAAACAAAACTGTATAATAATGTTTTAAATGTTTATGCTATATGCACGCATGCAATATTTTTAAAAAAATATAGTAAAGAAACATTTCCATGTGACTAATTGCCTTGTTTTTCGTGGAAATACGGAAAAGGTGCGCGTTACATCGTGAAATCTAAATTGAACACGCATTAAAAAAAAACGCGAATGCCTTGCAATATTTTCACGGTGTATTTTCGGGAAAATACGAAAACGGTAAGCATTGCACCATAAACGCTAAATTAAACATCCGTTAAAAGAACACCGTATGACTTTCAATTTTCTCATGGTGAAATGACCACTGACTATAAGCCTTAATAAGTTTGACTACAGAGATCCAATGAAGGATCTAAACATAATAAATAAACCAATGGATGGACGAACGGGGGACAAGAGAAACGTGTTGTACGCCTTTTCCAGATATCTCTATGTTTTTCTTTTATTAACAGCAGAGGCAGATAATTAGTTCTGACATGAGAACGAATATTTGGCGCGAAGCTCCCCTAACACAAACAAGCCAGATTTTTATCATGGTGATTTTCTGTTATTTCTGGCTTGAAAAAAAGTGTTTCAAAAATGTCTTGGCCATGCGATCTTGTGTCTTTGTTTTTAAAAAGAAAATTTGAAGAGAATAATAAAACAGGAGGTAGAAGAGAATAAATAAAATCGTGAAGGTGACACAAGTATCTTTTTGTTTTCGCTAGGAGTGCATTAAATAACAAGCGGACGTGAAGGACAATCATGTCAAGAATACAGACGGTTACAGGAACGTTCATTGCGCTGGGAAATACGAGGTATATTGAGATCAACAGAATTCACGTCCAATAATATTCAATTCAAAGTCAAGTCAGTCCTATTGTATGACTCTGAAACACGGCGAACAACAAAAACAACAACCAAAAAGCTACAGCCTTTCATAAATGGGTGCTTGAAGTGGTATGACAAGATCACTTCTTCTTCGTTCGCCGTCAGACTTCTAAATTCATGACTCTAACAAAGGCAGTTGTCAGCTCACGGTCCCTGACATCTCGCTCGCCCTCAGACTTCCACATTAATGACTCTAACAAAGGCAGTAGTCAGCTCACGGTCCCTGACATCTCCAAACAGTTTTCCGCGGAGAGAAGTAGGCTGTTGTCTTGTGCTACTCAGTTTACTGCTTTATATTGGACAGGACTGGAGCAGATGTTCTGTTGTCATAGGACTGTTGCCCTAGGTGCAGAGATCTGTTGTAACAATCATGTACTTGTAGTATAGACGGTACCTCAGTCTCTTGTGTCCAGTGCGTAGGTGGAAAATAATGACCTGGTCTCGCCTAGATAACTGATGATATGCATCATGTTTTAATACGACCTGGATGTTTTCTTTCCCATTTGGACTTGAATGTGGCTTTTATAGTTGTTTTCGCCATTTCATAAGTTGTCCCTATATCATTATGTTGTAGTGTTCCTCCTTTAGCAAGTGTATCTGCCTCCTCATTTCCTGGAATGTTGCAATGGGCTGGTATCCACTGGATTGTGCACTTGTTGAATCGTTTGGCCAGTCTTTCAAGAGAGTTTATCAGTCTTTCAAACCCTTTGCGTGGTGGCTCTTCAGAGCTGTTATTACTGAGAGTGCACCTGTAAAGATTACAGTCATTTTCAGGACTAGCCGTTTTCACGGCTTTAGCATGCTACCTTGTTTTCCCGAATAGTCTATTGTAGGGTTTCATATTTAACAACACTGAATTAGTGTTGACAGAGTTCATTTAATTTTTTTTAATGAAAATTGCGCTCTGATATAACCAAAGGACTTGAGTCTAGGTTGAAAATAATACGAGTCGCCAAAATAAAGCAAAAGCCTTAAATAAAAATAAAATTATTACAAATAAACGTGGCTATGCGGGAGTTCTGCCGTCCAGAATTGTTATAAAGCACATAACGAGAACCTGGTCTCCGCATTCAGTTTTGTCAGCTTTATATATTATTCATATAGTATTATTAATATGTCAGGATGTTGGTCTTTTCAAGGGTGGCGTTTGTAAACACGCGTATGTTAACGCCCATATGAGGATGTAAAAGATAAACCAAGTCCCATAGCAGACACCGCAATAGATGAGTGACGTGTTATAGACTTAACCTAGTCCCATAGCAGACACCGCAATAGATGAGTGACGTGTTATAGACTTAACCTAGTCCCATAGCAGACACCGCAATAGATGAGTGACGTGTTATAGACTTAACCTAGTCCCATAGCAGACACCGCAATAGATGAGTGACGTGTTATAGACTTAACCTAGTCCCATAGCAGACACCGCAATAGATGAGTGACGTGTTATAGACTTAACCTAGTCCCATAGCAGACACCGCAATAGATGAGTGACGTGTTATAGACTTAACCTAGTCCCATAGCAGACACCGCAATAGATGAGTGACGTGTTATAGACTTAACCTAGTCCCATAGCAGACACCGCAATAGATGAGTGACGTGTTATAGACTTAACCTAGTCCCATAGCAGACACCGCAATAGATGAGTGACGTGTTATAGACTTAACCTAGTCCCATAGCAGACACCGCAATAGATGAGTGACGTGTTACAGACTTAACCTAGTCCCATAGCAGACACCGCAATAGATGAGTGACGTGTTATAGACTTAACCTAGTCCCATAGCAGACACCGCAATAGATGAATGACGTGTTATAGACTTAACCTAGTCCCATAGCAGACACCACAATAGATGAGTGACGTGTTATAGACTTAACCTAGTCCCATAGCAGACACCACAGTAGATGAGTGACGTGTTATAGACTTAACCTAGTCCCATAGCAGACACCGCAATAGATGAGTGACGTTTTATAGACTTAACCTAGTCCCATAGCAGACACCGCAATAGATGAGTGACGTGTTATAGACTTAACCTAGTCCCATAGCAGACACCGCAATAGATGAGTGACGTGTTATAGACTTAACCTAGTCCCATAGCAGACACCGCAATAGATGAGTGACGTGTTATAGACTTAACCTAGTCCCATAGCAGACACCACAATAGATGAGTGACATGTTATAGACTTAACCTAGTCCCATAGCAGACACCGCAATAGATGAGTGACGTGTTATAGACTTAACCTAGTCCCATAGCAGACACCGCAATAGATGAGTGACGTGTTATAGACTTAACCTAGTCCCATAGCAGACACCACAATAGATGAGTGACGTGTTATAGACTTAACCTAGTCTCATAGCAGACACCACAATAGATGAGTGACGTGTTATAGACTTAACCTAGTCCCATAGCAGACACCACAATAGATGAGTGACGTGTTATAGACTTAACCTAGTCCCATAGCAGACACCACAATAGATGAGTGACATGTTATAGACTTAACCTAGTCCCATAGCAGAATCCACAATAGATGAGTGACATGTTATAGACTTAACCTAGTCCCATAGCAGACACCACAATAGATGAGTGACATGTTATAGATTTAACCTAATCCCATAGCAGACACCACAATAGATGAGTGACATGTTATAGACTTCACCTAGTCCAATAGCAGACACCGCAATAGATGAGTGACATGTTATAGACTTAACCTAGTCCCATAGCAGACACCACAATAGATGAGTGACGTGTTATAGACTTAACCTAGTCCCATAGCAGACACCACAATAGATGAGTGACATGTTATAGACTTCACCTAGTCCCATAGCAGACACCGCAATAGATGAGTGACATGTTATAGACTTAACCTAGTCCCATAGCAGACAACACAATAGATGAGTGACATGTTATAGACTTAACCTAGTCCCATAGCTGACACCACAATAGATGAGTGACATGTTATAGAGTTCACCTAGTCCCGTAGCAGACACCGCAATAGATGAGTGACATGTTATAGACTTAACCTAGTCCCATAGCAGACACTACAATAGATGAGTGACATGTTATAGACTTCACCGAGTCCCATAGCAGACACCGCAATAGATGAGTGACATGTTATAGACTTCACCTAGTCCCATAGCAGACACCACAATAGATGAGTGACATGTTATAGACTTCACCTAGTCCCATAGCAGACACCACAATAGATGAGTGACATGTTATAGACTTCACCTAGTCCCATAGCAGACACCACAATAGATGAGTGACGTGTTATAGACTTAACCTAGTCCCATAGCAGACACCACAATAGATGAGTGACATGTTATAGACTTAACCTAGTCCCATAGCAGACACCACAATAGATGAGTGACATGTTATAGACTTAACCTAGTCCCATAGCAGACACCACAATAGATGAGTGACATGTTATAGACTTCACCTAGTCCCATAGCAGACACCGCAATAGATGAGTGACATGTTATAGACTTAACCTAGTCCCATAGCAGACACCACAATAGATGAGTGACGTGTTATAGACTTAACCTAGTCCCATAGCAGACACCACAATAGATGAGTGACATGTTATAGACTTCACCTAGTCCCATAGCAGACACCACAATAGATGAGTGACATGTTATAGACTTCACCTAGTCCCATAGCAGACACCGCAATAGATGAGTGACATGTTATAGACTTAACCTAGTCCCATAGCAGACACCACAATAGATGAGTGACATGTTATAGACTTAACCTAGTCCCATAGCAGACACCACAATAGATGAGTGACATGTTATAGACTTCACCTATTCCCAAAGCAGACACCGCAATAGATGAGTGACATGTTATAGACTTAACCTAGTCCCATAGCAGACACCACAATAGATGAGTGACATGTTATAGACTTCACCTAGTCCCATAGCAGACACCACAATAGATGAGTGACATGTTATAGACTTCACCTAGTCCCATAGCAGACACCACAATAGATGAGTGACATGTTATAGACTTAACCTAGTCCCATAGCAGACACCACAATAGATGAGTGACGTGTTATAGACTTAACCTAGTCCCATAGCAGACACCACAATAGACGAGTGACATGTTATAGACTTTACTTAGTCCCATAGCAGACACCACAATAGATAAGTGTCATGTTATAGACTTAACCTAGTCCCATAGCAGACACCACAATAGATGAGTGACATGTTATAGACTTAACCTAGTCCCATAGCAGACACCACAATAGATGAGTGACATGTTATAGACTTCACCTAATCCCATAGCAGACACCGCAATAGATGAGTGACATGTTATAGACTTCACCTAGTCCCATAGCAGACACCACAATAGATGAGTGACATGTTATAGACTTAACCTAGTCCCATAGCAGACACCACAATAGATGAGTGACATGTTATAGACTTCACCTAGTCCCATAGCAGACACCACAATAGATGAGTGACATGTTATAGACTTCACCTAGTCCCATAGCAGACACCACAATAGATGAGTGACGTGTTATAGACTTCACCTAGTCCCATAGCAGACACCACAATAGATGAGTGACATGTTATAGACTTAACCTAGTCCCATAGCAGACACCACAATAGATGAGTGACGTGTTATAGACTTAACCTAGTCCCATAGCAGACACCACAATAGATGAGTGACGTGTTATAGACTTAACCTAGTCCCATAGCAGACACCACAATAGATGAGTGACATGTTATAGACTTCACCTAGTCCCATAGCAGACACCACAATAGACGAATGACGTGTTATAGACTTAACCTAATCCCATAGCAGACACCACAATAGACGAGTGACATGTTATAGACTTAACCTAGTCCCATAGCAGACACCACAATAGATGAGTGACGTGTTATAGACTTAACCTAGTCCCATAGCAGACACCACAATAGATGAGTGACGTGTTATAGACTTAACCTAGTCCCATAGCAGACACCACAATAGATGAGTGACGTGTTATAGACTTCACTATACTAGATCTTGATTTTATGAGGTGGGATGAGCAGTTCCCTTCTTAGCTGCCTTTGCTTTCCCTACTTCAAGAGCAGAGTCAGGTATCCATTTACAGCCGAGTAGACTGGCGCGTGAAACTACCAGGTTTATATCCCGGAATTCTGTTATTTTACCGCGCGAAGCTAGCGCTGTTACCACTTACCCTATCCGACGCTCATGTGAGAATTTGTACCAATGTAAAAGTCCTCAACGTAGAGCAATGAAGAGCGTAAATGTCATAAGCCCTGCGGTTAAGAAAAACTCATATAATTACATTTGGTATTTTCTTTCATGTAAGTAATTTGGTGTTGAGATTGTTCGGTCTGACGCTGTTTGACATTGTTCCGTATGACGCTGCAGATAAAACGTGTTATTTTGAGATTGTTCCGTATAACACTGCAGATAAAATGTGTTATTTTAAGATTTTTTGGTATGACGCTGCAGATAAAATGTGTTATTTTTGAGATTGTTCGGTACGACGCTACAGATAAAACGTGTTATTTTGAGATTGTTCGATATTACGCTGCAGATAAAACATGTTATTTTGATATTGTTCGCTCTGACACTGCAGATAAAACGTGTTATTTTGAGATCGTTTGGTATGACGCTGAAGATAAAACATGTTATTTTGAGATTGTTCACACTGACGCTGCAGATAAAACGTGTTATTTTGAGGATCGTTTGGTATGAACTGAAGATAAAACATGTTTATTTTGAGATTTGTTCACACTGACACAGCAGATAAAACGTGTTTTATTTTGAGATCGTTTGGTATGACGCTGAAGATAAAACATGTTTATTTTGAGATTTTGTTACACTGACTGCAGATAAAACGTGTTTTTTTTGAGATCGTTTGGTATGACGCTGAAGATAAAACATGTTTATTTTGAGATTGTTTTCACACTGACACTGCAGATCATAAAAGTGTGTTATTTTGAGATCGTTTGTAAATGACGCTGAAGATAAAACATGTTATTTTGAGATTGTTCACACTGACGCTGCAGATAAAACGTGTTATTTTGAGATTGTTTGGTATGACGCTGAAGATAAAACATGTTATTTTGAGATTGTTCGCTCTGACGCTGCAGATAAAAACGTGTTTATTTTGAGATCGTTTGGTATGACGCTGAAGATAAATAACATGTTATTTATTTGAGATTGTTCGCTCTGACGCTGCAGATAAAAACGTGTTTATTTTGAGATCGTTTGGTATGACGCTGAAGATAAAACTTGTTATTTTGAGATTGTTCACACTGACACTGCAGATAAAACGTGTTATTTTGAGATCGTTTGGTATGACGCTGCAGATAAAACATGTTATTTTGAGATTGTTCACACTGACGCTGCAGATAAAACGTGTTATTTTGAGATCGTTTTGGTATGACGCATGAAGATAAAACATGTTATTTTTGAGATTGTTCACACTGACACTGCAGATAAAAACGTGTTATTTTTGAGATCGTTTGGGTATGACGCTGAAGATAAAACATGTTATTTTGAGATTGTTCGCTCTGACGCTGCAGATAAAACGTGTTATTTTGAGATCGTTTGGTATGACGCTGAAGACAAAACATGTTATTTTGAGATTGTTCGCTCTGACGCTGCAGATAAAACGTGTTATTTTGAGATCGTTTGGTATGACGCTGAAGATAAAACATGTTATTTTGAGATTGTTCACACTGACACTGCAGATAAAACGTGTTATTTTGAGATCGTTTGGTATGACGCTGAAGATAAAACATGTTATTTTGAGATTGTTCACACTGACACTGCAGATAAAACGTGTTATTTTGAGATCGTTTGGTATGACGCTGAAGATAAAACATGTTATTTTGAGATTGTTCGCTCTGACGCTGCAGATAAAACGTGTTATTTTGAGATCGTTTGGTATGACGCTGAAGATAAAACATGTTATTTTGAGATTGTTCGCTCTGACGCTGCAGATAAAACGTGTTATTTTGAGATCGTTTGGTATGACGCTGAAGATAAAACATGTTATTTTGAGATTGTTCACACTGACACTGCAGATAAAACGTGTTATTTTGAGATCGTTTGGTATGACGCTGAAGATAAAACATGTTATTTTGAGATTGTTCACACTGACACTGCAGATAAAACGTGTTATTTTGAGATCGTTTGGTATGACGCTGAAGATAAAACATGTTATTTTGAGATTGTTCGCTCTGACGCTGCAGATAAAACGTGTTATTTTGAGATCGTTTGGTATGACGCTGAAGATAAAACATGTTATTTTGAGATTGTTCGCTCTGACGCTGCAGATAAAACGTGTTATTTTGAGATCGTTTGGTATGACGCTGAAGATAAAACATGTTATTTTGAGATTGTTCACACTGACACTGCAGATAAAACGTGTTATTTTGAGATCGTTTGGTATGACGCTGAAGATAAAACGTGTTAAAGGTAAAGGTAGTTCCATAATAGTAATACGATAGACGAGTAAAGTGTTTCAGACTTCACTATACTAGGTCCAGATTTTATGTAATGGGGGTAACCGGTTGCCTTCCTTGTTGCCTTTGCCTTCCTTAAGTCAAGAGCAGTCAGGTTTCCATTAACAGCCGGGTAGAATAGTGCGGGTGGTTACCAGGTATCGAACCGGGAATCCCGTAACTTTGCCGCTGGAGGCTAGCAGTACAACCACGCTGCCAATTGGACTCTTATTTCAGAGTTTATTCCAGTTTACAAATATGGAGTTGAGTTCACTGACTTCGAGCGATGAGGAGCTTACATTTGATAAGCCCTGTAATTTAGAAAAAGATATGTCATTATATTTGGTGTTTGCTTTCATGAAAGTAATTGGGTGTCATGATAGTTCGGTGTAACGCTGCATAATATCAAGTGTTATGACAAGGAACACGAAGAGGAGTTTATAAATTGTCTCCTCCAGGCAGCTGTAATTATATTTTAAGAGCCGGCGTGACTTAAGCGAATAAGCGGGCACTAAGAGGCACGTAGAAACGTGACAAGAATTTATCAGATAATTAATTAATTACAACTAATCAGCTAGAAAAAAACAGCAGTCAATCATTATGTGTCATGTATTCTAGACTTTCTTCCAGGAGTCCCCCGTTTTTTTTTTTTTTTTTTGGTTATCTTCTTCTTATTTGCTCGGTTTATGCATTTTTGTTTTCTTTCAATCCTTTTAAATAGAAGGAAACACCATACAAGAAATACCCACAAGCTATGTCAACGATTCAAAAGAGTTGTGATACAATGGATCCTCCCTCCCGGCGATCTTTGTCCTCTCAAGACTGTGTGTGGTCCCGGCTGCCGGGCCCTCCCAGTATAGTAAAGGCAGTGCTATGTCTGTGTCCGTCTGGATAACGTCATTTGACAGTGGTAGAGGCTCGGCCGCTGCTACGCCATTAATGAATAGGGCCGTGTCCTGTCGAGACTGTGTGAGGTCCCGATTGCCGGGTCCTCCCAGTTCAGGTGGGCCAGAGCTTGTTTATTCTTGGTAATGCAGCTCGGCAGTGGTAGAGGCTCGGCGCCGGCTGCGCCTACGCCTCGATACGTCTTGTCACGGAGATATAACCCCCTTTTTGCAGGGTAGAGAACCTCTTGTCTCGTGGCATTGCACCTTCGCTACCCGACGGGAGGTTCCCTGGGGTTGCAACAAAGCCCAAGGTCGATCGTCTCGGAGATATAACCCCCTTTGCAGGGTAGAGAGCCATCAAACCTCGGAACATGGCACACACTCCATAGTGGGACTGGTGCATTATGCTTCTGAGTCTAGGATGCTCCCTGGGGTTGCAAGAAAGCCCACCTTCCACAGACATGTGGAGGCGTAGGCTTCGCCACCGCGACACTATGCTGTCTGGCTGCTCGTGCCATGGCCGGTGACTGATTGCTCGTGTCAGTCTCGTCTCGGAGATATAACCCCCCTGCAACGGGTAGAGAGTGTCAAACCTCTTGGTATCACACGCACGCCAAAATGGGCCTGGTGTACCATACCGCTGAGTCTAGGATGCCCCCTTGGGGTTGAAACAAAGCCCACACCTCACCTCCCATAACTGGCTCAAGGGTATGAACGAGTGAATAACTCGTCCCCTAAAGGGCAAAAGAGTGAATAACTCGCGCCCAGGGATTCAAACAAACAAACATACAATGGATCCCATCTCATTGGATCATTCCCGGCATTGAAGAGGCTGGCTAATTGGCAAAGGAAGGTGGAAAACTACCTCAGAATGATACACGCATAACTTTCGAAGACGCAAAGAGTTTTATCAGCAGCAGACACGGGAACAAATGGGAAGTAGAGCAAATAGACCAGCAAATAAATGATGTATATTACCAGCTCAGCAGAAGAGAACAAGTGGTAATCGTCATACTCCACACGGGCTACAACAGATGGAAATATCATCTATTCAGCATGCTAAAGATCGAACCTACCGCTGAATGGAACTGAGGTACCGATAAAAAGACAGCTGAACTTCTGCTTCAAAGATGCCCAACAAATCTAGAACAGTGAAAGCACATTTAGCAGTCACTAGTACCATTTGTGGAAAAACTCTATGGAGGTGAAAATAGTCGCAAGCTTACCACTGCTTTCTCTGAAAATATTCAAATAAACGTTTGAGAGTATATGAAGCAGCAGAAGAAGAAGAACGGACGAAAGAACGATCGAACGAACTTTATTTTCAAAGGGTTGAGAATTGGGCACACAGGCCCGTCTGACATTCTGCCCTTTCTTTTTCTCACCTTTCATACTGAATTCATTTATTCTCACATGCATTTTATATATCAATTTCAAGGAATTCAACGTTGTAAAGTAAAATAAAATAGCACACTCATATTAACATTAACTACTTAAAAGCATGACATAAAATATGTTGAAACGTACAAACATTGTCATTAGAAGCTACAGCTGACATTATAAGAAAAGATAATCCGATTGGGAAGGGGGGCGCCATGTAATCAGAACTAATAAAGTATTCAAAAATTGATTGTATGAATAAGAAGAAGAAGAAGAAGAAGAAAAGAGGAAGAAAAGAAACAGAAACAGGACATCAGAGGACAAACATTCTAACTATCAGACGCCACAGTTAAGCTTTCATATGTTTCCATCATAACTCTTGCTCCCAATGAAGCATAGACCGTCATTACATGCCTGCACAGCCTTCTTGTTCTCTTAATACCTTTCACTTCTGTCTCGAATTCCCTTCTGAGTGTGTGTGTGGTGTGTGTGTGTGTGTGTGCGTGCGTGCGTGCGTGCGTGTGTGTGTGTGTGTGTGTGTGTCTGTCTGTCTGTCTGTCTTTTTTCTTTTATTTCTCCCTCCCTCTCTTATCTTAAGGATTCCAGAATAAAGACAGATTTTTAATGTTACCAGCAACTTTCCTCAATGTTGTGGTGTCCTATCAAAAACCGGTGTCTTCATCTCATCTCCTGTTCCACTGGAACTTGCCTGGTTCCACATCGGTGATCGTGTCATACCATTTCCATCCTTCTATTCTGCTGATCGCACCAAGTGCCGATGTTATTTACGGCGCCACCTCAGATTGGGTGAAAAGAAGCTCACACATCAAGCCGAAGAGAAGAGAAAACGTCGAAAATCAGGAAAATAAGCAGCTGAGGGCTGTCACCTCAGGGGCGCATTCCCATTGTCAGTTATGACTGAAGGGGCTGTTATTATTATTATTATTATTCTGCTCTAGTACATACTTATGAAATTATTTAACTACGTGGTTTCCGCTTTTGTTGTTCTCCGTGTTTCGTAGCCATACAATGAGACTGCCATGACATTTGTGTTGAAGATTCAGATTTTACCTTTGGAATTGAATTTTTTTTAATTTTCTAATATTTCCAATTGCACTGAAATCTTCTATCCCCAGGATATGAGGTAGAGAATGATAGAGAAGCACATAGAGAAGAGAACTGGAGACACAAGGGAAAGGTATACAGAAGAAAGCCCTTGAGTAGATGGCACAGGATAGTCCAATATCTTTTACTTATTTATAAGATTATCTTTCTCTGTTCCCTTTTTTCTCACTATTCCATTCGCCGTCTGAGTCTTCATCTTTCGTAAATTAAATCTGCATTAACATCTCTTCTTTATCTTTACGAAAACTACTTTTATTTTCCATTTTAAGTAGGTTTCCTTGTTTTCATCCACTTTTCACAAAGTTTTCGAGAGATTTATTTAACCGTGTTCTATTTCTCTGTCCTGTTGACTAGGCTTGCACAATAACAAGAAGATGTATCTTCAGTGCAAAAGCTAATTTTCTGCAATTATCTAGAGCATTCATTATGCACTTCCTGTATTTTTATCTTAAACTACTTTTATTTAACTTCTCGTGGGTTTTATATATTTGTCGCGTTTCTGATCTTTGAATGGAAAAATAACTATGTTCTACTTATCGTTGAGAGCTGAAAACTTTGCATGCAGCTCCTTTTCATGGGCCATTTTTAATCTTGTAATTTTTCGCCGGCAATGATCCAATTTTATATTAACGAGGCGTGTTCAAATGAAACCCGCCAGTGCTGCGCTATGTGGACATTTGTAGGAGGAGCATGATGACGTCACATCTGACGTAATAAGCACATACGCATTGTAGCGAAAGGTTTTCCTATTATGATAATAGTGGTAGAGCAGAAGTAGAATCTCTCTCCAGAAAGTATGAAGTTCCAGTGCCCGAGAAGTACACTGGTATCACAAGTGAGTTACAGCTGTGAATACTCTGAGCTGGACAATAGATTTAGGCTTCAGAAGTATAAGTTGCTACTTTCGCTATCGTAACCCTATGTGATAATATAATTAAATTTGAAAAGGTAACTCAAAATTTAACAGTTAAAAATTTAACAAGTCAAATGAGTACAATTATCCAATTTATTATGTACATCTATATATTCTTGTAATGATAAATGGGTGTTGGAAGATGGTAAAATGTATGATTATTTACAGTTACAAACTAAAATAACTAATAGAAAAAGTCTTGGATTTATCTTCCACTGAATTTACAACAAAAGGATTGTCACATTATCTCTTGCCATCTAGTTGTCATCATTAGACAGTCGTTTAGAAACTGCTCACAGGATTTGTTGGATGGATACAAAGAAACTCAACTTTAGCCACGTCTGCTCGAGGTTCCTCCGACACACTGGAGTATGGAAGACTTTCCTTCAGCCCGCCCTATAACTACGGGGGACTAAGGTGTTGAAGTTTGGTTGACCTCTAGGCTTTAGTGAGCTGGACCAACTTCTTCAAGTCTTTAGTTTCTCGATCAGGAATGATCATAAACATTGATCATAAAAACCTGGAACAAGAAGTAATAGGTGGCCATGTTGTTCCAACAATCTCACCACCAACTACTGTTCATGATGCGACCATGTCTTCAGTGTTTGTATATAAATGAATGAATCATGGTAGTATGTTACAGAGATAGCATGATAAGATAATGTATACTGTGCAGAATTAACAAAATACATGAATAAATCATATGTTATGATACATGGGTACGATATAACCTTTGCCTTCCACTTATGGATGTCAAGTCACTTAATTACTTGCTGGTATGTCGTAAGCTTCCAGGCAAGAATTAGCCATGATATATTTGGCTAACCAATTAATGGTTATGCTTCCTGACAATACCGGTGAAGGTTATCTCTGGTTAGCGTCATTCTCTTTTTTATTATATCTGATACAATCAATCAGAAATAAAATCTGAAATAAAATGATATTATTCATACATATATCTTTAATAAACTTACATACCCTCTTAGGATCTATAAGCTCACGGTGAGATTATTTTGGTTGAAGTTAATCTGCCCTGCATGCAGCGTGAAAAAAATAACTTTTCTAGCAGATACTGTCTTCCAGTTTCTCACTTTGGCTTCTGGATTTTGTGTGTGTGATTTTCAACGCGTCCCTCTGTCCTTATATTTCAGTCTCTCGCGCGTACGAGAAAGCACCTCTAAAAGTCCCAAAAGATTTTCGTTTCATCTCCTGGTTTGAGGCTATTTGAAGCAATCTGTGTTTTTCCTGTGCTTGTTTTTTTCTTCTGTTCACTACACACTTATATTCTTCCGTCCTTTCTATGTATCATTTCCTTTTCCCCATATGAGGCTTTCATTACATATAAGTTTTATACAAATCCGTTGAGGCTTGTTAGTGTAATAAATTTTTTAAAGATTATTAGCTAACTTTTAGCCGATGTGATGAAGGTGAAAAATATTAATTATCTTTAAAACTATTTATATTTGAATAATATCCTTTTGGATATAATTCCTAGTCTATCTCCTTTGTTGAATTATTTTTATTTAATATTATTCCAACCAGGCGTTCTCCTGTAGTGAATAATTTAATGTCCAGTAAATGCAAACTATGAAAGTCCGCCATTCATTCCTATTAGCTATTTCCCCATTCTTCAGTAATACTGTATGGCTTTTAACCGTAATTCACATTTCCCTTCTACTACAAACTTCAAAGAAAGACTGCCGCGCTGACCTTGCGCTGGTGTGTGTGTGTGGGAGTCGCGCTACACATTTTTTTCCACAACAAAGCAAGAGGAACCAAATTTCGCTACAGAGCCCTCTTCTTTAAAACAGTGCATGCACAGTTAACTTTTTGGTAACTCATGCTGCAGTTTCTCCTTACTTTTCTGTTTTTCTATATCTCCTTTGATAGGATGACGACTTAAAAAATCGGGTCCAAGATTGTCCCGTCCTGGAATGTATCTCACATTGAACGAATATGGAGATAACAGTAAACTCCACCTTAAAAGTCGTGAATTTAATTTTTTAGACACTGCTAAAAACATCAAAGGCTGGTGATCACTTTCCACAATGAAGTGTTTCCCGTAAAGAAAAGGGGCGAATTTGTTGATCGACCAGACCAAAGCGAGGCATTCACGTTCAACGGTAGAATAATTTCTTTCAGCTGTATTCAACTTTCTACTGGCAAAAGCTACTGGTAATAGCATATGTGGCGGTGTGTCTGCCCGCTGTAGTAATGTTGCTCCGATGCCTACATTGCTAGCATCCGTTCTTAGTACGAATTCTTGTGTGAGATCGGGAAGGGCAAGGATAGGTTTATTTGTCAGCTTATTTTTCAACTCTGTATAAGCCTGTTCACACTCCGCAGTCCATTGTATTTTATCCGGCTGACCTTTTTTGGTTAAGTCGGTTAATGGCGCGCACAATGAGTTGAAATGGGGTATATATTTCTGATAAAACCCGCACAGTGACACAAAGGATCTTACATCCTTCTTAGTTTGTGGTCTTGGTGCTTTTCTCATTTTCTCTATATTCTTTGGGTCGGGAGACATTTGCCCTGTAGAGATAGTGTGACCTAAAAATTCCAATGTCTCACATCCAATATGACACTTAGTTGGACGTGCTGTCAATCCCGTTTCTCTCGGTCTATCCAACAACATGGAGAGTTCTACTACGTGTTCCTCGAAGGTAGTGGTAGCAATCAGAATATCATCCATGAAGTTGGTGATATGAGGATTTTGTAATGGTTCCAACAATTTCCTCATCATTCTAGTGAAGATACTTGGAGCATTCTTTAAACCAAATGGGAGTACATTGAACTCGTAATGTCCATCCGGTGTACTAAAGGCTAACAGTTTCCTAACTTCTGGTTTTACTGGTATTTGGTAGTATCCCTTGCTTAGATCTACTTTTGAAAAATACCGAGCCTTACTCAATGTAGCAAACAACTGATTGGTGTCAGGTAATGGGTCTACCTGAGATTCAGTGATAGCATTTAGTTTCCTATAATCAATGCATAACCTGTGTTCACCACTAGGTTTCCTTAATAGCACCACACTTGAGCTGTAGGGAGATTCAGACTTTGAAATAATTTTCACTTTTAAGAGATAGTCAATCTCATCCTTGAGTGCCTGTCCTTTAGCATAAGGTATAGGGTATGTCCGCATACAAACTGGTGTAGGGTCAGTAATCGTCATGTCATACTCTAACAGATTAGTACACCCCGGCTTATCTGTGAGTACATCAGCAGGGAACACCTCCTGAACTTTTTTCTTCTGCTCAAGAGTTAAATGTTCACTCACATTAACCTGAGCATAGCTTTCCGTAGTTGTTAGGGGGTATTCCATGGAGGAAATAGGTTCATCCTGCATTTCTGTTGCAATGGCCAGGGTCATGATATGGGCAACTTCTGATGCTTCCCTGTCATAATACTTGTTAAGAAGGTTGACATGATACACCTTCTCCTTTCCTTTCTTGTCAATCTTATAGTTGGTCCGGGAAAGTTTTTCCAATATGACGTAGGGTCCCTGCCATCCAATTGCAATTTTTTTATTGCTGCGGGCAACAGTAACAGAACCTTTTCTCCCACCTCAAGTTCCCTATCTTTTGCTGTTTTATTGTAGTAAGCAGCCTGCTTCCTCCTGGCCTGTCTCAAGTTATCATTTGCCAGTTTCCAACTTGTTTTCAATCGAGATGTCAACTCGTTGACGTATTGGTATGAAGAAGTCACGGTTTCTTCTGCTTTTTCATCAGTCCATGTCCGCAACAATGCTTCCAGTGGACCTTTGATTGGTCGTCCAAACAACAATGTAGCTGGAGCCAATCCTGTGGAGTTATGTGGGACTTCCCTATAGGCATATAGTGCTGAGGGTAAGTATGTGTCCCAAGTTTCAGGTTTATCACTAGCCAACTTTCTAAGGATTGAAATGAGCGTGCCATTGAACCGCTCTACTTGACCATTCCCTTGGGCGTGGTACGGGCTACAGTGATAATGTCTAGCTTGAAATAACCTGAATACTTCTTGTGTTAGCTTTCCCCTAAACTGAGAACCATTGTCAGTCAATATTTGATGTGGGAAACCTAATCGGGTGAATATTGTTAACAGTGCCTCTGCCACATGTTTCGAATCTATCGATGACATTGCTACTGCCACTCCCCACATAGAGCAAGTATCGACCAAGGTTAAGATATATGCATTTCTCTTCTTGGTCCTACTGAGGGGTCTAACAATATCCACGGCAACACGTTTGAAGGGCGTTCCCGTGATGGGCATTTCTCCCAGTGTTGCTGGTGCAGTCCTATGTTTAGGAGCTACTCTTTGGCATTCTGGACAGGATCTCACATACCTCTTTATGTCCTCTGTGATCCCTGGCCAAAAGTAGTGACAGGCTATCCGTTGTCCAGTGGCCCTATTCCCATATGTCCACTGAAGGGTATAGCATGTCCTAGCTTCATAACCTGCTCCCTGTAAGATTTTGGCACTACAAGCTGTCCATGTCCTTTAGGTCCTGTTCCAGCTTTTCTATATAGTAGGCCATTTTTCATATATAAGTCTCCTTTCTCTGGAGGGTTATGGCTTTTAGGTAATTTGCCAAAGCAAGGCTTCAATGTACTGTCAGCAGTTTGAGCCTTTCTCATCTCTTCTGGATGAGTATTTATGATAGTGTCCTCCTCTTTCTTAGAGCTTGCCCTGGTCTGGACTGTTGCCATCACTATGGGTCTTATAGGTTCTCCTAGAAAGACATATCTACATCCCAGTATTAATGGGTAGATAGGGTTATCCATCAATGCTGCTTTGATCTCTCCTTCCACATAGCGAGATCTTATGTTGATACGGGCTATGGGCAGTGTCATGGTTCCTGCTCCCTTGACTGGTCCTCTGATTTCCACTGTTTCTGTGGTTATCTGTTCCGGACTCACCAGAGAAGAGCACACTACTGAGTCAAAGTCCAAGCCTGTATCATATAAGCACAGTACTTGGGTGCCATTCAAGGTCACTTCCTCACAGACAGGGGGATGATGGAGGTCCTTCTGACTATCTGCCAGGTCTTCCTTCCCTTGTTCTCTGTTGTAAGGCATGCAGCGTGATGAGGAGGGTTTTTCCGTCTGCATTCCGCAGTATTGTGGTTACTCATTTGGCAAGATTTACACCACTTTCCTTCCTTTCTTGGAGGTTTCTTTTCTGATCCTAGAGGGTTTTTGTCTTTATAATCAGTTCTGTGTTTGTTCTTGTTGGAATTGTCCCTGTGTTCATAGTTGGTAAAGTTTTGTGAAGGTTTAAAGTTCTCACCCTGCTTCTTCTTATTTCCTGACACTTCTGACTGAGCTGCTTGATATCTTTCAGTCATGGTTAAAATATCGTCCAATCTCTCAGCTCCTTGCTCCATAAGAAATTTTCTCATTTTCTGAGGCATGGATTCTCTCAGTTGTTCCATCTTGACCATTTCTTTTATATCTTGACATTTTCCTAAGCTAATCCATTTTGTCAGATATGTTTCCAATCTGGCAGAAAACTGGTGATAGTTTTCTCCTGGAAGTAGCTTAGCAGTTCGGAATCTCTTTCTATAAGATTCAGAATTCTTTTCGTACCTGACCAATAAAGCTTGTTTTAAGATTTCATAATCTTCCTGGTCTTCTTTTGAGAGTTTTAAATAAACATCGTATGAAACTCCCCTCAACCCCTGAGATAGCTTAAGGCTCCATTTTTCCTTTTCCAATCCATAGGTAGAGGCCAGTCTCTCATATCTATCCAGGTATGACTCAATGGCGTCCTCCTTCCCAATAAATGGATCCAGGTGGAAACTCATGGCTCCATTTGCTGTGCTGTGGTTGGAGCTCTCAGAGTGAGGTGAGCTAGCACCATGATTGCTAGCTGCTCCCTGGAGTTCAAGTTCCTTTAAACTTAACTCATGAGCTCTTTGTAACCTTCTTTCTTCAGCTTCAGCCTCAACTTCAAATCTTTTGGCTTCTCTTTCTGCTTCTAATTTCTTAGCTTCAGCCTCAACTTCCATTCTTTTAGTCTCTCTTTCAGCTTCAGCTTCCATTCTTTTAGTCTCTCTATCTAAATATTTATCCACTTCAGTTGTGATATGTCGAATTAGAGCATCTCCTGTCATACCCAAGTCTTTTCCTTCCTGCATAATCGCAGCTCTAAACTTCACCAATTCAGCCATGATGCTTACTTACCAGAGGGTATATAATTTTATCTTCACTAACCAACTAACTTAATTAAAATCAATTAATTACTTTGAACACGACAAATCCTTAAAACCTTGTGAGCGTTTCCTATTTCCTTCGTACTCAATGGTACTACTATTACGAAAAACATTTCTAAGTTTTAGAATTTTTTTCAAAAAAAATTTATTTTTACAAACTACTTGTAGCTCAAGATAGAAGAATACATAGATAGTGGCTCAGGATAAAAAAAATAATATCCCGGACGAGCCCCCAATGTAGCAAAAGGTTTTCCTATTATGATAATAGTGGTAGAGCAGAAGTAGAATCTCTCTCCAGAAAGTATGAAGTTCCAGTGCCCGAGAAGTACACTGGTATCACAAGTGAGTTACAGCTGTGAATACTCTGAGCTGGACAATAGATTTAGGCTTCAGAAGTATAAGTTGCTACTTTCGCTATCGTAACTCTTTGTGATAATATAATTAAATTTGAAAAGGTAACCCAAATTTAACAGTTAAAAATTTAACAAGTCAAATGAGTACAATTATCCAATTTATTATGTACATCCATATATATTCTTGTAATGATAAATGGGTGTTGAAAGATGGTAAAATGTATGATTATTTACAGTTACAAATTAAAATAACTAATAGAAAAAGTCTTGGATTTATCTTCCACTGAATTTACAACAAAAGGATTGTCACATTATCTCTTGCCATCTAGTTGTCATCATTAGACAGTCGTTTTAGAAACTGCTCACAGGATTTGTTGGATGGATACAAAGAAACTCAACTTTAGCCACGTCTGCTCGAGGTTCCTCCGACACACTGGAGTACGGAAGACTTTCCTTCAGCCCGCCCTATAACTACGGGGGACTAAGGTGTTGAAGTTTGGTTGACCTCTAGGCTTCAATGAGCTGGATCAACTTCTTCAAGTCTTTAGTTTCTCGATCAGGAATGATCATAAACATTGATCATAAAAACCTGGAACAAGAAGTAATAGGTGGCTATGTTGTTCCAACAATCTCACCACCAACTACTGTTCATGATGCGACCATGTCTTCAGTGTTTGTATATAAATGAATGAATCATGGTAGTATGTTACAGAGATAGCATGATAAGATAATGTATACTGTGCAGAATTAACAAAATACATGAATAAATCATATGTTATGATACATGGGTACGATATAACCTTTGCCTTCCACTTATGGATGTCAAGTCACTTAATTACTTGCTGGTATGTCGTAAGCTTCCAGGCAAGAATTAGCCATGATATATTTGGCTAACCAATTAATGGTTATGCTTCCTGACAATACCGGTGAAGGTTATCTCTGGTTAGCGTCATTCTCTTTTTTATTATATCTGATACAATCAATCAGAAATAAAATCTGAAATAAAATGATATTATTCATACATATATCTTTAATAAACTTACATACCCTCTTAGGATCTATAAGCTTACGGTGAGATTATTTTGGTTGAAGTTAATCTGCCCTGCATGCAGCGTGAAAAAAATAACTTTTCTAGCAGATACTGTCTTCCAGTTTCTCACTTTGGCTTCTGGATTTGGTGTGTGTGATTTTCAACGCGTCCCTCTGTCCTTATATTTCAGTCTCTCGCGCGTACAAGAAAGCACCTCTAAAAGTCCCAAAAGATTTTCGTTTCATCTCCTGGTTTGAGGCTATTTGAAGCAATCTGTGTTTTTCCTGTACTTGTTTTTTTCTTCTGTTCACTACACACTTATATTCTTCCGTCCTTTCTATGTATCATTTCCTTTTCCCCATATGAGGCTTTCATTACATATAAGTTTTATACAAATCTGTTGAGGCTTGTTAGTGTAATACATTTTTAAAGATTATTAGCTAACTTTTAGCCGATGTGATGAAGGTGAAAAATATTAATTATCTTTAAAACTATTTATATTTGAATAATATCCTTTTGGATATAATTCCTAGTCTATCTCCTTTGTTGAATTATTTTTATTTAATATTATTCCAACCAGGCGTTCTCCTGTAGTGAATAATTTAATGTCCAGTAAATGCAAACTTTGAAAGTCCGCCATTCATTCCTATTAGCTATTTCCCCATTCTTCAGTAATACTGTATGGCTTTTAACCGTAATTCACATTTCCCGTCTACTACAAACTTCAAAGAAAGACCGCCGCGCTGACCTTGCGCTGGTGTGTGTGTGTGGGAGTCGCGCTACACATTTTTTTTTCCACAACAAAGCAAGAGGAACCAAATTTCGCTACACGCATGTACAAGTGTGTAAGTGTTCATTCTCCCAGTATTCATTGTTTGTGCTGCAGACCGTTAAAATAATGGCCGGTGTGATACGGAATACTGAATGAAAGCAGTGTATAGTGACAAAAGTGTGTCTAAGACTACAGTGAAAGACTGGGCACGAATGTTTCGAGAAGGTCGTTAACGAAAGATCTTCCGCGGCCAAGTCAGGTGCATATTGTTGCGACAGAAGAAGCCATCGCCGAGATTGATGCAGCAATACGGGTGGACCGTCTTCGGAGCTTACGTTCGCTAGCAGATGAATTCGCTGTGTCTCTTGGGACAGTTCAAATGGTGGTTATGAAGAAACTGAAGTATCGAAAGGTGTGTTCACAATGGGTCCCACGGGTGCTGACCGATCACCATAACGAAGAACGCATGGGGTGGAGTTTGAACCACCTGCTGCGTTACGAAGAGGAGGGTGATGCATTTCTGTTGCGCATAGTGGCAGGCGATGAGTCGTGGTGTCACCACTTTGAGCCGTGGAGCAAAACAGCGAGGATGCAATGAAAACATCCCGGATCACCAAAACCCAAAAAATTCCAGTCACAGATTTCCGCCAGTAAGGTTATGCTGACCGCATTTTTTGACCATGAAGGGCTTCTATTGGTAGACTTTAAAGAGCCTGGCGTGAACATCAATGCCATCTGCTACAAAGACACACTAGACAACCTGCATAGAGCCATCAAGAATAAACGACCCACCATGCTTTCGCGTGGTGTGATTCTGTTGCACGACAACGCTCGTCCACATGTTGCGAACATTGTGCAGGAAGCGTTAGCAAGGAACAGGTGGGAAGTTCTGCCACACCCAGCCTACAGCCCCAATCTGTCACCATGTGACTTTCATTTGTTCGGACCCTTAAAAAAATCTCTAAAGGGACAACGATTCGACTCCAGTGCAGACGTCAGGGCCTCGGTGACCAAATGGTTCAATAAGCAACCAAAGTCATTTTTCTCTGACGGAATCCGCCGGCTACCCAAGCAGTGGGATGCGTGTCTGAATGCCTATGGTGACTATTTCTAAAGAACCCCAGTGCATACTTGCTTCATAACGATTGCTGTATTTAACTCTACTACTCCTGCTGATGTACCTTACATATATTTGTTATAAAGCCACTGGGACGGGTTTCATTTGAACACGCCTCGTATATATATATATAAATAATATAGCCTAATTTAAATTACCGGAAATAATGAACTGCGAATACAGATTATATCTAGTATTTGGAAAAGCATTTGTCAGAGCATACAAAGTGATTCTCTTCTGCGATCCTTAACCACCGACCGTCAAAGCAGTCAGTGGCCATCACGCCTAGTGGCGTCTTGTAGGGCAACAACAAATTGATTCCACTTTGCACGGTCGGTGGCCATCCTTCGTACAGTGCCCCAACTCTGGTTCATTCTTTGCATCTCAGCCTCCACAGTCCTCCGCCAAGTTGTTTTTGGTCGGCCTCTCTTTCGCTTTCCTTCAGGGGTCCAAAGCATAGCTGTTCTTGTGATGGCATCGGGGTCTCTTCTGAGGACATGACCAACCCAGCTCCAGCGTCTGCCAGCTATGATGGTGTGCATGTCCTCTTGCTTGCTACGAGCAAGCAGATCTCGGCCGGCGATGGCATTCGGCCAAAAGATGCGGTGAATTTTTCTTAGGCATGTTGTGTGAAAAGAGGACAATTTTGACATTTCCTTCTCTGTGACTCTCCAGCATTCCGCACCATAGAGAAGCACAGAAAGCACGCAACTCTGGTATAATCTTAATTTTGTGCTTGTGCTGTATTGGGAGGACTTCCAGATGTTATTTAGGCTAAAGAAGGCTGTTCTTGCCCCATTCATTCTGATGTTGATGTCTTTGCCTGCCCCACCGTCTGGTGTTACTATGCTTCCTAGGTATGTGAAGGTATCTGTCTGTACCAATTGCTGATTCCTTACTGATATGGGCTCAGGGTTGCTCACATTGAGCGTCATGACCTCAGACTTCTTTAAATTGATGTTCAAGCCCACCTGCTGGCTAAATTTATTAAGTCTATCCGTTTTTTCCTGGATGTGTTGATGTGAATGTGCCAGCAGTGCAATATCATCTGCATATTCCAGATCTTCCAATGTAGAAAATGTAGTCCATCTTATTCCTCTTGGACTGCCCTCTGTTGTCTGGCGCATCACCCAGTCTATGACTGTTAAAAAAAGAGTGGTTGATAAGGGGCATCCCTGTCGTACTCCTGTCTTCACCTCGAAGGTTAGGTTGCTCTGCCCAACACTACACGTAAAGTTGGCATAGAGGCTTTTTATGATTGCCACTATGCAGCTTGGAATTCCATAAGCCCTCAGTATTTTCCATAAACTGTCCCTATGTATGCTGTAAAAAGCCTTTTCAAAATCAACAAAATTTATGTAAAGCTGTCTTTGCCATTCTGAGCACTGCTCTATAATGTTCCTGAGAGTGAATATATGGTCTACACATCTTCTGTTCTTTCTAAATCCTGCTTGTTCTTTCCTCAGTTTGTAGTCTACTGCCTTTGAAATTCTCTGTATAATTATCCTGCCTAGTATTTTGCTGGGAACTGAGAGAAGAGTGATTCCTCTCCAATTATTGCAGTCTGCAAGATCTCCCTTTTTGGGCAATTTGACAATTATTCCTTTGTTCCACTCTGATGGTGTTGTCCCCGTTTTCCACACTTGTGCAAATAGTGGTTCTAATAGTTCTGCTGCTAGCTCAGGGTCTGTCTTAAATAGCTCTGCATTTAAGGTATCATGGCCCGGAGCTTTACCGTTCTTTAACCCTTTGATTGCTGTGATTATTTCTTCTTTTCGTGGAATGTCTGTATTTACATCTAATATAGCCTAATTTAAATTACCGGAAATAATGAACTGCGAATACAGATTATATCTAGTATTTGGAAAAGCATTTGTCAGAGCATGTAAAGTGATGGGTCGATTTAATCAAGATGATTCTTCAAATAACTAGGTCATCCGCGAGGTCAAGTAACTAGCGAGTTCTTTTTTTTTCAAACACAGCTCTAGTAACGATCCATTTTCGTGTGAGTTTTACATTAGGTTCTTAACATTAATAATGTATTCAAAGACATATTTCACTCAAAGGAGGTGACGATGGTTCGAACAAATTAATTTTCAACGAAATCAAACATTTCCACGATGAGGAGGCAAGATGTTCAACATATCCCAAATACAAACACACCTAGATTATTATTCCACAATCTAGGATTGGAGCTTCATGCCTAACATAAAGAGATTTCGTTCACTTCAAAAATGTGCAATACGTCTAGTTTCTGGCCAATACCAAAAAAATAGTGTTTAAATATCTTAAAATATTGTATCTCAGAAAGCGCTTTCTCTTCATCTTTTGTCTCTAACCAGCGGCACTCGAGCTTTCCAGCTCTTTTGGCCCAATGACATGTCACTGCGAGGCTGGGGGGGGTCAGTGGACTTTCCTTCCAACCCGGTCAGGAGCTTCCCTCCTTCCCATCCACACGGGATTTATGTGCAGGAGCCGTTCAGGTTATTCAGTCAAATTTCCGGTCGTAAACATTCCTTCAAACGCTGACGCCCGGGTTTGAACCATGAAAACCTGGTCGCCAGTACAACGCCGTAGCCATTACACCAGCGCGGCTCCCAAACTCTCTTCATTAAAGCTACGTTTGCTCACATACTGATGCCACAGAATGCTCCTGTTTACATGTAACCGTTTTTCAAGTATAAGGAAAGGCGTAGTCAACGCTTAAACAAATTTCACATGCTCAGGCCTTTGCTTGATTTTGCCAAGAAAAGCTGAGCTTATCTGCTGTTCATCTTTGAAATAATTTTCCACGTGACCTAAAAAAAGACACAGACACAAACAAAACAACACACATAGTCCGTCTCTTATACTGGCAAGCTTGGTACACCCCGCCGCAATCCTGAATATTTTTATTCTAAATCATGCAGTTTATGTGAGTTATCTGATGTGTAATTTTACAATGTTTTTATTACTTGAAAAATAGATACTTAGAATACAAGTGAGTTCGAATCGACATAGTATGAAAGATGAGCGACAGAAAGAAACTAAATTTTAAAAGGGACTGTTGTTTGTGCCAAATTTTCTACATTTTGAAAATAAAGTTCGTTCGTTCGCTCGCTCTCTCGCTCTGCCTGTCTGTCTATCTATCTGTTTGTTAAATTTCTTCCCTTATATCAGCACAAAGGCTTGTGACTAGCCTCTACTAGTTACAAACTCGCCATCTTCTGGACCCCGTGTTATTCTTTATAAAGCTATTACAGTAATTTGTTCACGGATCCGTTCCGCTTCCTCACACGAACGTCTGCGTAAGGGAATTCCTGTCTAAGAATTTTAGGTCACAGACGGACACCAAGGAATTTAAACAGGCTATCAGTGACATGTTGACGTCTTGGAGCCCTGATTTTACGATAACGCTAATTCTCGTAAAGCTAATTTGTGAGGTTTTCACACTTGCGGTTTGTGTTAGGGTGTGAGGCTTTGTTCCCCCATCGGGATTTACCGATCAGTTCAGTCGAATGAAACAAAACAGCGTAAACTAATGGTTATTGAATTATTTGAAAAGGGCCTATGTTTTTTTTTTTTCCTAAGATCGAAAAGGTATGAAGAGAATAGTGTCAGTGTGACATACCGTGCTTGTCGTAAGAGGCGACTGAGGAGGGTTGGGCATGGGATCAGCAACTCCATCCTGTAGAAACATAAAACCACGAATACTTCACACCATGAATAATTCAACCACAGCAAGTAATTCAACTTCTTCTTCTTCTCCTTTTTCTTCTTCTTCTTCTTCTACTACTACTTCTTCCGTACCCCGTTGATCCGAGTTTTCCCTTGCGGCAATTGGGGATGATAGTTTGGGCTTTCTTGCAACACGAGAGGACTTCTCCAACTCAGCGTGTACATCTGGCGGAGGTCACACCAGATCCACTAATTGGCATTTGATGCAATGCGACGAGAAGGTTGGTCCTCTACCCTTGATAGGGTCAGTAATTCAACTTAGCCGTCCAAGTATGAAATAAGGCTCACCATCCAGAAAGACTATGACGAGACAGCAAGAAATCTGAAAGGTTTTTATGGATTGCTGACTCGCTTTATGACAATTAGAAGAACTTCTAAAAATGGTACATGGAATGTTCGAGCATTAACAGAACACGAAGGAATCGCACAGATGGCAGCAGAAATGATTAAAGTTATAAAATTGACATCTTAAGATTGTTAGAAGTAAGACAAAGGGAAAAGGAAAGAAACACTTGAAAACAAGAGAAATAATATTATTCTCAGAACATGATGAAGAAACCACACATGGCAGTGAACTGCCTCTAATGCTGTCAAAGAAGGTGCAGAAGGAAGCTGAAGAATTACAAGCCAGACTAACATCAGCAACATTCAAAACTTGGACAAGTAAAATAAAGATAAAATGTTATTCTCGGTGCTGTACGCAAAAAAAAAAACTAATGGCAAAAAGAAGAATCTGTGAAGGAAACAATAAAACGACAGACTTCAAGATTATTCTGGATGAAAAGAGAATTAAAGGACAGTACAGTCTTTATAAGTTGACCTAAATTGTTAAGTTTGGGGCTGAAAACCTCATCTTGTGAAACATTGAGTTTAAAGAAACCTCATCTTGTGAAACATGTGTTACAAAACCCACAAGCTTCAAGAGAACATGAATGATTGATGCAAGCTTCTTGCAAAGGAACCAGCTGAAGCGATGGCTCTGCTCCACGGGGAGCGAAAGTGAAAATGATAATGATGATAATAATAAAGGAAGGTAAAGAACCCGTTACAAACACACGCCCATTGAGGCATTATTAGGAATTATGGTGTTAGGCCCATGTTTTTTCTTGACCATCGGCAACACTAGGTGTGATTGTAGTCAGCATCTCGCCGGTGATAATAATAAGCTAACCCTAACAAACAAGTATGGAATAAATGAAGAAGAAGTACTGTAGGCTCTGAGATATGCAGGCGCAGGTGGCTTTCCATGCGGAGGCTCCTGACAGCAGATGTGGACACCTCAGTAGCTGGTTTTCCTTGCAGAAAATCTGTAGCAAACGTTTTCGTGTGCTCTTGCAATGGTGTATTCAGTAGCAAGACAAGGAGGCAGACAAACAAGCTAAAAAAGGACGAGCGCTACAACAAAATAAATATAGGGACATATCATTACATGGCAAACAAATATAAAAGCCACAATTCAAAGTTCAAAAGAGAGCACCCAGACACACAAAAAATAACGCCCAATTATCAGCTATCTGCTCCCAGACCGCTGTCATTATTTTCCGGCTACGTACTGGAAAAACAGTACTATCTATACCAGGGTAGGGAACCTTTTCGTGACAAAGAGCCAAATATTTAATTTTGTCTCCATGTCGTGTTTTGGGTTTCTGTTTTACAACACGGTTTTCTAAATCTGATCATATTCCGTCAACGCCATTAGGTAGGGAATCTTCTCTTAATTACAATAACCCAATCAAAACGTACCTTTATTATAATTGTTATAGGGAAACGTACTATGCTTAAAACCTAGGCCTATTTTGTGTAACCGATGGGAAATTAATATTTAATTTCATAAGAAACTAAAGAAGTATCACCGGAAAGGAGATTATGTAATTCATCAACGGGAATGTTACTTTAGAGGTAGGTGTAAACACTTTATCGAATAATATTCTAGGAAGATAGAAATATCGAATAAACGAGCAGTGTTACATCAGGGTTAGTCAAACATTAGTTAGTTAAAGCATGCATACATTTAAATGCATTGCAAACTAACTAATTTATAGACAGATCGATACAAAATAATTCACAGTATAATTCCATCTTTTATACCAAAATCGTTCCCATAAATAAGGAAGATAATTTGAAAAACTACATTTTAAACATTGAACAGAGAGCAGAAATTTTTTTTCTCATTTTGGGAATTTTTACTCCTTTCCTTACCCTGTCACCTCAGACGGCGGATGCGTGACTAGAAAAGGCCTTTCCCTTGGCTATTTGACGACTCTAACAAATTCAAACCCCAAGCTGTCGAGAAAGAAGCGGTAAACAGTAATCATATGTTTACCTTTGCCCAACCGCATCTGTTGCGCAGACCATAGAAGCCATTAACAGCCTGTGTGTTTGCCTGAGGGTAAGAATGACTATATATATATATATATATATATATATATATGTATATGTACATATTTATGTATTACTCCTGTGATTTAATTCACGTGTGTTNGAACGTGAAAATGGCCTGTGTTAAAAAATATTCCAGGACGAATGTATTGCTTGCTGGACCGCAAAGCATGTGTTGGTTTTAGAGGCGAAAGCCAGCGTTGTAAAAAGTGTAGGTTTATTGAGAATGATGTCAAAAATACGACTGTAAGTTTAATAATACTTTTGAAAGAGTATGTGTTAAAGGAATGACAAGTATCCTGGATCCAAAGGAAGGATTAACAGGAATTGTTGTACTGAATCGATCAATATATTACTTGTAAATTTCTATTATTCCAAATCATTGTATGGAAGCCAATCATGGACTAAGGAATCAACTTAGGAATTATAGGGAAATTTTAGTCGCAAAGAACTGACTGTGTTGGGTGGTGAAGGTAAATTGTCCTGTGCATATGTGAGCACAATGTCTGACGCTGTATGTTATGTCCTTTGTGTGTAAAGGCAGAGTAGTGCTGGACCATACAGAGGTTCTGATTATTTGAATTTCAGGTTTTGTCCTGCAACCGTTTTATCCTGAAACGTTGTATTCTGTAAAGGACCCAATGTATCTGATTCCTATAACTCGTTTTGGACTTTGAGGTGCAAAGGCTCGTGATGTCAATGTAGCTAGCCACCCTTGTTCCACTGCCTGGCAAGTCACAGAGTTGTTCGTCTACTGCAGAAGAGTGTGGGGATTTTTCTGGATTTTAAGATAAGTGGCCTTATCTAGCCACTGATCAGCGTGGCTCAACAAAATATATCACCATAAAAGAAAACATAAATATATTACTAACATTTCAGTGGAGGATGAATTTAAGGACAATATGAATCCACTCTCTAACCTCACAGTCAAACTCATTGACATTGTATTAAATTTAAAATTATTCATCAGTGTAGAAGACAATAGAAACTTCAATACAAGATTATGTTTTATAAATTGAAGTTTCTATGTTTATTTATTTCAAGCTGTAAAAATACCTTTGAGTTTTCCTAAGTTTACCTAACCAAAAGAGAACAGGGTTGGGTAAATAAATTTGTAAATACATAAACATCAACAGTCTTGCTGAATTATTTGAATTAACGTTTCAAGTTTTGTTTGCTATTTAATTTTGATTGATAGAATCTATTATATACCCCTAGACCAACTTGTCAAAATAAAAAAACACATAATACCAAAGGAGAATCTTCGAAAGGGGCAAATAGATTTTCAGGACATAGTCTTTCCAACGCCTGGAGGTTTATACAGCTGGATTCTACCTTTGATGTCAATACCACACTTATTCTTTCCAGAAAAGGGGATATTTCTTGTAAGACCAGTCTCTTACCTGGCACTATCCTGGTATCACCTGATACATCTTTTTGTCCAGGATATCTTAAATTTCATAACATCTCAAACCTTTCGTGACACTCCATTTTAACATATTGAAGAGCCTCATGCAAAAAAAAAAATCACATGGTATCCCTCATTCACTAAGATTAAGTAGTAGAGAGCCGAGAGAAGCACGAGATGGCTCAAAGAGCCGCATGCGGCTCGCGATCCACGGGTTCCCGATCCCTGATCTATACCACAAGTACAGGATTAATACAATAGATATCTGCAACTGTTGCATCAGTAACATGACAGCCGAACATCTGCTGCAGTCGTGCCCAATTTACAGCAAAGAACGGAGTAGTATGTGGCAACAACCTATTACTCTCTACGAAAAACTGTTTGGAGATGTCAGGAACCTTGAACTGACTACTGCCTTTATTAGAGTCATTGATGTGGAAGTCTGGAGGGCGAACGAGATGTCAGGAAACCTTGAGCTGACTACTGCCTTTATTTAGATTCATTAATGTGGAAGTCTGAAGGCGAACGAGATGTCAGGAACCTTGAGCTGACTACTGCCTTTATTAGAGTCATTAATGTGGAAGTCTGAAGGCGAACGAGATGTCAGGAACCTTGAACTGACTACTGCCTTTATTAGAGTCACTAATGTAGAAGTTCTGAGGGCGAACGAGATGTCAGGAACCTTGAGCTGACTACTACTGCCGTTATTGAGAGTCATGAATGTAGAAGTCTGAGGGCGAACGAGATGCCAGGAACCTTGAGCTGACTACTGCCGTTATTGGAGTCATTAATGTAGACGTCTGAGGGCGAACGAGATGTCAGGAACCTTGAGCTGACTACTGCCTTTATTAGAGTCATGAATGTAGACGTCTGAGGGCGAACGAGATGTCAGGAACCTTGAGCTGACTACTGCCGTTATTGGAGTCATTAATGTAGAAGTTTGAGTTCGAACGAGATGTCAGGAACCTTGAGCTGACCACTGCCGTTATTAGAGTCATTAACGTAGAAGTCTGAGGGCGAACGAGATGTCAGGAACCTTGAGCTGACTACTGACGTTATTAGAGTCATGAATGTAGAAGTCTGAGGGCGAACGAGATGTCAGGAACCTTGAGCTGACTACTGCCGTTATTAGAGTCATGAATGTAGAAGTCTGAGGGCGAACGAGATGTCAGGAACCTTGAGCTGACTACTGCCGTTATTAGAGTCATGAATGTAGAAGTCTGAGGGCGAACGAGATGTCAGGCACCTTGAGCTGAAAAAAAAAACTACTGCCGTTATTAGAGTCTTGAATGTAGAAGTCTGAGGGGCGAACGAGATGTCAGGAACCTTGAGCTGACTACTACTGCCGTTATTAGAGTCATGAATGTAGAAGTCTGAGGGCGAACGAGATGTCAGGAAAACCTTGAGCTGACTACTGCGTTATTAGAGTTCATGAATGTTAGAAGTCTGAAGGGCGAACGAGATGTCAGGAACCTTGAGTGACTACTGCCGTTATTAGAGTCATGAATGTAGAAGTCGGGGGGGAAATGAGGGCGAACGAGATGTCAGGAACCTTGAGCTGAACTACTGCCGTTTTTAAGAGTCATGAATGTAGAAGTCTGAGGGCGAACGAGATGTCAGGAACCTTGAGCTGACTACTGCCGTTATTAGAGTCATGAATGTAGAAGTCTGAGGGCGAACGAGATGTCAGGAACCTTGAGCTGACTACTGCCGTTATTAGAGTCATGAATGTAGAAGTCTGAGGGCGAACGAGGAAGAAGACAAATTCATGTATACAACGTTACTTCCTATGTGCATTATTACTTCCTATGTACAGAGGTACTCTATATGTACATCACTAGTCCATATGTACAGCGTAACTCCATATGTACAGTATTATTCCCATAATGTTACAGTATTAAACCAATTGTGTACAGTATTACTTCATATATCGGGGGGGGTGCATCATTATCTCAATATGTACAATATTTCTCCATGAGTACAGTAAAAATCCATTATGTACAGCGGTTAATCCATATGTACGTAATTATCCATATGTACATTATTATTTTCTATGTACAGTATTACTTCATATACACAATATTAATCCATTGTGCAACATTACTCCCATAATGTACTGGCATTAATCCATATGTCATCATTAATTCATAAGTTACAGTGTTTTACTCCACATATGTACAGTATTAATCGATATGTATATCATTACTCCATTACGTACAGTTTTAATCGATTATGTACATCATTACTCCAATATGTACAATATTACTCCATATGTACATAATTACTCCATTTGTACAGTATTACTCTATCTACTGATTTACACCATTATGTACATAATTACACTAATATGTACAATCATTACTCCATTTTTGTGCAGTCAATTACTCTAGTTGTGACGTATAATGGAAATATAGATACAGTAATCTGACAGCCTTTGCTTTCCCATTTAGTGTCTTACCATTGGGCTAAGCCAAACCAAACACACGCAATTTTCTGTCTGTATGACTCACCTTTGAATCCACGCCCCCTTTTTTCTGGGAACATCTAACAACAGAGTTGTTTACAACTTTTCGCAACCTGCCAGTCTTAACAGGGAAGCGAATACACGTTTGTTTGCCTGAGTTTCTCACGCGAGCTGATTTGCCATTTACTCGGTTCATTAGGCAGACGCACCGGGGACAACAACGGGACTGTTTGAAGAGATTCACGGGCGTTAATATTTTCCCGACACACTTTGATGTGTCGTACGTTCTGGGGGGGGTAAATGTTTGGATCGCGATGCGAAAAGGGACGTTAATCTAGAGAGAGGCCCGTTTGCACGGCCAAGTTTCTTGATGTCGGTCCAGCTCATCGCTGTGTAGTAGAGAAGACGAACCGAACAAACCTTATCATCTGGAAAATCGCAGTTTCATGAAATTTCTCTGCTATGCTCGGATGTGTGCAACTTAATTACATCCTCTAGAGATAATTACACCTTGGATATGTATATATTCTGCGTGATCTCTTCAAATGAAGTTATCAGAGTCGCTCAGTAAATTTTTGGATTATCTAAACACGCCAGACCAGAAACCATTTCCTTCGCTATAATGTGTGTAACATCGTCTGTCGTGGATTTCTTTTTCTAGATTTGTAGGTAATAGGAAATTTGTGCTTAAGTGTTAAAATGTTTGTTAAGTTTACCATTTTTATTTCACGGTATTTCCCTAGCGTTTAAAACTAGTGAAATAAACTAACGCGTAGATATTGTCTGCTGCCAGTTTGTTCCAGTGTAATGTAAATATACAAACACTCCATTTCGTACACAAATAAGATTTTACGGTTTAGCTTGACTGAGATAATTACGCGAGGTCGGATTGAGTGACAGAATAGAATAGAATTCGCAGTATATTTCATTGTGTGAATTATATTATAAGTGAATTGTGTTAACTATCATCGTGACCAAAACAATAAACACGACAATCTATTATAGATTAGTAATGGATCAGGCGAGGCCGATATGTGTTAAAGTTTGACAGCGTTATTTTATGGGATAAATTAAATAATTCAATTGCCTTTGTGCGCTTTGTCCATTTTTCTCGGCGGGCAATATGATTCGGAGAGCCGCGTTACACTTTGTTTCCGACATGCCACTAGCGGAGGAAAAACTTACGTGCTGGAGTATGGATAACTATCATATTTGTTTTCATAAATGTTTCTTTTTTCTAATATAGTTAAGTTAGTTGATTATCCTTTACAGGACGTGGTCACAATCAACCCCAGCTTTTATTGCGCTGTTTGTGATTTTTCTAGGCATTTTATTTCATTCAGTGTAGTTTGGCCATTGCTTTCTGAACGTACGGCGCTTTACCATTGTTTAAAAATCCCACACAAAGCGATCTGCTACCAAACCGCCATGCAGCAGGTTTCGAACATGGTATATCTGGATTATGGAAAAACTGCGTTCATATCCATTAGGCCACACAGACGCGAGACTTCTCTAATAGAGTACTGTTAAAAACCAGCGGCCAGCCCGTCATTCGATATTGGGTATCTTCGATTTTTAGGCTAGTTTCGGTTCCTTTTTGGTCATTCAGTGAAGGTATTAATGGTGTCTCTTCGTGGCTTACAAGTTACAAGTTCTCCTTTCGTTGAACCGGTTGGGCTCAAGAGGCAAAATAAGCATTATTCTTAAATCTTAACTGGACTGATACCTTACCCAGGAATTATTTATTCAGGTTTTTTCCAGCCACTGGGCATACGAAAGAACATATATATCTGTCGTTTGATAGCCGTACCAACGGTGTGATTCCAGATGAGCTACGTTGTTTCAAAAATCGGCTCTTCACCATTAAAGCCAGCCGTTAGGATTTACCATCCATCATAATCATTTTTACATATTTGTAACATTTGTGTCTTAGTCATCCAGATGCTTTTGTAATACTGGAATTATCTTTTCTCCCACTTTTTGCCAACCGTGAATGTCCCGAGGCATTGTTCTTGCTTCAGTCATCTATTCGCGGTGACACTTGTTTTCCATCCCTGGAATACTTAAACCACCACAATTTGTGTCCACATTGTATTTATTTATTCGATATATAAGCTGGGACTGGGGCCATATTTGGTCACAACTACCTGACTAGTTATGGTTCAGGACTTATTGTTATTTTTCATGGGATATTTAAAAACCATCTCGATGTGGGTAAGCGAGATTGTTTTGTGGCGACACGTCATGACAGAATGAGAGTCGTGTGTGGAATATTTTTTTTGTTACTAATCAATTGTTACTAATTATCTTTTTTTTATTTCCGCTAAACTTGGGGGTACAACTGTACTGAGTTGTAATTTAGTGGGAACATTTGTTCTTCAACCGTCTATATCTGGTAACCTAGTGTTTGCATTAGTGTTAATCTTAGACCTTTGAGGTTATTAACTTCTTTATCGCGGATTCTTTCTCACAAGGGAGGAGAGCACTTATACGGTTATTTTATCTGTTTGTAAGGCATCGATTTTTTGATTTCTATTATATGTTTTGATGTTTGTAAATGTTTAATGATAACTAAACAAACAAAAACGCAACTATACTTTGTGTGTTGGGTCTGGACCTCCTACCACAATTAAGCTATTGTTTTTAAGGGTTATTGTCGTGTATTATGATGTCACATAAATTGCTCGTGTGGGTGGTGTTTTTTGTTTAACATTATATTTCTAGATATAAGGAGTGAAAGTTTGTCTGACACTAAATGTATAGTTCGTATTAGATAGGTTGGGACTAGAGTAATATTCAGTCCAGAGGACTAATCTTCTCACCTTAACTATTCACTCGTGAATCTATTTGCTTACAAACCTTTATTCTCAAACTATTTAAACACTAATCACCTTCTGCTCAGACGGGACCATAAATATCTTTCTATACATATCTAAAAAATTTAACGGACAATCTATATTATAATCACTTGCTCATATGTACAGTTTGTCACTAACATTTGTACAGTATTACTTCATATGCAACCACTGATTGATTCCATATGGACAAAAAATTGCTCCATATGTATAGCAATTACTAAATATGTTCCACAAGTACTCCATATGTACAGTATTACTCTCATATGTAACAGTGTTACCTCCCATATGTACAGTATTACTACTATATGTACACGTGTTAATCCATATTGTACATGTGTTACTCCATAGTGTAACAGTATTATTCCATATCGGTACAAGTATTACTCCATATGTTACTGTGTTACTCCATATGTTCAGTATACTCCATATGTAGAGTATTCAATCCTCATATGTTACAGTATTACTCTCATATGTACAGCTTATTACTCCATATGTACAGTATTACTCCAATTATGTACTGTATTACTGTAATTATTTGTATCAGTATTACTCCATATGTGACAGTATTACGTCCTTGATGTACAGTATTTACTCCATATTGTACAGTGTTAACTCCATATGTCCAGTGGTTACTCCATTTGTACAGTATGATACTCCATTATGTTACTGTGTATTTAATCTATTTTGTACAGTATTTACTCTATTTGTACCGTAGTACTCCATATGTTACTAGTATTACTCCATATGTATAGCAATATCAATATGTACCGTGGTATACTCCCTTATGTTATAGCCATTTCTCAATATGTACAGTGTTACTCCATAGGTACAGCGTTAACTCCATATGTCACAGCATTAACTCCATATGTACAGGATTACTCCTATATGTACAGTATTACTCTCATACGCTACAGTATTACTCCATATGTACAGGTGTTACTCACATATGTATAGCAATACTCCAATATGTATCGCTGAATTACTCCTTATGTTACAGTATTAACTCACATAGTGTACACTGTATTACTACATATGTACAGTATTTACTCCATATGTACAATTATTACTCCATATGCTACAGTATTATTCCATAGGTACAAGTTTTAATTAATTATGTACAGTTTTACGCTATAAATGTAACTTCATTATTCCGATATGTGTATCAGCATTATCTTCACTATGTACACACATTAGCTCAACATGGTACAGTATTACTCCGCATATGTACTTTCATGTACGCCATATTTGACTCATTACTTCCATATGACACAGTCCTACTTCCCATATCAGTACATCATTTGCTCCATGTGTACATCACTACTTCCCGTTATGACAGTATAACGTTCTATATGTACAGTAATACTCCATATGTATCACCATTACTCTTATGTATATTATTACTCCTTATGTACACAAATACTTCCTCTTATGTCGGTACTAACTCTCTCTACCTAATCTACTCCACTATGTTTATGCATTACGTTATATGTAACAGTATTACTCAGATGTACCAGTTAACTCTTAAATGTACATTTATTACTACTATATATACAGTCTCTACTCTATATTACTTATAAGTACTCACCACAATATGCTAACAGTATGCCTTCATATGTAACAGTATTAACTCCATATGTACAACATTACTCCATATGGACAAACATTACTTCTAATTCGCTACAACATTATACTCATATGTGACAACACTTACTCTATATGTACATACATTACCCCATATGTACAACATTATGATTAGATTTTTAACAGTGCCTACCCATGTACAGCGTTTAATACGTATATAACAGTGACTTCCTTATGTACAACATTACTCCATATGTCACAACATTTACTCTATATTGTACTTCATTATACGTCATTTGTAGAAAATTACCTCCACATGTACAGGCGTTACATCTGTTTTACTGCATCTACCTTTGTGGTAGAACACATTACTCTTAACCGATCGTAGAACATTAACTCCATTATGTACAGTATTTACTCAAATATGTTATTCATTTACTACATATATGTTAAGCATTACTCTATGTTTACAGCATGGGTATCATATTTTTTTTTTTTGGGGTACATCATTACACCACTATGTACATCTTTTTAGCCCATAGATATTTAGCAGCATTTCCGTACTATTGTACATCATTACTCATTAATATGGTCAGCATTACTTAATATTGTACAATACAGTAGACAATTAAAAATTCCCGGCTACCTCCGGACCTGAGGAGTGGCCGGATTTTTGAAAATGCCGGAATTTTCTTATCGTTTATAATACTTCTGTATATATTTACACAGGGAACATGACTAATGTCACTTTATCTCGCTCTCGACACTGCACGATGTTTACGTTTTTACACCACTTCTTTTATTTGCTGAGATCACATAATGGGGCTCTAAACAGCCGCAACAATAAAATGATAATAATGAGAAGGGAATGAGAGAGGATATGCATCCTGATTAAAACACTGAGAAGTGTGCAAGCAAGACCCTCAACGCAGCTCGCCATCAAAACATAAAACTGCTCCAGAAAACAGATGGCGCGCCAACGCGGTGGTAAATTTAAAATGCAGCGTTCGAAAATCCATAGCCGGAAATTGAGACGAAATACGGATTATCCGGTTGCGGATTTTGAATTTCCACTGTAATTCCATTTTATTTAAATTTTACTATTATGTAATTAATTATCTCAACTGTGCAGCATTACTTCATATGAACAAACATTACTCCATACTTACATGTTACCAGTAACGACTTAGGAATGTTTGTAGATGAGGAAAATCTATACGGAACTATACAACAGTATGCAATTGGTCATCCAGAAGGGCGAGTTCCCTCGTATGGATCAAGTGTTTCAGCCCTTAATCTCATTTACCACTCTATGGGGGGTGGTCGTGACCACATTGGGTCATGACTCCCACAATGTTAGCCTCCTTTTGTCCTTGTGAAACGCAAAATTTACCCCTATAATTACAAGTGTAGCGCGTTACCACATGTAGGGAAATGTATGCAATACTAATAATAACAACATAAAGGAAGGTCCATTCAACATCACATTCACAAAAATGTGCTCCTTCGATTAGAATGGGTCTACTTATTTAGCATTTAGCTTTAACTTTTGGCAGTCTTTACGTACAATGTTTTCTAGTTTTTTTTTTTGTATATTTTTTTAATTAAAGTTTTTGACCTCATTTTGGCCGAGGCGCGTCCCGTTCAAAACCTCGGTCGGTTCTATTAGGGCGCATGTGCAAACACAAACAGAACTTCGGTCTGGGGTTTATCTGATATCCATCTGCTTCTATTAGTGCCGAGTGAGACACCAACATAATTATTTACACAGTTCACTCAGGTCTATAACGAGGCATTCTTATAAACTGTTTTGTGCTACGGACCATCTTTGCTTGATCGATGAAGCGAACCGGACCCCTTTTATAATTCACTGACTAGCTATGAGACCCCTATTCGATTGTTCAATTATGGGACCACTTTGATTGTACGGTGAAGGCTGTGGACTCCTTGATTGTCAATTAAAGGGATCTGGACCCTTTCTTAGAGAAAAATTTACCTTAAAAGCATTTTGTCAAAAAATTTTAGATATTACACATTTTATGGTTATTGTAATGGGGATCTTTCTAGATTCCAATGGCACACGCGTTCCAAAGGGTCTGTGGTTCACAGATTAAGAAAATAAAACTGGTCTATTAAAGTACATAATAGTTTTCAGTGTAAAACAGAGCTCGGTTGTTTTGTCAGGACCAGAATTACCTAAGCTTCAAAATACAAAACTCGTTAACGGGCTTTGATCGCATACCCATTACAAGAAGGAGTCCCATGGCTAAATATTTCCTAATATGGGAGTGAAGTATTGCAGGACTTTAACGTATACTTGACCCAGTCTTTATGAAAGTGGGAAAATGGCCAGTTCCTCTCCCGCTGCATTTGCTTTTCCCTAACTCGAGGAGCAGATTCAGGGTACCTCATACTACAGCTAGGTAGGACTGGAGCGTGACATTTTACCAGATTTTCGATTCCGGAAAGTCAAAACTATGCGTTGAGAAGGCTAAAACCGCAAATCGCACGTCTACATTTTTATTTTATTCCTTAACCAGCGGCTATTCTGGGCTTTCAGACCAGTCGGGCCCAATGACATGTCATATGGCTTTGAGGATGGAAAAAAACCTGTGAATTTCTCTACCATCCCGTTCAGGAGCTTCGCTTACTTCACCATCAAGAGGGTTTCTCTCAGGAGGCGTATATGTTCTATTCTAGTCAAAATCCCGGGTCGGTGTTACTTCTTCAATGCAACAGCCCGAGCTTGAAATTGAACACCTGCATCGCACAGCGCACTGTTGGTAACCAATTACACCAGCGCGACACCCCATCCCGCACGATACATAACAGTTACTGTTCACACAGTAACGAGACATTTGAAAACGCAAACCAAAGATAGAACGTGTTTCCAGTAATCGTAAAGGATAAGCAAACCCACAATTAAATTAACGCGGCGCAAGAAACTGTTGGTAGTTACCTCTAATGACTAGTTTTATTTAACAAACTGGAACACGGCACTGTTCTTGACAATAGTTTGCATGTATTTCCCAAGTTTAAGTACACATAGTACACTTAATAGCTCATATTGCGCGAGGCTTCCATTCTCGTCGAATTTGAATATGCGCGAGCTATCTTTCTTACCCTCCATTTTTTTGTACGGTCAATAAAATAGTTCAACGTGTGTGCGATAGTCTATTCAAATCCCTATTTCATAATGCAGGTTTAAATGTCTTTTAATTACAATAGTATTAAAGTAAGAATTACCGCCTACTGTTCCTTAAACATAATGTCATACAAAAATTTGACTCCTCTAGCCTAAATAGGCGGGAAGAGGGACCGCCCTCGCGATCGCAACGCTATCTGCCTTCTAGAGAAGGTCTCGCATTGATTTCACCTTTAGAAAGTTCTATAGAAGAACTCGGGTCTGAACTATATTAACAAATACCCTATAATATCTATGATAAATTAACCTACTAAGCATAAAAAACCTTTGAAGGAATCCTTTACCACTCCCATTGAGGCACTACTGGTAATCAGGTTTAGTTTATTTTATCAGACCCATCGCATCAACTAGGGGTGATGTGGTCAGCCTCAGCCGCCGTGTCGCCTCCCCTAACTTATTAGCATTTATACCCAATCAGATTATGTATCATTCATTTCTTCTTCTACCCCACCACCCAAACAGTTTAACTCATTGTCCCCGCGCAAATGAAGATTGATAACCCTTTGCTATGGGCTCTCAAAGTAATAATGATGATTGAATCATTAGTCTCTGGAAACTCCTAACAGTTAGTTCCTTAATATATTTCCTTACAACACTCCAAATTATCTATGAATTAGGTTGAGACACTTTATTCTATAGAGTCACCACTCCGCATAAGCGGGATTAAAATTCACAAGCAGCAATATTATTTTTTTAACTACAGAATAGTATTCATTTCACGATGTGCGTCTGTTATCAGATGGTTATCATATCTTCATCCCAACCCATCAATTACACATTATTTCGAGATTGACAACTCAAATACCTATCGGCAACAACAGATTATTACACACCAACCCACCCTGTTGCAATCACGCTGTCACGATAGTAGCGCATCGATGGTTCAAGGTAGTATACGTGCTCCACATTTTTAACTATATATTTGTGCGTCGTCATATGTGGCTTTTCCTTAGGTACATATGTTAAATATTGGTTTAATAAAACGTTCAAACAATACAATTTCTGTCTAACATATCACAACCTTTTGTTCTCCCATCGGATACTCAGACGAAAAATCTGAGATTTTTAATAGGATTAGCCATTCATTTCTGACAATGTTTACTTCTCTTCAACAATATTCTGTCAAGATCAAGTTAACAAATTTAGAACGGACTGTTCTTAAATTGTTCAAAAGATTATTATTTTTCTTTCTCACCAGTCCCCCACGGATTCAGCTCAAGGTACAAGCCAGTCAGACGTCAGATGAAATATTACAGATATGAGAAATTCCCTATTCCTTCTTCATAATACAATTAATCATCTAAATCAATATATTCTTACTTATATTAATCCATTTAACCATCATCATTTCTCATCCACTAATCCTCTTATCCAATCCTCAATCAAACTTATCATCACTTCTTACATTATATACCCATACATTATCCATAATCTACCTTCATTCATCAATCATCATTATCACTTATCCATCCATACATAAACCATTATCATCCATTCCATATTCCATTTTCAATATTCCATCATCATACATTTTAATCACAAAACCATTATCTCCAAAAAAAAACCTAACAACACTTATAACAACCTATATACCAAAAAAACCCCAATAAACATACATACCATTACCCCATTAATCCAACAAATATCCCCTACCACCCAAACACTAAACCAAACACCTAATAATATAACCTCCACCTTTCTAAACCTCCTCTACAATCCTTCCACTTATCAATCTCATCTCAACATTCCCTACCATACCATTCACACTATAAACCTAAAATCCTCATTAAATACTCCCTCATACCTCAAATCACTTATTACTTATCCTACATTAACCCAATTAACACATAACCCTCAACAAACAATCAAACCTCCTTAATTTTCCCCCCATTCAAAACAATATTCCCTTCCCCTCCAAACCCCCATCCAATACTCCCTACTTCATTAACCTCATTCAAATCCATTCAACTAAAATCTCCCACTTTATAAACATACAAAACATTAATCAAACCCTTCAAACCCCCCTTATACTCTAACCATAAAAATTCACCATAATAATCATAATTCCAAATAAACCCTCATCCCCCCATTCCAACCCTCTTACCCTTCCCTCCATTCACACTCTTTATAATATAAACTTCCCAAAAACCAAACCCTATATTCTTTCAAATTTAACTACTTAAGTAATAAAAAATACATCCCACATCCAATACATTACTCCAAAACCA
>JAMPIV010020255.1:0-108056 GCA_024509875.1 Oreohelix idahoensis
CCAGACCGTGCGAGATTTCTTTCTATCGAAAAATCACACAATTTTGCCATCATGCATATGTGGTCAACGAGCGAAATATAGCGAGCCCGTTCCTCTTGATCTGGCAATAACCCCGTGTTTAAGATTACCTGCTTGGTAAATGAGGAGCAATATTTCAATGGGTAGGTAATAAAAAGTTTGATCTCACCTTGGTCCCTGCTCTGATCGCTCATCTGATCTTATCTCAACGAGTTTAAATCTCGCGCTGGTGTTAAGAGAATGTATTTACAGAATCAACGTATCCCCCCTACCCGCGCGCTTAATTGTCTGCTCCGTGAAGCAACATTCAAGATAAGAAAATAGCGAACGTCGCAATACAATATCGCGTGCTAATGAGAAAAGAGAAGACAGATCTCAGGAATATGGGATGTTTTTAAGATACTGCAAAAGTATTGAAATCTCGAAAGTATGGCTAAAAGAGGAAGTGTAAGGCGATAAGAGAAATAGAATAATGAATACAAATCTATTTGCATAATCATTCACAATTACCACTTGTTTATATTCTGGCGTAGGCAATGGTAATTTGGGCATCATTTTTTTGATGGTCTCAAGGGCTCAGGGTCGGAGCAAACTTTTTTTAGTAGTCTGCCCCTGTTGCGAAGTACAATGGTTGATAAAGTCTACTCAGTCGTGCCAACCTAAGTCCACCAAATTTTTATATACATACAAGTTATTGAAAACAGATTTTAAAAATGATCATTGTATTAACATGTTTCCACGCTACACTTAAATAACTATTCCTAATCTTTGTAGATATAGTTCAATATTTTAATATATAATTAGGAAGCAAAATATCAATACAAATATTTATGTTTTGGCAAAAATTTACAGTTCTGAACAACATTAGTTCTGAAGATATTTCTATAATAAGAATTGGCCAATGTGGCTATATTTTTGTTAAGACAGAAATCCAATAGCTTTGAAATGAATCAAAACAATTAAACATAAACCAAACATAAAACACGTTGCATTATACAATGTTGTTAATATTAGTAATGTCATTGATTATTATGTGATCTGTGTCATTAATCAAATTAATGGGACCAACATGTTCCTTTACTTCTCTCTTGGTTAAAATTGGTTTCAATATCAGTGTTTATTTTTTGTCAATTTCAGCTTTCACAACAGGCTGTCTGAATGGCACAGGTGTTAGGCAAATAAAAAAAAAAATAAAAAAATTTATAAAAAAAAACTAAAAAAGTAAAAAAAACACCGCTCCGCTCCCCTTCCACATAAAAAAATAAAATAAAACGCCTACCCGCGCACACCTCCGGACTTCTGTTTATTGTTATTTGGTATTGTGTATTTATGGTTCTGTGGACTTCCAAAAACAGCTTTATGTGTGATGAACATTTTTCACATGTATAAGTGTTGACTCCAAAAAGCCGAAAAGTAGAAAGTCAAATGCTAACTTTCTTCTAAAAAGGTTGAACAGTGCTCTTCAAGGCATGGGAGATGACCAGCAGTTGAGAATGCAGCTGACTTTTTCAAGCAGACTTGTCACTTCAAGAGTTTTTCGCAATTCTGAGCCAAATTTTTGATCGTCCATATAACTCTGATTGCCTTGAAAATCAGATGTGTTGCATTTCAAAATTTGTCAACATCCATCCCACTCCGAAAAGAGATAGGCTCAGAATCTGGGATTGTTAGTATGATTCGAATTAAGTCGGGCTTGATGAGGTAAGAAAGACATGGGCCGGCGGTAGATTTTTGCGAAGTCTTGACCCTCGTTTATCAAAACACCTCATTATGAGCGCTTCAACGTATTTCAGAAGCTCATCTCTTGTTTGAATCAGTAAATTCGAATTTTGAATGCGACATTTACGTTTTTGGAAAGTACTTGTTATGTGTTAAGTAGGTACAATATCTCTGCAAAATGTGTCTAATTTTGACGGGCAAATCCTTTCTCAGTGCACAATAAAGATCAAGTACTGTTATGACCCTGCCCTTGTAAACGCAAGTTGTAATTAATTCATATATCAGATTTTGTAGTTATGTCATCCCCCCGCCCCGAGAAACACTCAGCCTTGCACCAGCCAGTCCTCGTCATTCAAATTTCCGGGGAAATGTTCTTTTTCATCAGAGAAACACCTTGATTGCTTCCTAGACATGGATACAAATCTGTTTCAAAAACATTACCTCGACTAGAGCCAACGAACATTGCTGTAACAGGCGGGGAGGTCCGCAATATGCGCTCCTCCATTTCTTGTAGAAGAGATTTTGGAATTGCCTAGGGGGGGGGGATGTGGTGTCAAGAGAGCGAGAAAACTATTAAGTTAACTATCTTGACAACCAGTTTTTTCCGTAACAGGAGTTTTCAAGTGATAGTGACGTAAATGCTTCGCAGCACACGAATTCTCTCACTGGTGTATAAATGCGAATGGAATCTCAATAACTTGACGTCCAATACGATCCCTGCAAGAAGATTAAGCAAATCCCTGTTGTTCTTTCCTCCGACAAATGACAGGGGCGGCATCAGTATTAACACCGAATATTTTTATTTCATTCTTAATGTTTCTGAATTCTTTGCGAAATAGCTTACAAATTGCAGTTATAATGTCCTCTCCCTTGGCTGTACCATCTAAAAGGTATTCATAAGCTGCACAGTTCTTCATAAAATACGGTCGTTGTCACAATATCGCGCTAGGCGCGCCACGTGTATTCACATCGACACTTTCTGTCAAGCGAGCGATCACTAAATACAAACAGCTTGTTGTAACCCTAGTTGTTTGTTTTAACCGGTTCACATTTTCAAGCCATATCAGTTATGTGCCTCTCGATTGATCTCGCAGAAGAAGCTCGCGTATTTCTCGAATCCGAGACAGTATTGTTTCTTTATTTGGTAAATCACTAGAACTCAAAATTTCAGCACTGCTCAAAAAAGTTTCGTTGAGCTGTATTCTCCATCTGTGAAATGTGTTTGCCCTTCGAAAGCCACACACTGTGGCAATTTTGTAACTACATTCTCCCCGGTAGCTATAGTTATTTTTGGTTCGCAATTACTTGACTAAAAAATACTACTTGTTTTTTTGTAGCCAGAAACAGCCATTTTTATGGCTTCACTTTTCTCCTCAAAGTTTTTAAACATGGGACTGATGTTTGAGTCTTGATAGAGTCTTTGTACACTTGACTGTACGAGTGGCACAACGACACTCTTTCATAACATAAGCAGCACAAACAGCACGATCCTTTGTTGTATGAATCCATATTCGTTTTCCAAAAGTCATGAAACGAGCGTATATCAAAGTTTTTTTTCTTTTTTGAGTTCATTTTAAACGGCAGCCGCATTGACTTACATAACAACACCAACGTTTTGGTTAAAAGGGCTGAGCTAGGTTGCATCACGGACTTTTTGCTACGGTCAACACTGTATGAACTTGCGTATCACCAGCCGAGAGAACTGTAGAGGTGGGAGTGGATGGGTCGGGAGAGATGGGGAAGGATTAGGACGGAAATATAACTTCGTCGAGGTCCAGTCATATCGTTTAACGTTACCTCAAACTCGCACGGGGAGTCAAAAAACTGCGAGCTGAAAACGAATTAATACGCTGCGTCCAGGCGCTAGCCAGACACTATCGCGTAATTTCTGATATTACTCGTCTCCCGCATTGGCCCATCAAATATCGCTTGAGGATTCCTTTCAAAAGAAATCTCATCTCTGGCAAAAACTAACGGTAGCAGTCTAGAACGCCAGACTATAGCGTTATAACCGCAAAGTATAAGACCACATAGGTCCCTTCTATGAAGATTCGTTTTGAAAGAAGTTTTGGCGTTTCTCGGAAAACGGTCGGCGTAAAAACAAAGACTTTACGTTGCAGTATATGTATCATGATAAGGCCTTTAGTTTGTTGCATCCAGGTGGCACAATTCTTACCTTCAATGAGTCTAAAAACTTTTCGAGTTTTGAGAAGGGTTGTGAAAACGGGTATATGCTTTAAAAGAATTATGTGCTTCTAATTTAATTAAAAATATTCAATTTTTTTTTAAAATGATAACCCGTGAAGCTGTAACAGTATTTTACATTCTCACTTAGTGCGTGCCAGTAAAAAATCTTTCCACGAGGCCACGTTTGGCACAGCGTGGCCTTAAAAAAAAGGAATAAAAAATAAAGAAGAAAAAGAAAAAAAAAAAAAGGAAAAAAAATATTTGCGTTACCCCTAAGTAAAAAAATTTGCCTACCCCGGCTAGCTATGCTCTACAGCCCATTTGTTCGTGAAATTTGACTCGTGAGTAAAAACTCTTTGCCTCCTCGAAAGTCAAGCCTTGTATCAGGCTGAGGTAGCTTTACGCGACCTCCCTTTTCCAACATCTGGTCAGTTCTCGTGGCCGAGGATTGTTGCACATATGAGATAAAGGATTCTCATTTTATCAGCAACTCTTTTGAATAGCATAGTCTTAATGGAGTAATTGGCACTTAGTTCAATGTAAGCGGGTTCATGGATTATTTTGCTCTTCACTTTGTTTTGTTTTGTTTCTTGTTTTGTGTTTGCAATAGAACGTTCTATGAAGAAAGCAACTTGTCCTATTTGTGCTGTTCTCTGTCATTATGACCATTAATATTTCCTCTGCCAGCAAATTTTCACGTTTACTTGAGCAATTTCCCCTGTTGCTCACTGACAAGCTTTTTAATGTGTGTACCCAGTGTCTTAAGGCAGCAGAAAGACTTCTCCACCCTCCCATCTTATATTGCATTTGTTGCTGATCTATCTCAGTAACAGTAACATGAAGGATGAAACACACTGCTGAGTTGAACATACGGTATGAGCAGTAGATGAAGACTGGGACCCAAAAACCCAACACCCCCCCCCCGCCCCCCCCCCCCCCTTTCTAGTTGATATAAAGATTCATATCAGTGAATCGGAAGTATTGAAACATCACAAATAACTGTAGTATAAGAAGCTACTGACGAGTGTAAGCTGTGGCAGCCGATAAAATACTCTACTAAAACATCTACTTCAGAGGTTGCCCGAACATGTGGAGGAAAACGGAGGAAGGGGCACATACCGGCCATACCACTATACTTCCAAACGCCTTGAAAAAAACCGTTTAACGGAGATACCAACATGCCTCAGACGCAGTTCCCTCCCCCTACCGCTGACACATAGTCACCTCAAACCACATTGCTTCTGTATGAACTATGATACAATTTGACGTATGAAAGAGAGAACGAAGAAGAAGTAAGAGATACAGTGAATATATAAGAACTGACATTAAGCGAAGGATTAAAAAAAAATCGATAAGATAATTTAAATATAGGAACTTACAGTCAGCTAAGAGATAAAACATGACCAGCCAAACTTGAAAATAAAGAAACTACATTGAAAGGAACGATAAAACATCCCCTGAGAAAAGTTGAATATAAAGGATTAAAACATACATTGAAAGTAGAATATAAGGATAAAAACATCATTGAAAGTTTGAATTTAAAGAGATAAAATATGACAGCGAATTGAATAGTAAAGACTATACAGTGAATGAAGGTAAGAAACAGTCCTGAAATGTTTAGAGATATAATGATATAAAACACCATTGAAAGTTATGAATAAATAAGGATAAAACATCACATGAAAGTTTTAATATAAAGGATAAAACAATCATTGAAAGTTTAATATAAGGATAAAACATCCCATTTTGCAAGTTGAATATAAGAGATAAAACATCATTAGGCTAGTTTTTTCTTTGGTTTTAAGGCCGCATCTTCTCATTTCACTCGGACAACTCTCAGCAGCCCATTCTTCCGATGATCTCCTCATCTAGATCACACAAAGAGATCTCGGCACACAGTAAACGAAACAGCTGTTAGCACCTGGTGGGGATACTTAATGTGTCTGTATACAATGAATCACAACATTCTTTTGTAAAATATTTTTGTCGTCTTTGGGTAGAATTTTCTAATTTTTTAAAAGTTTCGCAGCAGGGCAGTGGTTCGTATGACCGTACTCCTTTACGAATTCATATCTGGATACCTCAGCTCTGGTTCATGCTCCGTCAACAGCCATCCTTCGTGTGATACCTCAGCTCTGGTTCATGCTCCGTCAACAGTCATCCTTCGTGTGGTACCTCAGCTCTGGTTCATGCTCCGTCAACAGTCATCCTTCGTGTGGTACCTCAGCTCTGGTTCATGCTCCGTCAACAGTCATCCTTCGTACCTCAGTGGTCATGCTCCGTCAACAGCTCTGGTACCTCAGCTCAGGTTCATGCTCCGTCAACAGTCATCCTTCGTGTGGGTACCTCAGCTCTGGTTCATGCTGGTCAACAGTCATCCTTCGTGTGGTACCTCAGCTCTGGTTCATGCTCCGTCAACAGTCATCCTTCGTGTGGTACCTCAGCTCTGGTTCATGCTCCGTCAACAGTCATCCTTCGTGTGGTACCTCAGCTCTGGTTCATGCTCCGTCAACAGTCATCCTTCGTGTGGTACCTCAGCTCTGGTTCATGCTCCGTCAACAGCCATCCTTCGTGTGTGGTTCATGCCGTCAACAGCTCTCGTGTTCAGCTCTGGTTCATCTCCGTCAACAGTCCATCCTTCGTGTGGTACCTCAGCTCTGGTTCATGCTCCTTCAACAGTCATCCTTCGTGTGGTACCGCAGCTCTGGTTCATGCTCCGTCAACAGTCATCCTTCGTGTGGTACCTCAGCTCTGGTTCATGCTCCGTCAACAGTCATCCTTCGTGTGGTACCTCAGCTCTGGTTCATGCTCCGTCAACAGTCATCCTTCGTGTGGTACCTCAGCTCTGGTTCATGCTCCGTCATGCTCCGTCAACTCTGGTTCATGTCCGTCAACAGTCATCCTTCGTGTGGTACCTCAGCTCTGGTTCATGCTCCGTCAACAGTCATCCTTCGTGTGGTACCTCAGCTCTGGTTCATGCTCCGTCAACAGTCATCCTTCGTGTGGTACCTCAGCTCTGGTTCATGCTCCGTCAACAGTCATCCTTCGTGTGGTACCTCAGCTCTGGTTCATGCTCCGTCAACAGTCATCCTTCGTGTGGTACCTCAGCTCTGGTTCATGCTCCGTCAACAGTCATCCTTCGTGTGGTACCTCAGCTCTGGTTCATGCTCCGTCAACAGTCATCCTTCGTGTGGTACCTCAGCTCTGGTTCATGCTCCGTCAACAGTCATCCTTCGTGTGGTACCTCAGCTCTGGTTCATGCTCCGTCAACAGTCATCCTTCGTGTGGTACCTCAGCTCTGGTTCATGCTCCGTCAACAGCCATCCTTCGTGTGGTACCTCAGCTCTGGTTCATGCTCCGTCAACAGTCATCCTTCGTGTGGTACCTCAGCTCTGGTTCATGCTCCGTCAACAGTCATCCTTCGTGTGGTACCTCAGCTCTGGTTCATGCTCCGTCAACAGTCATCCTTCGTGTGGTACCTCAGCTCTGGTTCATGCTCCGTCAACAGTCATCCTTCGTGTGGTACCTCAGCTCTGGTTCATGCTCCGTCAACAGTCATCCTTCGTGTGGTACCTCAGCTCTGGTTCATGCTCCGTCAACAGTCATCCTTCGTGTGGTACCTCAGCTCTGGTTCATGCTCCGTCAACAGTCCTCCTTCGTGTGGTACCTCAGCTCTGGTTCATGCTCCGTCAACAGTCATCCTTCGTGTGGTCATCCTTCGTGTGGTACCTCAGCTCTGGTTCATGCTCCGTCAACAGTCATCCTTCGTGTGGTACCTCAGCTCTGGTTCATGCTCCGTCAACAGTCATCCTTCGTGTGGTACCTCAGCTCTGGGTTATGCTCCGTCAACAGTCATCCTTCGTGTGGTACCGCAGCTCTGGTTCATGCTCCGTCAACAGTCATCCTTCGTGTGGTGCCGCAGCTCTGGTTCATGCTCCGTCAACAGTCATCCTTCGTGTGGTACCTCAGCTCTGGTTCATGCTCCGTCAACAGTCATCCTTCGTGTGGTACCTCAGCTCTGGTTCATGCTCCGTCAACAGTCATCCTTCGTGTGGTACCTCAGCTCTGGTTCATGCTCCGTCAACAGTCATCCTTCGTGTGGTACCTCAGCTCTGGTTCATGCTCCGTCAACAGTCATCCTTCGTGTGGTACCTCAGCTCTGGTTCATGCTCCGTCAACAGCCATCCTTCGTGTGGTACCTCAGCTCTGGTTCATGCTCCGTCAACAGTCATCCTTCGTGTGGTACCTCAGCTCTGGTTCATGCTCCGTCAACAGTCATCTGGTTCATTCGTGTGTGATACCTCAGCTCTGGTTCATGCTCCGTCAACAGTCATCCTTCGTGTGGTACCTCAGCTCTGGTTCATGCTCCGTCAACAGTCATCCTTCGTGTGGTACCTCAGCTCTGGTTCATGCTCCGTCAACAGTCATCCTTCGTGTGGTACCTCAGCTCTGGTTCATGCTCCGTCAACAGTCATCCTTCGTGTGGTACCTCAGCTCTGGTTCATGCTCCGTCAACAGTCATCCTTCGTGTGGTACCTCAGCTCTGGTTCATGCTCCGTCAACAGTCATCCTTCGTGTGGTACCTCAGCTCTGGTTCATGCTCCGTCAACAGTCATCCTTCGTGTGGTACCTCAGCTCTGGTTCATGCTCCGTCAACAGCCAGTTCATGCTCCGTCAACAGACATCTTTTGTGTGGTACCTCAGCTCTGGTTCATGCTCCGTCAACAGTCATCCTTCGTGTGGTACCTCAGCTCTGGTTCATGCTCCGTCAACAGTCATCCTTCGTGTGGTACCTCAGCTCTGGTTCATGCTCCGTCAACAGCCATCCTTCGTGTGATACCTCAGCTCTGGTTCATGCTCCGTCAACAGTCATCCTTCGTGTGGTACCTCAGCTCTGGTTCATGCTCCGTCAACAGTCATCCTTCGTGTGGTACCTCAGCTCTGGTTCATGCTCCGTCAACAGCCATCCTTCGTGTGGTACCTCAGCTCTGGTTCATGCTCCGTCAACAGTCATCCTTCGTGTGATACCTCAGCTCTGGTTCATGTCAACCCATTCCGTCAACAGTCACGTCCTTCGTGTTCTCTGCGAGAATAAAGGGTAGGGTCGTTGCTGAACAGAGTGGAGCCTATATGACAACAACCTCCAGCATGAGAATGGAGGTAGATGCAGTTACTGCAGCACTGTGGTGGCTGTCTGAAACTCCATCAACCAGGGCAGTTATATTGCCAGACTCTCAAGCCATGCTGCGGAAAGTTCAGAACGGATGGCTGCGGCAGGAATGGAAAACATCAATAGAATCCTCAAGTCTTCAAGAACTGGTGTGGATCTACTGTCCTGGTCATGCAGGGGTACGTGGCAATGAGAGAGCTGACAGACTGGCCTCGAGAGCACCCATAGTGGGGACACTGGACATGGATAAGGGAGAGATACTAAGGGCAATTTATGATCGCCTGCTGGATAATGACACTACAATGGATGAATCAACAAGGCTGAGACTGTTAGAGTTTGGCATCAAACGTGGGACTAGCAAACATGGACGTCAGAGAGGATATATAAATCGTAAGTACAACCAGCGTGCTACAGGTACAATTATCATGCATACTCTTCGACATTTGCGGAGGGAGACTGAGCACCTATGGGTTTGCCTGGAGTGCAGTGAGGTCGATTCTGATTAACAATAACAATTAACATTAATAATTTCACACTTATCTGTTTCCAGCGTCAGTTTCACACTTTTCGATTTCTATTTTACCTTTGCTATGGAATCCACAGAGAAAGAGACAGAAATAAGACAGAAGCCTACAGACACCAGGAGAAGACAATTGGAGGCAAGCACAACATGGATAACACTAGTCAACAAATTTTCAAACGTTATTTGTACCAGAAATTAAATATACCATTTCTTATTGATTTTGACATGCTGATTTCAAATATCATAATGAAATTCACCAATTGGCTCTGGGTTTTTTTTTTAAATGATGAATTTACATAACAGTAATACAAATAATGTATGCTTGTTTAATTCTCTGGGGTGAACAGCTAGTCTTTCTACTTTAGCATTATAAAAATTGTGGTTACATACTCAATTAATTGATATTTCAACATAAAATGATAGAAAAAATAAAAATAAGTTCACATATCATGTTTTAAAAAGGCACAATTTGTACCCATTCCGTCATTATTCAGTCGCTGTTCGAGCTCTCTTTGCTTGCTTCTTGTAGTCAATCGATGAGGTGTCTCTTGTCACAGTCCAACAGTAATCAGCAAGCATTGAAGGGCTCCAATTGCCTTGATACCTTGTTTCCATAGCAGCAATGTCCTGGTGAAATCGTTCACCATGCTCATCACTGACCGCTCCACAGTTTGACGTAAAGAAATCCAGATGAGAATCCAGAAAATGAATTTTCAAAGACATGTTGCAGCCAAGACTCTTATACTTCAGAAGGAGATTTTCTACAATTTCATTGTAATTATCAGATCTGTTGTTTCCAAGAAAATTGTCCACCACTGACTTAAATGCTAGCCATGCTGCTTTTTCCTTGCCATGCAAACACGCAAAGAAACTCGTCATCATGAAGAAGTTTTCGAATTTGCGGACCAACAAATACTCCCTCTCTTATTTTAGCTTCACTCAGTCTTGGAAATTTTCTGATGAGGTATTTGAAAGCCTCATCTGTTTTCTCCATTGCCTTGACAAAGTTTTTCATGAGACCCAGCTTTAATGTGCAAGGTGGCAACAAAATCTTGCTGGTGTCGACAAGTGCTGGGTTCTCAACGTTCTTACTGCCAGGCTGCAATGACTGCCTGATTGGCCAATGTCTTCTGATGTAATGGTCACTTCGTGCACGGCTATCCCACTCACAGAGAAAGCAACAGTACTTGGTGTATCCACCCTGTAGTCCAAGCAAAAGAGCGACCACTTTTAAGTCACCGCAAAGTGACCAATGATGATGATCGTAGTTTATACACTTCAAAAGCTGCTTAATGTTTTCATAAGTTTCTTTCATATGAACTGCGTGACCAACTGGAATTGACGGTAACACATTACCATTATTCAACAAAACAGCTTTAAGACTCGTCTTGGATGAATCAATGAAAAGCCTCCACTCTTCCGGTATGTAATTGATTTTGAGGGCTGCCATTAAACCAGAAATGTTGTGGCACGCAGAAAGGTCACCCTCTTTGAAAAAAAAAAAAAATGTAATAAGCGGCTTCTGGCGGTTCATATACACAGAAATTGTAACATCTTCTGCCAGGAGATTCCACTGTTGCAATCTGGAACCCAAAAAGCTCCGCCTTGTTCTTCGGTAAATTCAGATCTCTTACAAGATCATTCAGTTCACCTTGGGTTATTAAGTGTGGTTTAGTGGATGTAGTTTGCTCAAAATCTGGGTCGCTTGAGGTTGATGGTTCAGGACCACCAATGTCCTCTTCTTCATCAGTGGAAGCAGCTGAAAATGATTCTGGCACTTTGGGAACTGGTAGGTCATCGCCTTGTGGTACCGGACGTATTGCAGAGGGGATGTTTGGATATTCCAGAGTCCATTTTTTTTTTTCTTCTTTGATATGCCTTTCCCAATTGGAGGGACCATGCAAAAGTAACAGTTGTTGAGATGATCAGTGGGCTCTCTCCAAATCATTGGGACTGCAAAAGGCATAGCTTGCCTTTTGCCAGTCAACCACAGTTTAAGATGTGCTGCACATGTATTGCAGCATATGTGTGGCGCCCAGCTCTTATCTTGATCTCCTATTCTGCAGCCAAAATACAAACTGTACGCCTTCTTAATCACTTTAGTTATATTTCGTTTTTGTGATACAAATGTCACCTCACCACATATATAACAGAAATTATTAGCACTGTTCACACATGTCCTAGGCATTTCTAACTACGATACTTTTGATAAGGACAAATGCACTAACTAATGGCAAAATTTTATCAGAGATAAGATATTTATACACAAAGGTGATGTAATCATAGGTAGGATTGCATCATCAACTTCTAGTTACATTTTTTTATTGGTCATTAGAAAAAATTATGCAATCGCCCACAAGTTGCGTCACATATATATAAATTGACCGTAATTAAATAAACTAGTAGCATATTTCTTAAAAACTAGAGCCAATCAACATTTTTTAATGTCATTTTCGTTTTCAGCACACCAAAATTAGTTAAAATTAGCTATTTTCATTTCTGGTACATTTTGGTTGTTGACTAGTGTAATCAAGACACGGGCTGGCCATGACCGGCAGGAAGGTTTTGTCTGCATTTGTTGATCGCACGTGGTGCACAGAAAGCTAAAAGTTAATGATAATGATGATTGTGTATATCTCCTCGGTGTATCATTAATCGTTAAGATGTGTCATCGTATATCTTCTTTGTGTATCATTAATCGTTAAGATGTGTCATCGTATATCTTCTTTGTGTATCATTAATCGTTAAGAGGACATGACCAACCCAGCTCCAGCGTCTGCCAGCTATAATGGTGTGCATGTCCTCTTGCTTGCTTCGAGTAAACAGATCTTGGTTGGTGAAGGTATTCGGCCAAAAGATTCGGTGAATTTTTCTTACGCATGTTGTGTGAAAAGAGGACAATTTCGACAATTTCGACATTTCCTTCTCTGTAACTCTCCAGCTCTCCGCGCCATAGAGAAGCACAGAAAGCACACAGCTCTGATATAATCTTAATTTTGTGCTTGTGCTGTACTGAGAGGACTTCCAGGTGTTGTTTAGACTAAAAAAGGCTGTTCTTGCTTTATTCATTCTGATGTTGATGTCTTTGCCTGCCCCGGCGTCTGGTGTTACTATGCATCTTAGGTATGTGAAGGTGTCTGCCTGTACCAGTTGCTGATTCCTTACTGATATGGGCTCAGGGTTGCTCACATTGAGCGTCATGACCTCTAACTTCTTTAAATTGATGTTCAAGCCCATCTGCTGGCTATACTTATTAAGCCTATCCGTTTTTTCCTGGAAGTGTTGATGTGAATGTAGTCATTTAGAGGAGTCAAAATGTATCTGCTCCAAATATGTCATTCACTTATAGCTGTTATCTCCTCAGGGTAGCTTCAATCATTTAGATCTGTCAATCTTTATCTCCAAGGTATATCATAAATCATTTAGATCTATAAAGTATATCTCCTCGGTGTATCATCAGTCATTTAGATGTGGTGTCAGAGTGTCTATTTCTAATATACCTTAGTTATTCTCGCTTCCTCCATTGGTTCCATGCCACTGCTTGACGAGTTAGAGAGACCATTTTGTTTTAGCGTGGACCCATTTATATCCAATATTTCCTTTGTTATGGATATCTTTCTAGGCCGGTACTGTCTCACTGTTAGTTTCTTGTTCACGGGACGTCACCAGATACTTCTATTTACAGGGCGTCACCAGATACTTCTATTTACAGGGCGTCACCAGATACTTCTATTTACAGGGCGTCACCAGATACTTCTATTTACAGGGCGTCACCAGATACTTCTATTTACAGGGCGTCACCAGATACTTCTATTTACAGGGCGTCACCAGATACTTCTATTTACAGGGCGTCACCAGATACTTCTATTTACAGGGCGTCACCAGATACTTCTATTTACAGGGCGTCACCAGATACTTCTATTTACAGGTCGTATTATGTTTATTTATTTTTTTTAAAAATGTATTTAACTTAATTCTCACTGTCTTTCTCATTTGTTATTGTTTGTTTGTCCCTGACGAAGACGCTGTAACCGAAACGTAGGCACTTTTCTCTGCTGTTTGTCCTAGTACGACGCATCACTTGTTCTCGTTGACCCCCGTCTAATTTGTTTGCCCGTGAAGATCACTACATTAAACTTCCGCTGTTGGTCAGATTTTCAGGACCTTCGGTTGACATTTGTTTGGGAATTTCTGCATTATCTTTCTCGAGTGGTCTTTATTCAATTAAACTGCGTAGAAAGACACGCAGAAATATCAAGCTAAAATAAGTATGCACCAAATAAAACAGTTATAAACAAAAATGTTTATTGTTATTGTCTCCCTTGCCCCAATTCCAGGTACAGTCATGTTTTGAATTAAGCAGAATTTAGTCTGATGCCTTTTCCCTGTTGTACAGGCGACAACGGAACAATTATGCTGATTTTTTCCCGTTTTCTTGAGAATGATTTTTAGGTTTCTTACCAAAAAATAGATAAATAAAAACCTGGAGCAACGTTCGTGACCTTCGACCTTCCCCTTCTCATCTTCTTTCCAATGTCCTGCTAGATGAGAGTATAGGGCTACTACAGCATTGAGCCATTGTTGCAGGAAGCCAGTGTCAAAACAATTTCCGTACTCTTCCAATAATGGCTTCTATAACAGCTTGACTGAGATGATCACACTGCTAGCCGGCATGTCCAGCCTCTTACCATTTGTCGCACAGGAACCATGATTTAATTATATCTGTCTCTCCTCACATATCCACGTGTAATCCTATAATATTTGAAGGACACAATTCTGACACTGATATTAAAAAAAAAAAAAGCAGCTTGAAAACAGTCATACCGTCACAGGCAGGCATACAGACTTTTCACAGTACCACCATATTAGATATTTGATCCTGCGTCCTGTGACATTCCAGCAAAAACTTCACTGCAAGTCTCTCAAAAAATTGTCAATTTCGTTCTTATCCAATCCTTGGTTCTCTAGATAAATCAAGACGGTTAAATCAAAACAGAAGGATTGGATGGGCCTAAAAAAAGAAGCAAGATAAAAAAAAAGATTTGAGAGTGTAAACACTTTCTGGAGAGACAGCCGCTTTGAAAGGTTGGAGAATTTTAAAATAGATTGTAGCGTCTCCAGGTTGTCACTTGTTACAAGAAAATAGCGTATCTTGATGCAGTTACGTGCTTGTGTTCAGCAAATAAAAATTCGGTTGTTAAATAGATTGATACCTTATACTTCAAACCGGATGTTGTCACACCCGTCACACATGCGCAAATGGTGGAGTGAAAGATGAACTCGGATATGCACACAAAAAGGCGAATGCCTTGTGTAGTTCGGCGTTATATGTCTTGTTTTATGGTCTATCTGTGTCTACCAGTGTGAATCTGTCTGGTTTAATGTGCAAGTCTGTGTCTACCAATGTGTATCTGTCTGGTTTAATGTGCACGTCTGTGTCTACGAGTGTGTATCTGTCTGGTTTAATGTGCATGTCTGTATGTGTCTACGAGTGTGTATCTGTCTGGTTTAATGTGCATGTCTGTATGTGTCTACGAGTGTGTATCTGTCTGGTTTAATGTACAAGTCTGTATGTGTCTACGAGTGTGTATATGTCTGGTTTAATGTATAAGTCTGTATTTATAAGTGTGCATCTGTCTGGTTTAATGTACAAGTCTGTCTGGTTTAATGTCCAAATCTGTCTGTATCTACGAGTGTGTATCCGTCTGGTTTAATGTACAAGTCTGTCTGTATTGACGAGTGTGTATCTGTCTGGTTTAATGTACAAATCTGTCTGTATCTACGAGTGTGTATCTGTCTGGTTTGATGTGCAAGTCTGTGTCTATGAGTGTGTATCTGTCTGGTTTAATGTACAAGTCTGTCTGTATCTACGAGTGTGTATCTGTCTGGTTTAATGTACAAGTCTGTCTGTATCTACGAGTGTGTATCTGTCTGGTTTAATGTGCAAGTCTGTGTCTACGAGTGTGTATCTGTCTGGTTTAATGTGCAAGTCTGTATGTGTCTACGAGTGTGTATCTGTCTGGTTTAATGTACAAGTCTGTGTCTATGATTGTGTATCTGTCTGGTTTAATGTCCAAGTCTGTGTCTACGAGTGTGTATCTATCAGGTTTAATGTGCAAGTCTGTGTCTACGAGTGTTTATCTGTCTGGTTTAATGTGCAAGTCTGTGTCTGGTTTAATATGCAAGTCTGTATGTGTCTACGAGTGTGTATCTGTTTGGTTTAATGTCCAAGTCTGTGTCTACGAGTGTGTATCTGTCTGATTTACTATGCAAGTCTGTGTCTATGAGTGTGTATCTGTCTGGTTTAATGTGCAAGTCTGTGTCTACGAGTGTGTATCTGTCTGGTTTAATGGTGTAGCGAGAGGAAAGATATAATGATAGTGATATTATCCTGGACAAATAGATGTATCAGATGATACCAGGATAGTGCCAGATAAGAGACAGGTCTTACTAGAAATACCCCATTTTCTGAAAAGAGTAATGGTGTTTCGACACCAAAGGTATAGTCAAGCTGTATAGGTTCCTAGATGAGATGCTAATCTACTATCTAGATTCCTATAGGCTCCTCTCCAGACTAACCTTAGACAATGACTCTGGTAGGGGTAATTAACTACACAACAAGAACTTTAAACCAAATTTAAATAATTCACTGAAGACTCTAGGTACAATTTATAATTTATTTATATACAAGATCTTTTTTTCTTTGTTCTTTGTTAATTTTCAAATAAAATTCAATTGATTGCAAAATAAATTATGGGTCACTTTCATATATACATAACACATTTACAGTTAATGTCTTAAACTAATATAGTTCATATTCACTTTTTTCTTGCTTCCTGATGGAATCTGTCTCTATTTTTGTGCTTTCTTGTATAGATGAATATAAATGTTACTTTATGACTCATATGACTGTCAAATGTCTTCTATATACACCACAGTGTGCCCAACACTGAGCTACTTACCTGAAATAAAGTCCTTCGTAGGCCTCGTACAGCAGTATGATTGGATAGAACCCCACCACTGCGGGTCCTCCACTCGTCAAGATGACACAGTTAATTCTGGCAAAAGCTCTGACAAACTTGAATATCTATTTGCTGACTTGGTCACTAGAGATTGCGTATGACACTCAGTGCAGGATATAACCTGAAACATAGTATACAACCTATAAATAAATATTAGACAAACATAAAGGTATGTTTTCAGGCACTCGTAAGAAATAAAGAAGTAGAACACTAGACAACAGAAAAACTACAGACGTGAGTGACTTACCCAGGACTCGAACCCCGAACCTTCCGTGCGACAACACCGCCTAGCTATGCATGCGAATCACACTATCCTCCCGGCCATCTAGGCCTACAACCTACGTAGTATGGCTCATTGTCTCCTTAGCAAGTCAGGAGGTAATATGAGACAGTTCAGACAAGTTGTGGTTAATCACAAGAGACAAAGTAAGTTATGAAAAACACAATTCGTTCAAGTTCTAGCACAATAGTTCAGTAATTGTTACAGTTTGGTCCATGATTTGTTTCTATAAAATCATATAGGCCTTATGGTAATCATTGTGTCATATATCAAATAATAAAGAAAATCAATCTGTCATAGTTATTTCTTTCTCCAGTTTGGATAGTCCTTTCCAGCAAGCATAATATCTTTAAAACGCTTTCCACAACCAACTAGCTCAATCCATTCGTTCTACTGATTTAATACAATTAAACTAAACCAACACACTTCGGGTTTTCCTCCAGAAATAACACAGTGTGATTCTTGTGATTCTACACATACTTAATTAACCATAAGTACACCTTGCTAATACAGTAGACATTCAAAAATCCGGCAACCTCCGGACCTGAGGAGTGCCGGATTTTTGAAAATGCCGGATTTTTTATGGTTATATATTCTGTATATATTTAACAGAAAATGACTACCTGTACACTTTATCTGCGATCGACAATGCACGATGTTTACGTTTTACACCACTTCTTTTATTTGCTGAATCCATAATTCGGCTAAACAGCAGCAAATAAATGATAAAATGAGAAGGAATGAGCAGGAATGCCTGTTAACACGTGCAAGCAAGACCCAACAGCTGCATCAAAACATAAACTGCTCCAGAAAACAGTGGCGCGCCAACGCGGTAAATTTAAAAATGCGCTCCGAAATCCATGCCGGAAACCTGAAGGAACCGGATTATCGATGGTCGGATTTTGAATGTCAACTGTATATATATATATATATATATATATATATATATATATATATATATATATATCTATATATATTATATATATAATATATATATAATATATATATATATATATATATATATATATATATATATATATATATATATATCAAATAATAATAATAAATTCTTTAAGCACCAAACACGGCGCATAAGGCAGAAAACCAGTGCTCTCCAGGTTGTTCGTTGTGACGCCACTCCTCTTAGCTCTTGCACATTATTTAGGCCCAACGTTCTTCCTTCTCTTATTATTGTTCTTCTGAGTGTTTCTTTTGGTCTTCCTTTTTTCCGCTTACCCTCAGGAACCCAAGTGAGCGCCTGTAGTGGTATTCTGTTGTTTTGCATTCGTAGGACATGACCGATATATGACCATCGTCTTTTCCTTATATAGTCGGAGACATATTTCTGCCTAGAGTCTTCTCTTATTTGTCGATTAGTCTTGAATTCTTTCCAACTGATGTTCATGAGTTTTCTAAGACATTTGTTCTCGAATGTATTCAGCTTGTTTCTCCAATGATTTTGTTATTTTCCAACTCTCACAGCCGTATGTTAACACTGAGATAACATTTGAATTAAACAGACGAAGCTTGGTATGTATATTCAATGATCGTAATTTCCAAATGTTAGATAATCTATTGAAGGCGCTAGCTGCCAAAGCAATTCTAGTATGGATTTCTCTTGTTGTGTCACCATCCTGAGTCATTTTACTGCCTAAATAATTGAAACTTTCAACTTTCTGTAGTTTTTCCCCGTTCAAGATGATATCAAAGGTCTCGTTAGAAAAGTTCATAGCTTTAGTTTTAGAGGCATTTATTTGGAGACCAATTTTAACCGAGAGATGACACAAATTATTTATTGCTTCTTGGGATTGTCTTGGTGTTGAACTTAAGAATGCTACATCATCTGCGAAATCCAGGTCCCCCAGGAATTTTCCATTTGTCCATTTTATACCCAATTGTTCATTGTGGGTATAGTTTCTCATAACCCAATCAATAGCTATTCCAAAAAGTAGTGGTGACATAATATATATATATATATATATATATATATATATATATATATATATATATATATATATATATATATATATATATATATATATATATATATATGAGCCAAGACTGGATAACACCAGAAACGCTAAACACCATAGCGAAGAGAAAGGAAATGAAAAGGAAGAAAACAGAAGCTAAGTCTCCCAGGTTAAAGGCAATATATAGTGAACAGTACAGTCAGCTGGACAAGGAAGTAAAACGTCAAACCCGTGCTAACAAAAGGACATTTCTGGATGACCTTGCAAGACAGGCAGAAGAGGCAGCACTGAGAAATGAACAAAGCACAGTTTATAAAATAACTAAAGCTATCAGTGGAAAACGAGGTGCAAACAACATAATAAAAAAAAGTTAGTAAGAGACAAGCAAGGAAATCTCATCACCACAGCACAGGGGCAGGAAACAAGGTGGGCAGAGCACTTCAGAGAAACACTGAATAAGGAACCACCAGAGACTCAGCTAAATGTTCCTGAGGCTGAAAGTGACTTAGACGTAAATACAGACATTCCACGAAAAGAAGAAATTATCACAGCTATCAAAGGGCTAAAAAATGGAAAAGCGCCTGGTCACGACAATCTGAATGCTGAGCTATTCAAGACAGACCCTGAACTAGCAGCTGAACTATTAGAACCACTATTTGCACAAGTCTGGGAAACTGAGACAACACCAACAGAGTGGAGTAAAGGAACAATTGTCAAATTGCCCAAGAAGGGCGACCTTGCAGACTGCAACAACTGGAGAGGAATTACCCTCCTCTCAGTTCCCAGCAAAATACTAGGCAGGATAATCATCCAGAGAATTTCAAAAGCAGTTGACCATAAACTGAGGAAAGAACAAGCGGGTTTCAGAAAGAACAGAAGATGTGCAGATCATATATTTGCCCTCAGGAACATTATAGAGCAGTGCTCAGAATGGCAGAGACAGCTGTACATTAACTTTGTTGATTTTGAAAAGGCTTTCGACAGCATACACAGGGACAGCCTATGGAAAATTCTGAGGGCTTATGGAATTCCCAGCCGCATTGTTTCCATTATAAAAAGCCTCTATTCTAACTTTACGTGCAGTGTTGGATCGAGTAATGTAACTTTCGAAGTGAAAACAGGAGTACGACAGGGATGCCCCTTATCAACAACATTATTTTTGACAGTCATAGATTGGGTGATGCGCCAGACAACAGAGGGCAGTCCAAGAGGAATTAGATGGACAATGTTTTCTACACTGGAAGATTTGGAATATGCAGATGACATTGCACTGCTCGCGCATTCACACCAACACATTCAAGACAAAACTGATAGACTGAATAAGTATGGCCAGCAGGTTGGCCTGAACATCAATCTGAAGAAGACGGAGGTCATGACACTAAATGTGGGCAATCTTGAGCCAATAACAGTAAGGAACCAGAAGTTAGAACAGACAGACACATTTACTTACCTAGGAAGCATAGTAACACCTGACGGCGGAACAAGCAAGGACATTAACAACAGAATGAATAAAGCGAGAACAGCCTTTGCTATTCTCAACAACATTTGGAAGTCTTCCCAGTACAGCACAAACACCAAATTAAGACTGTATGAGAGCTGCGTACTTTCTGTGCTTCTCTATGGTGCGGAATGTTGGAGAGTAACAGAGAAGGAAATGTCGAAACTGTCCTCCTTCCACACAATCTGCCTAAGGAAAATTCTCCGAATCTTTTGGCCAAACACCATCAGCAACCAAGAACTACTTATTCGGAGTAACCAGGAGGACATGCACACCATCATAGCTGGCAGACGCTGGAGTTGGGTTGGCCATGTCCTCAGAAGGGATCCTGATACCATCGCAAGAACAGCTATGCTATGGACCCCCGAGGGAAGGCGAGGGAGAGGCCGACCGAAAACAACTTGGCGGAGAGCTGTGGAAGCTGAAATGCAGGGAATGAACCACAGTTGGGGCACTGTACGAAGGATGGCCGCCGACCGAGCAAGGTGGAATCAATTTGTTGCTGCCCTACAAGACGCCACCAGGCGTGATGGCCGCTGACTGCTTTGACGGTTGGCGGTTATGGATCAAAGAAGATATATATATATATATATATATATATATATATATATATATATATATATATATATATATATATATATATATATATACATATATATATATATATACATATATATATATATATATACATATATATATATATACATATATATACACATATATATACATATATATATATATATATATATATATATATATATATATATATATATATTATATATATATATATATATATATATATATAATATATATATATATATATATATATATATATATAATATATATATATATACATATACATCATATACATCATATACATATACATATACATCATATATATATATATATATATATATATATATATATATATATATATATATATATATATATATATATATATATATTTTTATATATATATATATATATATATATATATATATATATATAGTTCCAAAGGTTGTTATTGCCGGGAGTTGTAGTGAGGATAAGCTCTCACTGCAGATAAAATACTTCTATGGCACGCGCCTCAAACAGCCTCTGACAACCAAGTCCAGCTCCCGGCCTTCACGTGTGGCTCAATTTGAGCCCGGCGGAACTGTTTCCACTGACGGGAGAAGGGGCAAAGGCGAGAGACTGACGCCTTAAAACCAGCAGCTTCGGGCAGATAGGGCTCGTGATCCTTGGTTGGTAGCTTATCTAAGAGAAGGAACTCTGAATTCAAACCACCGCTGCCTTGCGGGAATATCCATTTATGGAATTGGCTTCGGGAGTAAACCCTGAGGATAAATCCGGAGTCGGAGTCCCTAAGGCAGTCTAATGTCGATTCGACATTATTCTGGCAACTCCTGCGACATGGCTGGTACCAAACTGTATCGGCTACTGCCGTTCCTTTGGATCTACCGGCTGTGTGGAGAGGGGGAACATGCTGCATGGGCAACAGCTTGATCTCCATATAACTGTGCCCAAGCTCGCGCCCTGGAGAGGACACTCCAGCTTCACCCTATAGGTGTCGGCAAAACACGGGAAGTAGCAGTTACCGGTTATAAGCATTTTGCCCAATTGGCGTAGGGCATGGCGCCAGGGGCTACTTCCGACAGTGGGAGAGGTTCTAGGATCTCACTGGACAGCTACCGCCCGCTTCAAGCTGGGCAGCCCCCAGCCAATAAGGTGTTGTCCCGCCACTGTCTGCTTTCCCCATTGGGTGCATGGGGATTAGGGTCAAACCCGAACTGTGGACAGACAATTTTGCACCAAGCAATTATCGAAAAAATATAAATAAGCAAACTCTCCATTTGCGGTGTCTACGCCGCATCCTCGGCATCTCGTGGAAAGATAAAGTGACAAATGTCGAGGTGTTGTCACGTGCTGGCCTTCAAAGTATGTATACGCTTCTTAGACAGCGCAGACTTCGCTGGCTTGGCCATGTTCGCCGCATGGAAGATGGTCGCATCCCAAAAGATATCTTCTACGGACAATTAGCAGATGGCAAGAGAACAGTTGGGCGACCACAGCTGAGGTTCAAAGATGTGTGCAAGAGAGATATGAGGGCACTGGACATGGATCCAGCAACATGGGAGGATGAAGCTGCCGATCGCACTAAGTGGCGATGCTATTTACGGCACCACCTCAGATTGGGCGAAGAGAGGCTCACACAACAAGCAGAGGTGAGGAGAAAACGTCGAAAGGAGCACCAGGAAAATAAGCAGCTGAGGGCTGTCACCTCAGGGGCGCATTCCCATAGTCAGTTATGACTGAAGGGGCTATTATTATATATATATATATATAAGAGTTATCTACCCTTTCAAGATGGAGGTGAAATTCTTTTCTCACCTTAGACGCCGAAAGAAAAACATCAGGAATGTGAATATTTCGATGGATATCATCATGTTATGTTAAATATAGAATAAAAGATACATCAGAGTATCTAGTGGTCTAGGTATTTTCCAAAAACCGACCTCGAAACCCTCGAATCGGTCGGTTGGATAGGAGGGTTGATCAGTGATTTAACAAGTCACTATCGTAAAACAAGCGATTGTTTTCGAAACAGAACTAGCCCGACAGTGAACATGACTCATTCTAATATCTTAGGGGCTAAGGAGATTTCCAAAATTGGATACTGGAATGTAAGAACTATGTATCAAGACGGAAAAACGGAAGAAGTAATCAAAGAAATGGACATTTATAAGTTGGACATATTGGGTATCAGCGAGTGTAGATGGACGGGGAAGGGCATAAAATATATTTCAGAAGAAAAAAAGCAAATTATATACTCTGGTAGTAATGATAATCGTCACACAGAGGGAGTAGCAATCTTAATGACACATAAAGCAGCAGCATCGCTCATCAGCTGGGTACCTATTAATGAAAGGCTAATATTAGCTAGATTTCAAACAAGATTTTTCAAGCTCTCAATTGTACAATGTTATGCACCAACTAACGACGCTCTTGATATCACAAAAGATGACTTTTATGAAGCACTTCTAAGTACCATCAACACAATATCCAAGCATGACATAATAGTAGTCATGGGCGATTTTAACGCCAAAGTAGGTGATAACAACGATGGAGTACAAAGATATCTCGGTACTCATGGTATAGGCTATATAAATCAAAATGGAGAAAGACTTCTAGAACTTTGTGAAATATCAAACCTTGTTGTAGCAGACACCGTCTTTCCATATAAGAATATCCACAAAGTTACATGGAACTCACCTGATGGCAGAACTAAGAACCAAATAGATCACTTTTGCATAAGCGCAAAATTTCGCTCATCAGTTCAAGACGTCAGAGCATATAGAGGTGCAGAGATCGGAAGCGATCGTAATCTCTGCATAGCTAAACTGAGAATTAAACTAAAGAAGTTATACCAACCGAACAAAAATAGAAGAATAGATGTACACAGACTGCAATCAAATGATAAAAAAGAAGAATATAATGTCAAAATGAACAACTATTTCGATGCTGTAGGCAAAATTGACAACGATATCACCACCAAGACAATCGATACTAAATGGGAACAACTGAGAACAGCAATGACAGAAGCGGCTGTAGCGACCACCGGATACCTAACACATAAAAAGAAAAAATGGATGAGAGAAGATACTTGGGATAAAATACAAGAAAGGAAAACAGCAAAACTTAAACTACTAGCGGCAAGTACACATAATACAGTTGAATCTTGCAAACTAACTTATAACTTGTTAAATAAAGAAGTGAAGAAAAAAACTCGAAGAGATAAAAGACATTTCATCAATGAACTGCAAGGAGGTGCTTAACAGACCACCGCCAACAGTAACACCTGATTTTAATAGTGAAACACTCACAACCACCTTGCCAATAACTTGCGATGAATTCACGCTAGACGAGATTAAACAAGCCGTTAAAAGATTAAAAAATTTTAAAGCTGCTGGAGTTGACGAAATTGCAGGCGAAATGATTAAAGCAGTTAATGACAACAACCTCTTGAGAATTTTAGATATTATAAATGAAGTATGGAGAGAAGAACAACCACCGCAACAATGGAAAGACAGTATTATTGTAAAGTTACCGAAGAAAGGTGATCTATCAGACTGTAATAACTGGCGTGGTATATCTCTATTATCAGTACCTGGAAAATTATTATGTTGCATGATGTTAGAAAGACTGAAATTGCATGTAGACGAAAAGATCAGAGAAGAACAAGCGGGTTTCAGGCCGAAACGATCATGTATTGATCAAATATTCACACTAAGAACAATTATAGAAGAATCAGTTGAAATGCAATCACCACTTATTATCACCTTCGTCGATTTTCAAAAAGCCTTTGATAGTCTACACCGCCCATCATTGTGGAAGTTACTTACAATCTATGGTTTTCCAACAACATATGTGAATGTAATCAAAGCGCTATATGACAATGCAAGATGTTGTGTTAGAACAAATAAAGGGAATACAGAATGGTTTACAGTAGACACAGGGGTGAAACAAGGCTGTATTATGTCACCACTACTTTTTGGAATAGCTATTGATTGGGTTATGAAAAAAACTATACCCACAACGAACAATTAGGTATAAAATGGACAGATGGAAAGTCCCTGGAAGACCTCGATTTTGCAGATGATTTAGCATTCTTAAGTCCAACACCCAGACAGGCCCAAGAAGCAGTAAATAATCTGTGTCAGCTCTCGGTTAAAATAGGTCTCCAAATAAATGCCTCTAAAACTAAAGTTATGAACTTTTCTAACGAGACCTTCGATATCATCCTGAATGGGGAAAAACTACAGAAAGTTGAAAGTTTCAATTATTTAGGCAGTAAAATGACTCAGGATGGTGACACAACAAGAGAAATTCATACTAGAATTGCTTTGGCAGCTAGCGCCTTCAATAGATTATCTAACATTTGGAAATTACGATCACTGAATATACATACCAAGCTTCGTCTGTTTAATTCAAATGTTATCTCAGTGTTAACATACGGCTGTGAGAGTTGGAAAATAACAAAATCATTGGAGAACAAGCTGAATACATTCGAGAACAAATGTCTTAGAAAACTCATGAACATCAGTTGGAAAGAATTCAAGACTAATCGACAAATAAGAGAAGACTCTAAGCAGAAATATGTCTCCGACTATATAAGGAAAAGACGATGGTCATATATCGGTCATGTCCTACGAATGCAAAACAACAGAATACCACTACAGGCGCTCACTTGGGTTCCTGAGGGTAAGAGGAAAAAAGGAAGACCAAAAGAAACACTTAGAAGAACAATAACAAGAGAAGGAAGAATGTTGGGCCTAAATAATGTGCAAGAGCTAAGAGGAGTGGCGTCACAACGAACAACCTGGAGAGCACTGGTTTCTGCCTTATGCGCCGTGTTTGGTGCTTAAAGAATTTATTATTATAATTATAATTATATATATATATATATATATATATATATATATATATATATATATATATATATATATATATATATATTTATATATATATATATATATATATATATATATATATATAATTAACATCTCGCTTACCCTCAATCACAGACAGGCTTTCAATGGGTACACAGTCTGCTAACATTTCTGCAGATGGCAACGGAGGCGATATAAATGCTGTGCTCTGTGTCTGTAGTTTGAATTAGGCGGCGAGTGTGTCTGTGTCATTCGTTCTCTCCCCTTATATAGTGGACTTGCGAATGTACGAGATGAGGTGGTTTAATGTTTAAGTCTGTCTGTATCTATGAATGTGTATCTGTGTGGTTTAATGTTTAAGTCTGTCTGTATCTATGAATGTGTATCTGTGTGGTTTAATGTTTAAGTCTGTCTGTATCTATGAATGTGTATCTGTGTGGTTTAATGTTTATGTCTGTCTGTATCTATGAATGTGTATCTGTGTGGTTTAATGTTTATGTCTGTCTGTATCTATGAATGTGTATCTGTGTGGTTTAATGTTTATGTCTGTCTGTATCTATGAATGTGTATCTGTGTGGTTTAATGTTTAAGTCTGTCTGTATCTATGAATGTGTATCTGTGTGGTTTAATGTTTAAGTCTGTCTGTATCTATGAATGTGTATCTGTGTGGTTTAATGTTTAAGTCTGTCTGTATCTATGAATGTGTATCTGTGTGGTTTAATGTTTAAGTCTGTCTGTATCTATGAATGTGTATCTGTGTGGTTTAATGTTTAAGTCTGTCTGTATCTATGAATGTGTATCTGTGTGGTTTAATGTTTAAGTCTGTCTGTATCTATAAATGTGTATCTGTGTGGTTTAATGTTTAAGTCTGTCTGCATCTTTGAATGTGTATCTGTGTGGTTTAATGTTTAAGTCTGTCTGTACCTATGAATGTGTATCTGTGTGGTTTAATGTTTAAGTCTATCTGTATCTATGAATGTATATCTGTGTGGTTTAATGTTTAAGTCTGTCTGGATCTATGAATGTTTATCTGTGTGGTTTAATGTTTAAGTCTGTCTATGTTTGCCCTGTGTGGTTTAATGTTTAAGTCTGTCTGTATCTATGAATGTGTATCTGTGTGGTTTAATGTTTAAGTCTGTCTGTATCTATGAATGTGTATCTGTGTGGTTTAATGTTTAAGTCTGTCTGTATCTGTGTGGTTTATGAATGTGTATCTGTGTGGTTTAATGTTTAAGTCTGTCTGGATCTATGAATGTGTATCTGTGTGGTTTGTTTAAGTCTGTCTGGATCTATGAATGTGTATCTGTGTGGTTTAATGTTTAAGTCTGTCTGGATCTATGAATGTGTATCTGTGTGGTTTAATGTTTAAGTCTGTCTGGATCTATGAATGTGTATCTGTGTGGTTTAATGTTTAAGTCTGTCTGGATCTATGAATGTGTATCTGTGTGGTTTAATGTTTAAGTCTGTCTGGATCTATGAATGTGTATCTGTGTGGTTTAATGTTTAAGTCTGTCTGGATCTATGAATGTGTATCTGTATGGTTTAAGTCTGTCTGATCTAATGTGTTGCTGTGTGTAATGTTTAAGTCCCGGGATACTCTGAAGAGTATCTGTGAAAGGTTTAATGTTTAAATACAATAACTGTGGCCCCCCAGGTTAATCTGTCTGGCTATGAGATGCGACTAATTGAAGGTTAAACATGAGGCTGGCAACAATAACAGCAACAAGAACATGTGTCTGCTGAGTGCAGGCTTCCTGCAAGGGACCAGCTGCTGTCTGATCTATGAATCCTTAAATCAGCTGTGGTTTGATTTAAGTCTGTCAGTATCTATGAATGTATATCTTGTCTTGATGTTTCAGTCTGTCTTTTCTGAGCATGTGTGTGTGGTTTAATGTTTAGACAGTTGTCTGCTCTTGAATGCTGTGTGGTTTGTGTAAAGTCTGTCTGAATCCATGAATGTGTCAATGTCATGTTTAATTAAGTCTGTCTGGATCTCTGAATTCTCTCTCTGGTTTTAATCCCCTTTAAGTCTGTGGATCTATGAATGTGCGTGCGTTTAATCGTGTCGTTTAAGTCTGTCTATGTTTGGTGTAGGGTGAGAGAGAAAGGTACAATAACTGTGAGTGATCTGGCAGTGGAGCGACTAATTGAAGGTTAAACATGAGGCTGGCAACAATGACAGTGATGTGTGTGAGTGCAGTGAGCATCCTGCAGTGGGACCAGGTGGTGAGTCTTGGGTGAAAATGATGGATGTCAGCTGAGTGGGTGAGGAGTTTGAGTGTAGCTTGATCTTCGTTCCATCCGTGTGAGTGTGTGGGTGAATGCTTGACTTGTGAGTGAGTCCACAAAGCGTCAATGTCATTTTACTTCTCTCTCTCTCTCTCTCTCTCTCTCTCTCTCTCTCTCTCTCTCTCTCTCTCTCTCTCTCTCTCTCTCTCTCTCTCTCTCTCTCTCTCTCTCTCTCTCTCTCTCTCTCTCTCTCTCTTCCCCCTTGTGTGTGTGTGTGTGTGTGTGCGTGCGTGAGTGAGTGAGTGAGTGAGTGAGTGAAGAAGTTCACACATAAATTTAATTCACTAGTCGGACAATAAACTGCCCCACTTTCTTTAATGTCATGCTCTCCAAGAGCACCTTTCCAGTAGCTTGTTTTCCTTACCATCTTAGGTTACTTATTACCTTACAGCAGGGTCCCCGTCATTTTTGCAGGGTGATTATTAGTTGTTTTTTTTTTTAAACATTCTAACCCTGTCAAGAGCTACTCACATCTTGGTCATATAATAACAGAAGATGACAGATGTCTGAAACGGAAATCAAGAAGAGAATAGGAATGGCAAAAGCTACATTCAACAACATGAAACATATACTGACATCTAAACAGTTAACTCATCAATTAAAACTGAGAATCATAAAATGTTATATATATTCTGCACTACTGTATGGTGTAGAAACATGGACAATGAATAAGCGATTGGAAGAACGTATTGAGATGTTGATATATAGAAGAATAGGGCGCATCTCATAGAAAGAGAAGAAAACAAATAAGGAGGTCCTAGAAAATCTAGGTATGAAAAGAGAACTAATGAGGGAGATCAAAGTTAGGCAGCTAAAATACTTTGGCCACATAACGTACTTACTTACTTACTTAGTCGTTCCCCTTCTACCGTGAGGTGTAGAGGTTTGGAAGAGAGAGCACCAGACTATCCTATCGGCTGTCTTCCTCCTGGCCTGGTTCCATTCTAGTCCTCGGTCCTTCAAAGATTGTCTAATGTTGTCCTCCCAGCGGACTCTGGGTCGTCCTGGGGGTCTGGATCCCTGGCTCTTTGTTTCCCATGCTTGTCGTGGTAGCCGATCTTCTCCCATTCTGCAGACATGGCCAAACCATCTTAGTTGGGACTGTTCTACTTGGGTCTGCAGGGGGTGGGATTTTAGGCCTTAACGTATCGTCTGGTTGTGGACCAAGTCTCTTCTTGTTACTTCAACCACCTTCCTCAGATACCTCATTTTTGAGGTTTGGATCAGGCTTTTGTGGGTTGTAGTCGTTGCCCATGACTCGCATCCATATGTCAAGACTGGGACATAGGTGGAGCGGTATACAGCCATCTTCGTTTTCTTACCAACCTCTCTCTTGCTGAGGAATCCTCAATTTATGGCCTGAAAAAGTTTCCCAGCTGCAGCTTTTCGAGAGGCCAACTCTTCTTTGATGCCTCCCTTTCGGTCTATAATAGCTCCGAGATATTTAAAGTGGTCGACCTGCTCCAGGACCTGTTCCCCCAGCTTAATCTGATGTCTTCTTTCTTCTCGTGATATCACCATGAATTTTGTTTTAGAGCTGCTTATGACCATCCCTCTCTTCTCCAGCTCTTCCTTCCATACCTGCAGGTTGGATTGGAGATGTGCCACTGATTTAGCAATCAGGGCAACATCATCAGCAAATGCCAGCTCTGAAATACAGACCTGTCTCATCTTCCAGTACCCCACTGAATACTTTCTTGTTCTCTCCTTACATGCCTTGATAACATCGTCCATGAGGAGTATGAAAAGATAAGGTGACAGGATATCACCTTGTCTTACACCAGTGGTGGTCCTGAACTCTTCTGACTTATGGTTTGCTGTCCTCACATAATTTCTGCAAGACTTGTAGAAGCTCTGTATAGCATGAATCAGAGGTACTGGAATGTTCTTCCTTGCCAAACAGTCCCAAAGTTTGCTCCAGGGGACCCTGTCAAACGCCTTTTCCAGATCTATGAAACAAAGATGGATCTCACTCTTATACTCAAGAGCCTTTTCACTCAGCTGTCTGAGTGTGAAGATTAGGTCTTGAGTACTTCGGTTTGCTCGGAATCCCCACCGGACCTCATCCAATTGTGGCTCAGCTAGGCGTCGGAGTCTCTGCTCTAGGATTCTAGAGTAGATTTTACCAGGGACACTGAGAAGTGATATGCCTCTATGGTTTCCACATTGTCGATTGTCACCCTTTTTGAAAACTGGTGTTATGAGGGCAATCTCCCAATCCTTTGGTATGGTCTTGTTGCACCACGCTGCCTGTAGGACCCTTAAGAGTAATAGGTAGCCTGATGCTCCCATGTACTTAACCATTTCTGGTGTTATACCATCATGCCCTGCTGCTTTGCCCATCTTGATTTTCTCCAATGCTGCCTTCAGTTCTTCAATCTTTATGTCATCTTCATCACCATTGGTTTCCTCTTCTGTGCTAGTGGTTATTATTTCTGATGCTTGACCTTGCTCACCATCAAGGAGTTCTGAGAAATATTCTTTCCATCTTTCTATTACTTCCTTCGGGGCAGTAAGCAATTTGCTTTGCTTGTCCTTGATATATTTGAGAGGGCATTGTTTTTCCTTCCTCATGTTCTTTAGGGTCTTATACAGGGTGTTTATAAAGTCGCTGTGCAGTGAAATTTACGCTCGGGCGAGACTACGTCACCAGAAATGTGGTTTTCAATTGGGGCTTGTTGTTTGTAAAGCACATTTGGGATTGCTTGAAGCACTTGGAACACATAAATAAGCATGACGTAAATTTTGCATCATTCGTTTCGTTTCCTAAAATATTTTCTAATTTTGGCGACTCCTTATAAACACCCTGTAGAACAATTTCTTGTTTTCTTGCGCATCTTTTTCTAGCTTTTCTCCAAATTCTTCTGTTTTGCTGCTAGCACATTGTTCTTTGCTTCTGTTCTGAGTGTCACATATTCTCTATATTTCTCTATTTGTCCTGCTGTGTTTTTAGCTCCTAAGTATTGTTTCCATGCCATTTTCTTCTCTCTTATTTTCTCTTTGACTTCCTCTGTCCACCGAGGTGTCCTCTTTCTCTTGTTCCCAAGTTGGACTTCACCACATGCTTCTGCAGCAGCTGTCTTTATGATGTCCTTGAATTTAAGCCAGAGGATTTCAAAGTCATCAGGTTGTTCTTCTGTGTTGCTCACCGCTGTAGCAATAAGCCCCTGATATCTGGTCTTAATTTCTGGCTCTCTCAGCTTGTAGGTCTTAATGCTCATTTCTCCCGTTTGTTTACTTGGTTTCTTGCGTGATGTTGGGCAGTTCCTAGGCTGAGCAACTCTTTCAGTTGTTCTTTTGATTGTAAGCAGGTAGTGATCACTTCCAATCTCTGGCCCCCTCCAGACTCCAGCATTTCGGACATATTTGAGTGAGCTTCTCCTAAAATTGGCATAGTCGATCACTGACGTCTCATTCTTTGTTGGTTCACATCTAGTGTATGCATGTATGCGCTTATGGGGGAACTTTGTTTTTGTAATGATCAGATTCTGCTCACTGCAGAATCTAAGGAGTCGCTTTCCATTGTCATTGAGAGTATCTTCTCCATATCTTCCGATAACTCCACCCCATCTAGCATGGTCATTTCCAACTCTGGCATTGAAATCTCCGAGCATGATAATTTCATCTAGGCAGTCATCACTGTCCTTTGAAGCAGCTCGAAGAATTCCTCCTTGACCTCTGCTCTCTCATCCTCATTTGGCCCATACACTATGACCAGGTTGACTATGGTTTCTCCTTCTTTTAGTTTTACAACCATAATGCTCTCCGAGACAAAGTTCCATCCCTTGATACTATCTTTTTGGTTTTTGGCCACAATGCAACCCACGACACCCCCCTTCCATGACTCATTGTCCCTCTTTCAGAGCCGATTGGGTAAACCACACCACATGTAGAGCAGCGTTTCGTGTTTGCCATCGAGAGGCTGCGCAGCCCATGACTCATTCGTACCCGTCCTTTTCTATCTGGTCCCAGTTTTTTTCTTTGTTTCCGTTATAGCCAGGATTTCTAGTTTTGCTTTCCTCATCTCTTCCACCAGCTCCTCTTCCTTCCCATTTATACTTCTTGTGTTCCAAGTTCCATAAGTCGTAGTCCGTAGTCCGTTACAGTTCGTCGACTTTAGAATCAGTCCGGTTTCCTCTCTTGTAGTTCGCGTAATCGTGTTTTAAAGCAAACAGGTGATTGGCCTGTTGTGCCTTTGCATGGTGGAGGGGCTGCCTCCTTACGGACTCCATGCAGGCCTCCCTCCTCCTTTTTCAGCCGGGCTTGAGACCGGCCTAGGCGGTTACTTTGGCCATATAAACAGTAGAAAATTTTTTTTTTTTACAAAAACACACAAATAGTAATACGTCTTACAAAGAGAAAGGACAAGAAAAACCTACGTTGCGGCCACAAGGCCTTCGTCAGGGACAGACAAACAAGAGAAGGAGGGAAAGAAAATGAGAATTAAGTAGAGAACATGAAACTATAAAAATAAGAGAAAAAACACTCCCTTATGTCCAGTCACATGGTAAAGCAAAGATGGCTGCCACTAAACCGAAAAGCGGAAGTGAATAGTACATTAAAAACCAAAAAAAACAAATAATGAAAACAAGGACTGGAAAACAGAGTGAGGGGAAAAGTGGGGGGGTGGGGGGGGGGGTGGGGGGGGGGGGGGGGGGGGGGAGGGGGGGGGCGGCGAATATAAATAAAGAAATTAATAAAAATAAATAAATATTAAGAAAAAAAATGAAAAGACAAAAAATTAGAAATTATAATTAAATGGAAAAAAAAAGAGAGTCATAATACAACTGGGACCAGATAGAAAAGGACGCCTCAGACAAAAGAATGTTGGGTATTCAAACCGTCTGGTTTAAGGAAACCCATAAGATGGATGAGGCGTTATTCCAGGCGAAACCGACTGTTGGCGTTCAAGGAACAGGATCTGATGGCTGTCACCTGGATGTCAGTGGCACCGTGGTGGCCAGGGCCATTGAAGTGGATGGCCACAGGTGTGGATTTCAACTGAGAGATGTCGTAGTGGTGTCTGCAGAATTGGTCGCCCAGTCGTGTGCCCGTCTGGCCGATGTAAATAATATTGCAACGTTTGCATATAATAGCATAAATGACATTGCGTGACTCGCATTTGAAGCCATGGGTGATGGTGAACTAGGCCTTAGGGAACGAGACTGAACGTATTTCGATTACATACTGACATGTCTTACATCGTGTTCGGTTACATGGTTTGGTCCCAAAGTGACCATCGTTGACGGTTTTCAAACGGCTGTGGACTAGGAGGTCCCTCAAACTTTTATCCCGTCTATATGCCAGCAAGGGTGGTTCACTAAACACTTCCTGCGCCGCTGGGTCAGCTTGGAGGAGAGGTAGGTGACGATACAGGATCCTTTTGACAGCAGTGCTGTGAGAGTGATAGGTCATTATTAACTTGACTCTATCAGAGGAGATTTTGTGGCGGGGTTTGAGGGCCTATAGACGTGAGATAGGGAGAACACGCTCTAAGGAGTAGGTAATAACATCCTATGGATACTGTCTCCTACGGAAGAAGTCCAACATTTCTTGTGCTCGGCATAGAAAGTTGTCATCATCTTGGCATAACCGACGGAGGCGAAGAAGTTGTGAGAAAGGCAAAGAGTCACGACAAGCCTGAGGAGTATAAAGGAGGTAACTGTGTGCATCAGTGGGTTTGTAGTACACCGAAGTGTTAAGGTGGGGGTGATGGTGATCACAATGTCAAGGAACTTAAGAGACAGTGGAGATGTGAGAGGTGAATGGGGTCGTAGGGTGGAAGTTGTTGATGAAGTTAATGAACCTAGATAGGTCAGCCTCTGGCATATCAGTGAGACCTAAGGCCATCATCGATGTATCTAAGATACATCAATGGAAAAGGTCCAGGATACTGCTGCCACACCTGATACTCCAGGTAGCCCATGAAGAGGCAGGCATAGCTGGGACCCATCTTCGTGCCCAAGGCAACTCCACTGACTTGGTCAAAGAACTGTCCATTGAACTCAAAGGAATTGAGTAGAAGGACCAGTTCTGCAAGGCGCAGGAGAGTCTCTGTAGGAATAGAGGGGTTCGTGCGCTGGTCAAGGAAAACCCGGAGAGCTCTGAGACCATCAGAGTGAGGAATGGAAGTGTAAAGCGAGCAGACATCTAACAGAAATAAACGGTAGGTACAGTCTAGGGAGAGCTTGATAGAGGAAAAAGTAGTTAGGGCATGGTTGGTGTCCTTTAAGAAGGAAGGAAGCTGCTCTACAATAGGCTGGAAGATGCCGTCGAGGAAGTCTGATATATGTTCGGTAGGGCAGGCACAGGCCGAGACAATTGGTCTCCTAGTGTTAGAGGGTTTATGAATTTTGGGAAGCATATAAAACACAGACGTCCATAAGCATGCACAAAAATCGGACATCAAACACTCAATGCAGGAGCTCACAGAATACACGTCTTGACACCATGAAATACACAGTCGCAAGAGCCCCGAAAGTGTGGCTACATAAAAAGGCATAACACCTTGCAGAAGACCAGAATAGAAGAGAGAGTTGAAGGCAAACGTGCAAGGGGAAGACAGCAAGAGGGAAGATAACATCAAGAGAAGTACAGGAAAGAGTGTGTCAGAGTGCACCACCAAGACAAGAGACATAAGACGTTGGAGATCCATTACAGCCAACCTTCGTTGTGGAGATGGCAGCTGATGATGATGAACCCTGCTCAAACCGGAACTTTCCAATAAAAGACCTGACAGTCCAATTTTTCTCCATAAAAAAGTGTCCAGTTACAGAGATCTTATTTGCGGACCAATCGGCTTCGATTGAATTGCTACCAGCCCGAAGTTTGCCAGCAAACAGTGGTTAATTCTGACTAGAACACGCTAACAGTTGTGCGGTCAGCAGCCGACATTGTTACAAGTTACTGCTGGACCCACATCAAACAAAAATTGACCTTCAGATTTTTAAAACGTTGACTGGCAACAGTTCTCGACAAGAATAACATCATTGTTAGAGCAAATACGATTGTCCCTGAGTCGAGTCTAGGGTTATTTTATTTGTTTATAATGGTACACTGACTCGATGAATAAATGCTTTCTTTATAACGCCAAACGTGTTAATGTAGTTAGTTTAACTTTGTTGCGGTCCATTCTTAATGACATGTTGGTCAGAATTCAGTATAGTTAAAAAATGTCCAAATGAACTCACAACTGTTAAATCAACGAAGGAATGCAGATCACTCCCGGTTAATGTTCTTAGAATTTATTTGACATTCCACAACATTGAAGCTCCACATTTTGATATAATAAAAGCAAGCCGTCTTTCATAGGCCAAATGTACTTGGCCATCATAATACATGAATGGTAGGCAAATGTGCCGTCCGTTTAAGTCTAACTGTCCGCTACAATATAGCTTGACTAGATCGTCAAAATGTTAACATTAATTTATGATACTTCTCTGTCAATTCACACAAGAATCCATAGCATGCAATATCTCAACCATACGTCCATAAGCATGCACAAAAATAGGACATCAAACACTCAATGCAGGAGCTCACAGAATACACGTCTTGTCACCATGAAACACACAGTCGAAAGAGCCCCAAAAGTGACCGTTACTTCTGCTCATGCACGCGCATTTACGTAATCTAATATTTTAACCTTACGTCATAAATCAATTCGGTGGTGCTGTTTCAATAGCGCTGCGTTTTAGTGCTGCTACCCTGAGCACAGCGATGTTTCACTAATGAACACAAAGCTGTGGGCAAACGGAAGCTTAACAAACTTGTTGAATGTAACTGGCTGAATTCGTTTCTGAAGAATCGTTTCATTTTGAACATGTATATTCATGTCCACTTTTTTTTTTTTTTTTTTTTTTTGGTTCTAAACCAGCGGCATTTGGGCTTTCAACCCCTCGGCCCAATGACATGTCATTCCGAGGCTGGGGAACTTTCAGCCCTTCGCTCCTTCCCAGCCACAGAGGGTATATCTCTGGAGCCGTTCAGGTTATTCAGTCAAAATCCCTGTCGATGACACTCCTTCAAATGCGCACGCCCGGGCTTGAACCAGGGCCGTCTTAAAAGCATTGTAGGCCTTGGGCAAAGCAATGCACTGGGCCCCTACCATCCCTACCCAACCACGGGAATAAAAATGATGTCTTGTGAACAATATGGCAGCATCCCAGCATGGGGCCCCTAGAATCGTGGGGCCCCTGGGCACTGCCCAGTGTGCCCATGCCTTAAGACGGCACTGACTTAAACCTTGAACACCAAATCGCCAGCGCAATGTAGTAACCATTACACTAGCGCGGCTCCCATTCGTGTCCACAAACTGTAAAACTGACAACTGTCATAATGATAAAATCACGAACTTTTCACAGATCCTTTGAAGACTTCATATTTAAACGACTTTCACTATTCATACAAGAAAGTTTATGAATCGCATTTTGCTCCAACATAATTTTCAACAATTTATCCATTGGAAAAATCGATTTCCACAATATACAGTATCCGCATAATTTCTGCTTTTATATTTTCATATCTGATATCTATACTATAGTCCTGTGCTTTCTCTAACACTTATTTCTATTGTCCCGCAAATATATTTGTAAAAGTCTGTTTACTGTCTGTTTAAGGCTGGAGATGTAGAGATGTAACGTTCTATTCGCTCCAGATGTATGACTGATCGTTTGTGTTCGTGTGTTGTAAAGATGGCAGAGTGGGCGTGTCACAATGATGCGGTGTAATCTAGGTCACCGGCATGAGGTGCCGCCAAGGTATAGTAGAGACACTCATAGTGTCAGCATACGTGTAGATACAGACGTGTAGTACTTGTATAAGACTGAGGTTGATCGTGTAGGTGAGTGAATAGTAGTGCTGACAACACGAAGGCCGTATAGGCTCTTGGACGACTTCACATAGACTCACACAACCACAAGTAGAAGACAGTGAAGTAGGGAATGCTGCTGACGTTTACAATATTTATTAATGACGTACGATAATATGATGATGGACGAAACAGTCAATAGTGCAAAATCATGGACATTATATGTGTAGTTATGAAGGTTAACATCAGGCATCACAGATCCCGAACAGCTTAGACATATAACAATGTCTTGACCAATAATTACTGTTCATGCAATAGCTCTAATCCCTGACTGAGCCCAGTCAGGTAAGCCCTAGCAAATATATATTGCCTAGTACGGGCGATATCAGTTATTTAACAAAGTCAATGCTATTGTCCTACAACTAGCAAAAGACTTCATTCTGGCCTCACATGCCGGCACTTCATTCTGGTGAAGAAGATTGGCCGTAGACAAGGACCAATATAATGGCGACGAAATCAGGCCTCGATAATCAGGTGACTCTCCGTTTACATAAACTTCTGAGAATAAATATATTTCTGCCAAACAATATTCCGCCTGCATTGGGGATCCATTAAGTTGATTCTTAGGCTTATATGTATAACAGGTCAACTTAGACCTAGTCTTTCAAATATGTAGCCATACTGGGGTAAAGTATTATTAACTTCCTCCTCGTGGAGCTTATCGCTCACTATGTCGCCATCAGCGATAAACTGTATCCTTTAAGATCTAATCGAGACGAAAAAGATCGATATAATGTTTCAGTTACCTTCTCAAAGAATCCTTACACTCTAAGGTAACAAAACATAAACACAGCCAATACTGGCATAAAGAATCACTCAGGGAAGGAAGAATGACAAATCAGTCATTCCCATTTAAATTTCCAAAATCCCTATCGAAAACTTGGCAAGAGGAGAAATCTACGGATCGGTACATCCGTTCTAAGCCTCAGGTACACTCTGCTTGAATTATCAATCTCTCGGTCTTCGCGCCAAGACCTTCGCATGCCCAAAGAGCATAGACCAGATCGAGGCTAAACCAGACCAGGCGTTTCCGCCCAAACGGGTGGTAAAGATACTCCGTATATGGTTCTATAAATAGACTTAAGACATGTCAACTATAAGACATTGCCTGAGACAGGACAACACAAGACAGGGGAAGATAATCACCAGTCAAACCTGTCACAGAAAGATAATAAACAGTTATCTCTCTTTGATCACATTAAACCAAACATAAATTAGGTTGGTGTTTTTCTCACCGTCAAAAATGACAGCAACAATATTCTTTTATAATCGTTCTCGAAACATTGGAATTTTCATCAATGTTTATGTATATATATGTAGGTTATATACAGTATTGCGGATTAAATATATCTTGAAGAAGTGGTTCCACCACATTGAAGTAATAATATACACTTGATTTATGAGTCAAATCCCGACTCCTGAAACACTGTTAAAAGTAGGCTTTTGCTACTCATATAAGAATAAGTGGACCAAGCCACATATGCGGACACGTCAATACGCTACAAAGCGTAGACACAAACTCTTGTCTACGTCATCTCTCGATACGTTACTTTGTCATAGCTAACAACTCAAATTTTTTTGCGTTTTGGTGAGGCTCAGCATGGTGCGCAGCAATCCCGTTAAATAATACTTTATCAAGACTGCTTCGCCCCATGATATGCTCTTGTTACGCACAGATCATTTTTTCTAAGTCATTGTATGATCATTTTTTTCCTAAAGACATTGTATGATCATTTTTTGCTAAAGGCATTGTATTATTCTTCTTCTTCTTCCGTCCTTAGCCAACGACCGGCAAAGCAGTCAGTGGCCATTACGCCTAGTGGCGTCTTAAGGGCAACAGCGAATAGATTTTCTTTGCCGTTGTTCCCATCACGCCTAATGGCGTCTTTAGGGCAACGACAAATCAATCCGTTTGCCGTTGTTTCCGTAATCAAAGTGACTGGCAAACGGGTGATCAGCCCGTTGGGATTGTATTATTAGATTGACTTAAATGTACACCTTAATTTTTTCGGTCAAAGCTAGATAACTCGGGATATGGAGAGTATCATTCAATATGATGTTACCTCCTCTTGTGTTGAGACACGGGCGGTCCACATTTTTATTAACGATGTGTGACCATTCTCCTTATTTGGTAGTATCGGTCAACTGTTGTTGGAATGTCTGAGACCTGTGTTGAGGTCTCTGTTCATGTCCATATAAGGCTTGATCTAGTATAAACCTGTATCTCGAATGTTCTCAGATCGTCTTGTTTGATCGCTATTTCAAGTGTATAGGTTCTGCGCATGTCCGGACGAGAGGCGTCTGGGAAGTCTTCTTTGTCTGGGAGACTATGTAAAGCTGTGAAGCAGGGAGGACGCGTTTTGGCGTCTCTGTGTTTTTGTTAGGGAATAGGAGCCTTATTGTGAGATAGTTAGCTTACAAGGTCCTTCCCTTGAGTATTCTAAAACGCCTGGAGGCGTATGTTTTCTGTGGTGTGGATTTTCGAACGAAGGTAATGCCTCATTTACATTAAATCTGTAACTTTACTTATGTTTGACAATGGTCGATCTCTGCTCACGTATACATTACAGTAAGGAAGGTTCTTCTAATAGATGTCACACCCCAGGTATGTTCATACCTGTGATTTATATGTATACGGGATATCCTAAGCCCGAGGAACAGTTCTACGTCCTATGAATATCGCTAGGTCAGCGATCACATCTTTTGTCGAAGGTTAGACTTAGGAATGTTATAAAGGTCAGGTTGACCTGTACTCCATGTATGCTATTCACGTGCGGATAATGGACTTATTGTATGCATCTGATCTGCTAGCATCAGGAGGGGAGTATTCATTATTATGTATGAAAATTGATGATCTGCAGCTGACACTGTTGCAGAATTAATATTTATGAATAATAACTCTATGACACTGTGAACCTTGAACTGTTGTTTACGCTATGACTGATGAGGATTGGATCCTACCTGAATATCAGTTGGCACCAATATTATTTCTGAATGCTACAATCGTTGAACTGTGATGTTGATGATGTATGTGAAGTAACTGTCGTTGTGGCGTGAAATAAATAATGAAAACGTCAAGAGCAGTTACCTTCTTTATGACTTCGCATGTCATTTTGCCTGTGCTGTAACTCTGTGGACTAGCTATCTACTTACACACAGCAACAACATAAACCAGATAAGACACCCTTCACTACAACTATAATTTAACTGGTGTCGATAGGGGTGGTAATTGAAGTCAGCCTAAATCCACCCTTATCAGCTCTCAACATTTATACATGAAAGTTATTGTTCTTGTTGATAAATGGGCAAACTCATAGGTGCTCAATCTCCCCCAGCAACTGTCGAAATGCATGAATGTTCTTGTAGCTTGTTGGTTGTATACAGGCCGGATGCATCCTCTCATACGTCCATCTCTGCAAGTCTTAGGTTTGATGCCAACTTCTAACAATCTTAGCTTTGTTGATTCATCAGTTGCTGTTTCGTACGTGAACGTACATTTATTAACCAACTAAAGGTACACTTTTTGTAAACTAGACAAGTGTCAGTATTTACAACATTAGAAACGTTCCAACAAAATTTGAGGCGAGGTCCAAAGATGTAGCACATGCTTTAGGCGGCTGGAAAATATCGTCACCATTTTCGTCGCTGTAATCACCAGAATCATCAAAACTGCCGTTGTAACTATTATCACAGTAATCAATATTGTCAGTATAATTATCATCACAATAATCAGAATTGTCATTAAAACCATAATAATCAAAATTGGTATTTAAACTGTCATCACAAAAATTAAAATTGCCTTTTAAAACCATCATCACAATATTTTTTGTCATTATAATTATCATCGCAAAAATCAAAATTGTCATTATATCGCAGTAAAGTAAATTGTCATTATAACCATCATCACAGTAATCAGAAATGACGTTTTAAAAATCGTCAAAGTAATCAGAAATTTGATTATAATTGTCACAGTAATAACAGAAATTGCCATTATGCAATTAACATCACAACGAGAACGTATACCCGTTAAAATAATGACGGGTGAAGAATTAGCCAACATCTTAAACTGTCAATATCTGCAGCATATTTAGAAGACTGAGAAGTAGAACTGGGTCATTAGAGTGTAATTAATGACATAACACCTCTCTGATCACAACATTTTAGTACAACGTGTACGACTGTCTTTAAAAGTTGTCACCAGATAGTTTGAGAGATTGTTTCAGAGATGGAGGGACATTTCGTATCTAGCAAATTTTTAGTGTTACGATGATCAAAATTGTCATTATAACTATATCATCACAGTCAAACTGGTCAGTGTAACTGCCATCTTAATCAACATCATAAACATCATGAATATTAACCAGTCGTAGTCACCATCATCACAATAAACAAGACCATCAAAATAATGGATTTCTCATCATCATTATACGTTTACAACAGTAACATTACATTTACCGAGTATCCAATACCATAATTCCCGCCGTAAGGTACTTCGGTCGGTCGGTCTGTCACACTTTGCACACCGTAATTTGCGCACTTTTTCTATTTTCGAGAGAGTGCATTAAGTTTCGATCACAGCTAAGGGGGTGCAACTGTGGTTGAAAGTTAGACAATAATTGTATTGTTTCCCCTTATATGTACTCTCGCGAAAATAGCAAAGTGTGTACATTAAATCAACAGACAATCAAGATACTCTTCTGTCCAGTTTCATTCGGGAAACGGATTTAACTCGTCATTTTTCTTAAAAATAACCTTAAAATGTAAGTTTTTAAATTGTTTCTTCAAGACAAAATTGTAATTTAAAGTATTGCAAACTTATTATTGTGGATCAAAATGATAAGATGGCTAAAAGGAAGAGACGATCGCGTCATTCACAGCGAGCAACCGAGACTATAGAAGAGGCAGCACAATGTAATACATGTAACAGAAACAACACACTATCATTAAAAACCTGCACATTTTGGCGGGTTGTTGCTAGTTAAACATAATCTACAATTGTGTAATAGTGACCATGTGCCTTTTATTTAGCAGTGCGTTTAGTTATGAGTTAGATCAATAGCCTCTTTTTGCAACATAATTTTGGGTCGCTCTCTTGTCCATTACGGCTGTATTCTGCGTCAGTTGTTCTACTGACTAATTACGTGCTTTTCAGTGGTCGGAACCCTTTTGTTTCTCTGCTATGTAGTAGATATTTTGTATTTTCAAACAATCCTTCACTTCTCTCAGTGATAAGTCGTCATGTCTGTTTGGTTACCCGTTCCTCCCTGCTGGGAAATGAACGGATGAGATAATATTAACTGACAATCATGGTGGTTAATCTCGGGTGTGGCCGACATCAGACTACAGATTAACACTAAAATCGCTCCAGCGACTTTGGTTAAGCATTGATAAGGCGAACGTGTAGCACTTGCCAAGATGGTAAAGAGACGGATTTTGTGTGCGCAAGCGACGGATAAAGAGATTACTTGTCTGTGCGACACATTTTGGACAGACTTGAATCATTTCCTGTCCACCTGTTTCAGAGACATTGCTTTAGAGGAAAGTAAGATGTTACATATGAAACACATTGTCGAAAGAGTGTATGGACTTGTCACTCCATATATGGGAGACGTGACCTTTTGCATCACGCACAGAATTTTCCATGTCGGAATAATTATGAATTCTTCTTCTTTGATCCTTAGCCGCCGACAGTCAAAGCAGTCAGTGGCCATCACGCTTAGTGGCGTCTTGTAGGGCAACAACAAATTGATTCCTTTTTGCTCGGTCGGCGGCCATCCTTCGTACAGTGCCCTCAACTCTGGTTCATTCTTTGCATCTCATTTATTATGAATTACCCCACCTAAATATGCAGTTTTGAAACGATTGGCGGGGGCTAGAAATAGAGAAACCACCAAATTCCTGATTGGACCCTGCCTAAATCGTAACAAACAACTGCGGGGGAGGCAAAGGGCCATATAATCTGACACTTTAGCCAGATTAGAACATCATGAGAATCGCTTGCCAAGACGACAACCAGATTGCCCCAGTTAAGACTAGAAACAAGATTCATAAATCGGACCGGACCCTTGTTTGATAAATTTTTGAGGACTTAAGAGCACAGAGAAAAAAAAAAAAACTCTACAATTTTAATAAGGAAAACAGGAATCCGAGGAATCGGGAACAGCGAGACAAAGTGGGAACTTATTGCTAAAGTAACGACCCCCAAGAACACGTGTAACAGGCATCTGCTAGTGCCTTAATATACTTCTCTGAGCAAACAGTCTGTGAGCCCAGATTGGCTTGGTGGTACCAGTTGAGGGTACTATCTCTGCAACAAGAAGGGTACGTGTGGCCTGAAGTCGAAGCTATACACCATCATCAGACGGGGCTTAAAGACGAGTGACCAACGTCGGAGACACTCAGTGTCATTTCTGGGAACGTGCTGCGCCCTACAACCTTGACCAGTGACGAGCGGGATAAGCGATCCAGTCTACCAAGAACCAAACCACCAGGAGGAGCAGACAGCTAAGTAACACATAAAAGCTGCCAAGTGACCTCCTTGAAAAACTACCATTACATCACAACAGTGATGATTATTTTTCTGATTAATAATTATTCATTTTTTAAAACCCAGCTAAAACCTAAGTGATTGTTAAATTTGTTATTTGTAAATATACAAACTTAACGTCGATTTAATCATTTTGAATGTACTGCATGTTTGTCTTAGTCCATCAATTAAATACACTCTAAACCGAGCTATACCAGAATAAGAAGAATTCCACTGAAAAAAATCAGGGTAGGGGCTTGTACGAGTTGAAATAAATCATTGCATAACCCTTTCTTCACAAAAGGCGTCGGATCAGTTATAAGTTAATAGTGCTCGGCCCTAACCAGCATTGTTCTTGACTTCTGAAAATTTCTTGTGGACACTATCTTGAGATAGAAGCATCATTATCCTTCTATCTACAACTCTGCCAAAAGTAGTGTTGTGCGAAGGTAGATGCCTTTGAAGACCCATATTAGATACTCTTGAGTTTTGGCCACTGTTGGACCACTACTGCAAAGCAGGGGAGGCAATTCCGTGACGCTTTTAATACCTCTATCTCAGCTGAAACCAGCTGCAAGGGTGGATCAACCCTCCACAGGAAACAAAAAGGAAAATGAATGAAGCTGAACCCGATGCTTTTGACATGCAGAGTCAGAGAACTATCAGAGTCCAACAAAATGTTCAATGACACACACACACACAAAATGAGTCAAAGAAAGTGAAGGTGGATGGGCTGCACAATGAGAAAGTCATCTATTAGCATCACAAGGTAGTCTCTGTTCTGGTATCTCTAGTGTAGAAGAATAAAGAAAGATGGGTTTTAAAAAATAACACACAAACAAACAAACAATAAAAATCACGAATACAAAAACTAGAAACATAAATACAAAAACAATAGTCAAGTGACAAGAATTCAAATAAAAGTACCCAAGACTTGAGGGTTTTGAGACAACTGGTTAATGACATATTCTCCACAGGGAGTGAGAACGATAGACAGTAAGATCTATTTCCAGCTACTGTGTGTCTGTGCTCTCGTCTCTACATGGACTATTGGTCAGTTGGAAGTGTAGACATCAGCACGTGACCACAAGGTCAGGTAGAAAGGATCAGCCTGTGATCAACAGCCAGGGGTCAAGCCGTCAACTGTCGCGTGCAGGGCGTGAGCAGATAATTGGTTTCTCTGATTGGTCGGGATAAGTGCTTCTATGTCTCTCCTGCCTCACAAACACCACTTTGTGTTAGAAATTTTTCTCAGAGAAACCTACAACAATGTTATACCTTATCTAATACTAACACGAGTATTACAAAACTGCAACATATAACCTTATAAATACGAACATAGAGATATTAATGGTGCCTTAATGAGCAAGAAAAACAGACATCCTTGTATTGCTAATAAAAATTAAAGCAAAATATTTTAGCATTACCAACAAGAGAATAACGACACTGTCAGCCACAACATAGCAATAAGAACATAACAAAACTATACAAAGTTTAGTAAGCAATAAGAACATAACAAAACTATACAAAGTCTAGTAAGCAATAAGAACATAACAGAACTATACATAGTCTAGTAAGCAATAAGGAAAAAACAAAACTATACAAAGTCTAGTAAGCAATAAGAACATAACAAAACTATACACAGTTTAGTAAGCAATAAGGAAATAACAAAACTATACACAGTCTAGTAAGCAATAGGAACATAACAAAACTATACAAAGTCTAGTAAGCAATAAGGAAATACCAAACTATACACCGTCTAGAAAGCAATAAGAACATAACAAAACTATACGTAGTCTAGTAAGCAATAAGAACATTACAAAACTATACACAGTCTAATAAGCAATAAGAACATAACAAAACTATTCACAGTCTAGTAAGCAATAAGAAAATAACAAAACTATTCACAGTCTAGTAAGCAATAAGAAAATAACAAAACTAAACAAAGTCTAGTTGGCTATAAGGATATAACAAATCTGGAAGATTTACTTGTAAACTAGTAGAAAAATATGTAATCGGTTTATTTTCTGTTAAGATGCATTTGCGTTAATTTATTTTCTTGTAATTAAGTACAAAGATGGTGGTATTTTTGTAAGTGTTAATAAACTCTATACAGAGTGCTACGACAGGAGGGAGTCTAATCATCAGAAGTGGTTCCCCCCGTCATACAAGGGTTTTGGCCCTTTCATCTCCTTTACTCTTTAAGAGGGGTGGGCCCACTTGGGTCATGACTTCCACGTGTAAGCCACCTCTTGTGTTTTATAGCCTGCACTATGAATTAAACCAGCTGCGCCTTGGTTATGATTTCCAGTAATTCAGTTGAAAATTACTAGTCTTCTTTTTTTTTAAATGTAATCTGTATTACTTATATTTTTTGCAATTCAGTAGAAAGTTTCTAGTGCTATTTTGTTGTTGTTAACATATGTAACAGGCGGGAAAATTTTGATTCTAAATTATCTCATTCCAAACTAAGGCACAGCAACTTCTGTGTAACAAGTATTGTCAGTTCCCGGGTGGGCATTAGGATTGGGAGTCCTGCCACAAGTGTACCGCACGTCATGATTCATTCGCTACCTCACATAAAAGAATGATACATAAAGAAGGGAAACCCGAGGCCTGAAAATAGTAAATAAATATTACACGCACATAAAGGTATGTTATCAGGCACTCGTGAATAATAAAGAAGTAGATACTAGACAACAGAAAAACAACAGACGTGACCGGGGAAACGAACAGGACGGAGTCTAATATACACAGTTTTGTAATTCCCAGGTAAGCCACTCACGTCTGTTGTTTTTCTGTTGTCTAGTTTTCTACGTATTTATTTCTCACGAGTGCCTTAACACATACCTGTATATGTGTGTGTAATATTTATAATAGAATGACACCTGCTCATTGATAAAGTTAACCTAGGTGGTTATATATCAAAGTGGAGTGATTGTGATTGTGTGCTGGCAAAGTCGTTCACACAACAGGTGAGCACACGGGAGTCATCGAGTATGGAACGACTGGTGATATTTAATTATTGTTTATTAAGTCACAGCACGATCACATCAATATACAGTTTGAATTACAACACGAACACGTAGGCATTAATATAAAGTTCACAGTGAAAAATACACGCTATCCCCAGCGCTCAACAGACTGCACTCCTGGCAGTTAATAATATCTTGGCCTATAATACCAGCTTCACCACAGCTTCATAAATACTTAATATGGTCTGTCCCAATCCTGGACTCATAATAGCTTTCACCACAGCTTCATAAATACTTAATATGGCCTCATAAATACATAATATGGCCTGTCCCAATCCTGGACTCATAATAGCTTCATCACAGCTTCACAAATACATAATATGGCCTGTCCCAATCCTGGACTCATAATAGCTTCCTCACAGCTTCACAAATACATAATATGGCCTGTCCCAATCCTGGACTCATAATAGCTTCATCACAGCTTCACAAATACATAATATGGCCTGTCCCAATCCTGGACTCATAATAGCTTCATCACAGCTTCACAAATACATAATATGGCCTGTCCCAATCCTGGACTCATAATAGCTTTCACCACAGCTTCATAAATACATAATATGGCCTGTCCCAATCCTGGACTCATAATAGCTTCATCACAGCTTCACAAATACATAATATGGCCTGTCCCAATCCTGGACTCATAATAGCTTCATCACAGCTTCACAAATACATAATATGGCCTGTCCCAATCCTGGACTCATAATAGCTTCATCACAGCTTCACAAATACATAATATGGCCTGTCCCAATCCTGGACTCATAATAGCTTTCACCACAGCTTCATAAATACATAATATGGCCTGTCCCAATCCTGGACTCATAATAGCTTTCACCACAGCTTCATAAATGCATAATATGGCCTGTCCACACAGCAAAAACATTAAGTCGACCTTATTCAAAGCACTACGTAGGCATACATCCTCGAAAAACACACACAGACAGCGTTGACCACTCCCCGGTCCAACGCTCCGAATCCCTACTCTCCTCTCCGGGATCACACACTCTAGTCCCGCCAAAAAACCCAAAACGAGACTCCGCTGTTTTTGAACACAGCTCAAAAACAGTACAGAATAAATACATCTCAGCATTTGAGATAAAAGCGTTCACACGCTTTTCTGTACTCTGTCACTCAAAATAAAAGGATATGTTTCTATTATAACGTTAAACAAACCTCAGCTTAATCAGGTATACAAGTATTGTAACTCATAATCTACTTTGATCAAAAACATATTCCGAATTACTGCCCCTCTCATAGGATCACTCGTTACAGTTTCCCACACACCCAGGAGAAAAAATGATTCTATCATTTTTTGAAAATTAACTCCCAAAACGAAAAAATTTAAAAGATAATGAAATTCTAACATATGTTTTACAAAATTCATCTTATGATAGGTCAGAAATAGTATATCTACAAAATATTAGCAGTAAATGTAAAGTAAATAACAATCATCCAACGTATGATTATTAAAATTAATCTATTAGAAAACCAAGCTAAGTATCTCAAAATTAATCTATTACAGAACTAAGTTAAGCATATACAATAATGCTCAAACAAGCAACAAACAATAGTAATAGAAATGATAATATCAAGTAAACAAAGTATAATTCGAAAAGAAGTAAAATGTGAAATCATCATATGAAAAACAACAAATAATATCACAATGTCAAATCATGTAAAGCAAATACAACTATCCCTGATCTAAAGTTACCTCAATACTTGAACAATACAAAGAATGAAAGTCTAAGTAGCGTAACAGAAAAAAGTATACACGAAGCATAAAGTGAGACAAAGATGAAACACGGAAGTATAAACAACATATCAGATTATGCTGAAAAGACAACAGAAAAAATGTAAAGAGATGACGAATAGTCAACAAAGACAGATGAAAAGTAAAGATGCACATGTAGAAAAAGTTGTAACAATACCTTACAATAACTATTTAAATCACACATCATATAATATAAGTTAATACAACTACGATAAAAAATTATAACACAAAATGACAAAGTATATCTATACTAACAACACAAGGGAAAAAAAAAACTTATGACAAAAAAAAAATAGTAAGTAATTTAACCAAATTATAAAACTTATGCATAACTAATAATAAATTATACAAGATATCGCACAAACAAAAAATAAAACGCTATCAAAAAGATTTGCACTGACTCAGTCACGCGCTAAATACAGAAAATACATCAAACATTAAAAACAATTGCAAGGAACTAATGACACTACACATTACTAACCATAATATACAGATTAACATTGGCACAGAAAAAATATTACACCGTTCAAAAAATACATTTTCAAAAAAAAAAATACAAAAAAGTTTCGTAGCACTAAGTTGCATAAAAAATATTTCCTTTACAACCAATTCAAAGCTATAATAAATAAACTAACAATGAAATCGATTCTAAGAAAATGAAGGACATATAAACAATCTATTTCTAAACAGACACACATTAACAAATGTAAGTTTTTTTTTTTTTTTTTTAAATATACATCACATAAAACATATGAGAAAAAATGCAAGTGCTCATGAATTATCTAAAAGTAATTATTGCACCATTACAAGTAATGAGTTTTGTGCATAGGGCTTGCAAACTCAACATGTACAAAAAGTTATCCTAACAAAACTGCTACAAAAACAACAACAAACCAAAACAAACCACTGCAAGTTCAACAATGGAATATAGCTAACAATAAAAACAAAAAATCATGGCAATCAAATGATGCATTAAATATTTCAAACGAAATTACATGTTATTGCAAATCAAGAACATATCATTTATTATACTAACAAATACAAAATAAAATATTTACTGTTTACATAAGTAAAAAAAAAAAATCAGATGGAAATCTCTCGCTTTCCTGTCAACATGTCCTGACCCTGAGCAAGCAAAACATCAGATGTTTAGTGGGACGCAGAACAAGTTACGCTTGAACGCACACACGGATGCTGAGTTGACCCACTTTTCTCACTACTAATATGACACAGGAGCCTTGACTGTTATCGTAAAGTCGCTTCTGTCAAAATATATGAATGAAAATTTCCATTTTAATGAATGGTACAATCTAAGGAGAAAAAACGTAGAAGTCAAATTACAATTACCCATTATTTTGATCCTTATAAAGTAATGGTCGTTTCAAAATGCCCTCAGCTCTTCTTTTACAATCTCTAGACATCACAGAAGACATTACTGCCGTAGGCTGAAACAAAATGTTACATTCACAACACCGAGACACTTTCTCGTGCTGAACAACATTATCAGACATAGTATTTAAAACACCAGTGTTATTGTTACCTTGTTTACCTCTATTACAACTGACTATGGGCTCATGTTGAGCAAAGTTAGCATACTTGCGCTTGTTATTTGTCCTATGACGAAAATATCTATCATTACAGTTGCCTTGTTTACAAACAATGACTTTAGTCTTTTGCTGAGCCAAGTTACTCTGGTGATGTAGAGAAATATGTGGATAGCTATTATCTCTCTTTATATTATTGTCAATTCCTCTATTATGACAAATATTATGTCTATAACCCAAGTTAGCATTGTTGTTATTAACATATCTTCTTTGACAAAAATGTCCACTAGACAGCACTTGCTTTCTAGTAGCAAAATCATTACTAGATTGATAGTTTTTCTTACAGTTATTTCTACCATAACTTATAGAATTCTTCGGATCAAAATGTTGAAATCCGCTAAATTGTTTACAATTCCTTGGAGAATCAAAATTACCCCTTGATAAACTACCTTGGTACTGACTAATCTTGTGATTATATCTCTTACCACAACTGTTATCCTTTTCATCTTTAGGAATATGTTTACCAATCCCGTCAAACTGGCTGTGCTGAGTTTGACAAGTAACTGGATCTTTAGAATGCTTATTTTCCTGGACATAGTGGGTTTCATTCCTGGAAAAAATAGTACTACGTCTATTCCCTGTTACAAGTTTATCAGAATCTGCATCAGCAACCACCTGGTTGATCTTAGGAGCTCTAACCTGCTTTTTCTCACATTTGTTCTCGTAATTAACAGAACTTGCTGCTATACCAAAATCTTTATTAGACTGACGCCAAGAACTATCAATAGAGTTATTAATACCACTATTACTGTTAAAGTTGTATTTCCCTCGAAAAGATATATGTTTACCATGTATGGTCTCTTTATGAGCAAAAAGTGTATGGTGCTGGCTTTTCGCAACTTTATGTCTATTACTGTCAACATAGGCAGAAGACCACATTTTTTTATCCAAGACGATGTCAAGTAAACCATCCACTCGTTTCCTGACCTGAGCAACCTCAACATTTCTATGTGAGATCTGTTCATTAAGTTTCTTATTTAAATCATTAAGAGCCAAAACTCTGCAACTTTCTTCTGCTAGCAATTTCTCAATCTTCGAAACCTTTTCTTTCTCAGTCGTGAACTCTACCAATGTCTCTTTTCCATCCTGCTCTTTATTTACCTTTATTGACTGTGTTTCATTCTCACCATTATTATTATTCGCTAGCTCATCGACTTCCCCTGGAAATACAGTATTCTTCTCTTCAAGTTTATCAAAACATACATCATGTATCATTTCTATGTATAATCTTTCTTGCTCATTGGTTTCCGTTTTTAATTTTTCATACATGTCTTTTCTTCGTTGGATCTCTTGTGTAAGGTTTTCCACCTCTCCATGCTTAACTTTCATCTGGACCTCTAACTCTGTAACCCTTAACAGTGAAGAATCCAAACTTGCTTGTACTCTAGCAAGTTCCAGGTTTGATCTATTTAAATCACTTGTAAGTTTAGCTAATTTTTCCTTAAGTTTACTCTCTTCAGCTTTACCTTTCAAGTACTCTTTTCTCTCCTGTCTGTTAACTCTTACTTTCTCATCTTCCAGCTTCTTTCTTTCAGAAATGTCACAATGAATTATGTTGTGTATACTCTTCAATATATTGTCGTGTTCAACATGAATATTCTTATACACAAATACACGAAGGTCGAGCAGCAGCAACCTTGCTAAATTCCTAGCCATTCTTAAATGAGGGATTGACTTAAATCTATCCTCAGCAAAATCCCTTAATGCTCTCGATGCACTGACCAACAATTCGTCCATCACGTGTGCTTCCAGTTCTGGTCCTTTTAATCTCTGAAAATTTTTTCCCTCTTGAAATAAATATTCCAATAAAGGCCACATATTATCAGGATCCATTTCATCATCCATAGTTACTTACTTAATGAGATCACTATATATGTATTAATGATCTTTCTACTCCTGACAGCTAAATCATCATACAATAAACTGCAACCATTGCGAATTACTGTCAAATCAATTTCTGTATAAAGAACCTTTATATGGTCATATCCATATCATGGAAGACAACATATGTTAATAGCCATAAATTACTTATGCATTAAATTCTACTTATATGTCACTATAGACATAAACAACAACAACAACAGAATACAAAATGCATAGAATTCAGAAGGCCTGACGACATATGTGAAACAACACACACTTTACAGAACAAAAATCACTCATCTGTTAATATTCCATTGCCCTCCGTCAAGACTTTAAATATCACATAATTCTGACGCTAAAACAGTCTACTGCCGAAAGGTACTGGAACTAGACTCTTCCCTTCAGGTCCTCGCTTCAGTAAGGTATGTGCTCGAGTACTGCATAGGAGCACATGATGATCGTAACAGGAACACAGGCAAACCCTCTTTTGCCTTGAGGTATACTTGCAAAATGACTGGTACAACTGCACATATCCTCGATCTTGAACACGCTATTCTTCCGACGTTGGATCACTTCATAAACTGCTGATAATTTCGCTGCACATCTGACAGAAATGTAGACCACAGAGGTTGTTGTTTTCCACAGCCACGACACAGGACGTCAACCGACAGTGCTATAAAGCTGATTGTTACCACGAATAAGGCGTTTCCCAAATGCGTTACACAGGTATCCTACAAACTAGGTCACGGTTTGAAGCACATGAGATTCAGGTCACGTATGAAGTGCTCTCAAAACGACTGTTGCGGGTGTCAGAACCCGAAAACAAATCTATCAAATGATCCAGATATGTGGACTGTATCGATAACAATATTATCCTTCAGTCTGTTAAATAATCTCTCAAGTTAGTTTCTGGTTAATTCCGGGCAAAGCGATACTGAGTACTGAGTATTGATACTGAGTAATGTGATATTGTCCAACTGTTGTTGTACGAGCCATGTACAACAGAACAAGCCACGCCCACAAAGGGCTAATTATAATAAAGTTAAGTTCACCCAAACTCTTGTCACGCGAATTGTCAAATGAGTTCGTTCCAAATTGTACTGGAAACCACCACTGATAAAGTTAACCTGGGCGGTTATATATCAAAGTGGAGTGATTGTGATTGTGTGCTGGCAAAGTCGTTCACACAACAGGTGAGCACACGGGAGTCATCGAGTATGGAACGACTGGTGATATTTAATTATTGTTTATTAAGTCACAGCACGATCACATCAATATACAGTTTGAATTACAACACGAACACGTAGGCATTAATATAAAGTTCACAGTGAAAAATACACGCTATCCCCAGCGCTCAACAGACTGCACTCCTGGCAGTTAATAATATCTTGGCCTATAATACCATAAAGTTCACAGTGAAATATACACGCTATCCCCAGCGCTCAACAGACTGCACTCCTGGCAGTTAATAATATCTTGGCCTATAATACCAGCTTCACCACAGCTTCATAAATACTTAATATGGTCTGTCCCAATTCTGGACTCATAATAGCTTTCACCACAGCTTCATAAATACTTAATATGGCCTCATAAATACATAATATGGCCTGTCCCAATCCTGGACTCATAATAGCTTCCTCACAGCTTCACAAATACATAATATGGCCTGTCCCAATCCTGGACTCATAATAGCTTCATCACAGCTTCACAAATACATAATATGGCCTGTCCCAATCCTGGACTCATAATAGCTTCATCACAGCTTCACAAATACATAATATGGCCTGTCCCAATCCTGGACTCATAATAGCTTCATCACAGCTTCACAAATACATAATATGGCCTGTCCCAATCCTGGACTCATAATAGCTTTCACCACAGCTTCATAAATACATAATATGGCCTGTCCCAATCCTGGACTCATAATAGCTTCATCACAGCTTCACAAATACATAATATGGCCTGTCCCAATCCTGGACTCATAATAGCTTCATCACAGCTTCACAAATACATAATATGGCCTGTCCCAATCCTGGACTCATAATAGCTTCATCACAGCTTCACAAATACATAATATGGCCTGTCCCAATCCTGGACTCATAATACCTTTCACCACAGCTTCATAAATACATAATATGGCCTGTCCACACAGCAAAAACATTAAGTCGACATTATTCAAAGCACTACGTAGGCATACATCCTCGAAAAACACACACAGACAGCGTTGACCACTCCCCGGTCCAACGCTCCGAATCCCTACTCTCCTCTCCGGGATCACACACTCTAGTCCCGCCAAAAAACCCAAAACGAGACTCCGCTGTTTTTTGAACACAGCTCAAAAACAGTACAGAATAAATACATCTCAGCATTTGAGATAAAAGCGTTCACACGCTTTTCTGTACTCTGTCACTAAAAAATAAAAGGATATGTTTTTCTATTATAACGTACTAAACAGAGTCCATCTGTAACTCAGCTTAATCAGGTACCTACAAGTATTTTAACAGCGTTAGTGTAACTATCATTTTGTAAAATTCTACAATGAATACAACCAGCGGGGATCTGATCCAACTCAATGTTATAAAACTGAGTCTCCATAGAGTACAACAGTCCAGGGTAGCACGGGAAGAGGACCGGGGTGCCATCATGAGACTTCGCACCAGCCTTAAAAATCCCTAGTGCCGGCATTGCTCCTAACTACTTTAATTATAAGGGAATATTCCAAAATTCCTTGAAATGTTTTTTTTTTTATGCGCTCGTTTTGTTTGAGTCAGATAATTCACTGGGGACATCTCAGATAATTGACTGGGGACATCTTAGATAACACAGCCCTACCAAAAAAAAAAATCTTTTTGGTGCCAAACATTTTACTCTTGATTGTACATAAATGAGGCCTGCTCAATCCAAATATCACATTTACTTGTCTGTAGCAGCTCTAGTTTTTGAGATACAGACATTTTTGTATTTCATTAATACAGGGTGACCCAAAAAAAAAAACGGGCCCGTTTTTTTTGGGTCACCCTGTATTATTACAATATTTTCTATATAAGGCTATGTAAAAAAAACCTATTGCTGTCTAGTCCTTTACAAAAGAAAACTACTTGTTTACTCTCAGTTTCAGTTTTCCAAGAATCTTCCCAGAATTGCCTTTTTTTTTAGATTTTAAGCCACTGCGTGCATGTTAGTATGCTACTCATTTTATTACACTTCTAACAGAGATTGGCATCTGTAACTGTCTTTTTTCTCTTGTTGATGTGATCACTGGCCCAAGACAGTATACATGTGGTTAGATGTGTAGTGCGAGCGTATGATGAATTGAGTGTGGGTGCGAATGAAGACGCGAATGTGTTTAGGCTCGTATAGATGTAGATCCTGCAACCCATACTCTCACATGCAGTAATCAAGGATGCTTTGACACTGCAGGCATGTTTCAAGACATTTATTGACGGGAACACACATAGTATCAACAGGAACAGTCAGTGTAACAAGGTCATGCTGACCTGACATCGATAGGTATACATTTGGCATTCAAAAAGGTAAACATCAGAATAGATGTGCATGGTCAATAGCAAAGTTCTTCAATAATGACAGTTCGTAGCGTCGCCCTTGGCGTCTCTGACTAAACGCGTCAGATGCCTTAGTTACCTTGACACACAGGTGCAACTTGGCACTCCCTGCCAATTGCACATAACAGGCTGTAGTATAATAGCCGAAAGCACAGGCCTCGTTCTGACGTCGGCCGTGTACTTCTGTTAAATAGGTTATCATCAACCCTGCAGTAATACTTATTGTAGATAGAAGTTCCGCCAATCTGCGGCTCCCACAATATATCTTCGTCACTGGATTTCTGGACAATATAAGACTAACAGTCTTGGATGGCTACCTCGAGCACAAATATATATAAGTTCTGAAATGGCGGATCAGTGAGCTGCTGTTCACCCTAGGTAATCCTTTACATGTTCTGCCACCGGAAAGCGTAATAATGCATAAAGGTCGGTATTACCTGGTAAATGAATCCTCAGAACTACACAAGGAATTCTGTCGTCATCCCGACGCACAGAGATTCACTGGGGAAAAACTGCCATAGCAGTTACTTCGAAGATTCTCCCCGAAAAACAATGGACTCTTGGTCCCTTCAGAAAAACAGGACCTCCCGGCTTCCCGGAAGTATATCTCACTCCCGCTTAAAAAACCTTCCCATAGGCCTACGCCCGAACTGACAACCTCTGACCCTAAAGGTCAAACACAATGAATGAATAAACAAGGGAAGACAACCCCTAATCAACCTGACATCGCAGGTAAAGACACAATTATACTTATGATACAAACATAAGCAAATAACTTGACAGATGACTCCGTCGAAAATGACAGCAACATTACTACCCCCCCCCTGTAAAAAAAAAAAAAATTGCAATTTTTTTTTTTTTAATATGTTCATGAGCAAGATAGCACCAGTATCACTTCTGTGCTCATGCAAACAATGAACCTAATATCAGGTACAATAGAAGAGGGTACAAATCATCTCCCAACATAGGAGAAAATATTTCCTTTAAGCCAAACAAACTAAGGGATACCATTCAAGAAACCTAAGTTGCTGGCAATACCAATCATATATCAAACATTACTAAATAATATAATCATAGCAATATACAAATGTCAATGCTATTTTAGCAACATATCACTGATGGATGGACAAAATGAAATTTGTTAAATTATCTAAACATCATCCAAATACATTTGTATTACAACATATTATGATATTAAGGACAGACCTAAGTCTGAAAATATATCAGGAAAAACTAGGACACAAGATTTAACTGGAATCATGTGGGCATCTAGACAATATGTCCGCCATCACATTATCCGAACCACGGATAGCTCGCACCGTGAAATGGAAAGGCTGAAGAGCAATAGCATAACGAGTAGATCTCGAGCTCTTCAAATCCTTACTTTGCATAGCCGTAAGAGCTTTTTGGTCGGTTTCCATAAAGAAATGCGCGCCCAGAAGGAACCTTTGTAGCTTAAGAATGGACCAAACCATAGCCAACAATTCACTGTCCAAAACCGAGTAATTCCTTTCTGCCGCATTCAGCTTCCTAGAAATATACATTACAGGATGCAGAGTTCCTGAATATTCCTGCATTAGTGCCGCTCCAATGCCAGTGGAAGAGGCATCACTACGAAGGACAAAAGTCTTATCAATCGTCGGTAGTCTTAAGATAGGATGAGATGAGAACAAATTCTTAACCTGATCCAATGAAGATTGGCATTCTTGGGACCAACGCACCATATTAGGAGAACCTTTTTTCAATAACGTTGAAAGTGGTGCCATAATGGAGGACAGATTCTCAATGAATCTTCCATAGAATTGTATCAATCCCAAGAGACTACGCACTTGCTTTTTTGTCTTCGGAACCGAGATATTTAATATCTTTGAAATGTTTTGGTCCTCTGTCTTCAACAGACCATGACCAACTCGATGACCTAGGAAGGAAATTTCACTAAACCCAACAAAAGCTTTAGAGGGTTTAGCAGTCAATCTATGCTCACGTAGAGTAGATAGCAATTCCTTCAGACCCACATAGTGTTCTTCCCAAGTATCGCTGAAAAGACAGATGTCGTCTAAATATGCAATGACATCTGCACGATCTGATAGAATTCGTCGCATCATGCGCACGAAAGTCGCTGGGGCGTTCATAAGCCCGAAAGGCATAAAATTCCATTGAAACAGACCCCTAGGTGTCGAAAAAGCAGTGAGAGGTTTGGCGTGTTCCGTCAGTGGGACTTGCCAATAACCTTTCGACAAGTCTAGTTTAGTAAAGAATTTAGCTTTAGAAAGTCTAATAAGTAGATCATCTAATAACGGCATAGGTTCAGCATCGAACTTCGTAACTTGATTTAATTTGCGATAATCAACGCAAAGACGTATGTTATTGTCTTTCTTTCGAACAATAACTATCGACGAAGAATAAGCTGAAGTGGATGGTTCAATTATTTGTAGTTGAATCATTTCATCCAATTCTTTCTCGACTTGTGCTTGAAAATGAATAGGTATTGGGTATGGTCTTACTCTGATCGGATTACGATCAGTAAGTATGATGTCATGTTCTATGACATCTGTGTGTCCAGGAATGTCGGTAAGGACATCCTGATATGATTGTAACGTAGAGGATACTTGACGCTGTTCCTCAAAAGACAAGTTAGAAGAGACTGTAACGTCTCTCCACGATTCCGTTGAAGTAAGTGGAATCGTAGGAAGAGGTAAGTTCACGTCAGAAAAAATAGTTTCCTCATCCTGTATAACAGACAGGGATGAGATGTGACCATGTTGAACTGGAGAGTCGTCCGTCGCCTGGAAAATAGGCTGTAAATAGTCTGGACGTTCAATAAACTCTGTAACATATTTATATGGAAGGTTTTATGCCTTCCATCCACATCGACAATATAGTCGACATCAGAAATTTTCGAGACTATAGTGTATGGACCCTTCCAAGAAATGAGAAGTCTATTCTCTCTTGAGGGCAGTAAGACATATGCTTTGTCTCCAGGACAAAGTTGACGTAGGCGTCTTTTCTTATTAGCAAATCGCCTAGCTTTTTCTTTCGCAAATTCGGAAGATGAAGTTGCTAACCTGCACGATTCGATAATCTTTTCTCTAAGAGCTATAACATATTCATATGACGATTGTGTATCATCGTCAATATTATCGGAAGTTATCAAATCGTGTAACAAGGACATTGGCCCGCGCGGTTGCGCGCCAAAGACAAGTTCGAAAGGAGAAAACCCTGTATGCTCGTTGGGAACCTCTCTATAGGCAAAGAGGACTGCAGGTAAAACCCTGTCCCAATCTTCAGGATGATCCTCCGTTATCTTGCCAAGTAAGTTCTTTAGTGTCCTGTTAAGACGTTCTACCAATCCATTGGACATTGGATGATAAATACTACTGAGAGACCTTTTAATGTCTAGCGTAGCCATTACCTGAGACATAACGTCCGAAATTAACTGAGTGCCGTGATCCGACAGTATTTCTCCGGGGAATCCCAGACGAGAAAATACGAGCCAAAGAGCATCAGCGATATCGACAGTTGATATGCTCTTCAGAGGAATAGCCTCTGGCCAACGCGTGCACATGTCCACGCAAGTGAGGATAAATTGGTGTCCTCTGGCTGACTTAATTTTGAACGGACCAATGATGTCTATAGCCATTTTCTGAAACGGCCGAATCGGAATATCTGCAGCCTGAATAGGAGCAGCATGTCTCGGACCTCTAGACTTGACCTCTTGACAAATTTTGCAAGATCGGCAATAAATTCGGATGTCTTTATTCACGAATGGCCAAAAGAATGACGCAAGGACTCTAGTTTTAGTTCTGGAAAAACCCATGTGTCCAGCACACTGAGAATCGTGTGCATGCCGAAGAATTAAGGCTCTCATACACTTAGGCACAAGAATTTGCGAGTGCATAGACTTGTCCGAGTGTTGTACCATTCGTACCAATATACCATTCTTCATAGTGATATACGATTTGTGATTCGTATTTTGATTGGGATCCCCTTTCTTTGCCAGAAGGAAGTATTTCTTCAAAGAAGGATCCTCTTCTTGACGTTTAACAAACGAGTCATGGGAAATCACCAAGTGCTCGTCTTGGCTATCAACTTCATTACTATTATCAGATGAAGTTGGGGGATTAAGAGCTTGAGCTCTTGTCACCACTGCATTGACCGTTTGAATGTTTTTTCTTCCCAACTAGAAATTTGTTGCGGGGTGCATTCCTTAACCCCATGAATACGACCGATTATAAGATCCGCAATAGGATTAGGAAGAAGACATGCATGGACATCTCCTGTGAAGAAAGGAGTGTCAATCCTAATAATAGCAGTAGGATAGCTTTCCATAGTACCACCAAATGTAACACATTTGATTGTTTTTCCAGTGGCACAGCAAGGATCTATCAGAGACTCCTTAACCCCGACGGTAGTACATCCCGAATCGAAAAGTACTGAGACTAGCCTATCATTTATTAGACCTTTATGTAAGATGAGAGATCCTCTCCCATCATGCGCAACTGTAGCAGGTAGAGCAGGAAGAGGGTGACCACAACTTAGCGTAGATACAGTTGATGAGTCAAACAATGTTAAGCATTGGGGGCATTCAGTTGCTCTCCCAAAATCGAAAGCACAACCAGTGATAGCCCTAGAGTTACCACTATCATTTACTGTATTACAGGCTCCATCAAACTCTTGTTGTGCAGAGTTTGCCTGTTGGTAAGGTCTTTTTTTTGTTAAACCTAGGTCTACCTCGATTATCATTTCCCCTGTAATTATTTTGACTATCATTTCCCCTGTAATTATTTCGACTATCATTTCCCCTGCAATTGTTATCATATTGCCTATTGTAATCATCATTCCGGTTTGAATCCCGGTTTCTAAATTCACCATCGTCATAATCTTGACGTCGAGAATGATTACCTCGAAAATTTGAATAGTTATTATTTGGATAGCCTTTACGAAAGTGTCTCAAATTATTACCACTAAAATTACGAGAACTACCATCTTGTCTCCACTGCATAGACGAAGAACCATCATGTGTTGGATTACTCCGCTTCTGAGTGTAATTTTGATTACTTCCCCTATTCCAATTTTGTTGAGCACCCTGAAATTTTTTTTTGAAATTAGGGCCATATGGTGTTGCCGAAGCAGCTGGCAACCCTTCTTTCACTTTAGAATTGCTAACTGTAGCATGGGGATGTGCTGTGGCATACTGACAACAGTATTCCTCCATTTCTTTTAAGTTTTTAGGCTTACGCTCATGAAGGAATGCAAGAAAAGAATCATTAACAGATGACAAAACCTTATCTCGCAATAATAAGTCCATTAGACCTTCATATGTTTTCTCAATCTGAGACAACTCAACCCATCGTGTAAATGTACGACGTATCTTTGTAACAAAATCAGAGAAATCTACTCCATTTTCTGGCAACATTGTCCTAAAACGAAGACGATAGTCTTCTTGTTTTAATTGGTATTTTTTTAGCAATGCTGCCCTGACAACATCATAATTAGTCCTCTCATGTTCGTCTATTGTCATAAGAGTAGTCACTGTGTCACCTGTAAAAAATGGCATCAGTTGTTCAACATATTTTTCCTTTTTTATGTTATGCGTATCGCACAAAAATTGGAATCTATCTAGATAATCTGCTACGTCATCCTTTAAAGGATTGAAATGAGGCAATTTAATCCTACTAACAAACTCCTTTGTCGTACTCGAAGTTGTTTGCTGAGCACCCGTACTCGCCAATTTCAATTTCTCTAACTCCAAAATTGCGAGTTTTTCATCAAGTTCCATCTTCTGTTTTCTTTCCTCATGTTCCATTTTTCTAATTTCAGCCTCAGCAGCAGCTTGAAGTTTTTTTTCCTCTGCAGCAGCTTGAAGTTTTTTTTCCTCTGCAGCAGCTTGAAGTTTTTTTTCCTCTGCAGCAGCTTGAGCTTGAATTTTTTTTGTCTTCCATTTCCATCTGGAATTTTCTTTCATCAGCTGCAGCTTGAGCTTTCCTCTCCTCAGCAGCAGCTTGAGCTTTTCTCTCCTCAGCCTCTCTTTGATACCTTCTTTCTTCAAGTTCTAATCTTCTATTCTCAGCTTCTAGCTTCTTTAGTTCAGCTTCTGCTTTCAATTTAATTTCCTCTTTTTGTTTCTTTTCTTCTGACTTTAATGCAATGGCGAATTGAGCAGATGAATATTCTTCCAATTCTTTACCAGACTTACCAAGGGTCAACCCTTGCTGGATGAAGAAATCCAATGTAGACATTCTGTCTAATGAGATCAGAAACCTGAAAAAAAAATTAAATAAATTACCTTATCCCACTTCAATGGGAGACAAGTCTGAAATGATAGACTTGTATACTCACTTCACTTTATTTTACTGTCTTAGTCTTAGACAAAGACTTTGTATGTTCCTCTTGTTTATAATGTACCCAAAAAATCACTTGAGTACCTGTGGGAAAAAAAAAATCCCTTATATCCCACTCACTATGGGCACAAGTCTTTTTTATAAAGAACTTGTATAAATATCTTATATAATATTATTTAACAAACTCTATATGAAGAGTCTACCTTATCAATAATATCAAAACATGACCAAGTATGTGTATGTAGACTGTGCATGACAGTAATGTAGTACAACCAAAAAAAAAATACAAAGACAAAAATACAAAACAATACAAATGGCAACACTGTTTTAACCAAAAATGTGTAGAGAAATACACAAGAAAGGAGAGACCTACAGAATACAAACAAAACAAATCGACAATCAAAACTGAAAAACAGACAAAATATTACAAAAACAACGTTAAGTACAATTACATCACAGCTAACATCAATAGCGACCAATTGTCACTAGCAAATTTCCCAATTAAGAAAATTTGCACCTACAGACCGCTTACAGTAAGCCTCGATCAAGTGGCATATTTACCGTAAGACCCACCAACCGAAAAACCCGCAGAAAAATACACCAAAAACAGTAGAAGTGACATAAACATATAGCAATCAATTTCAATGTGTTGCAGAACAAGTTCAGTCACAGCTGAAACTAAAATAAATTTCTTGCTCCTTGCGAACACAGAAACGAAATGTCAAACGCGCACTGAACGTCAAATCCACTGTAACATAAAGTGGTATTCACGAACCAAAGTTACTATGACCTTCTCAAATTAGGGCTTGCACATTGAATGTTTACAATTTCACGTACTGTTTACAGACACTTGACCTCCAACAATGTAGCTTGAATGCTCTGACCTAGAAAAGTCTGTTGTTGAATGAAACGTGTCACAACCCGCAGTACTGTTTACAATAGGAACCCGCCTTCTATGCAGTTATGGTCCACGTAGCAAATGCCTAGTAGTTCACTTCAGTACTTGTCTTGTTATGCTTTATGTAGCATTATAATATAAATGCTCGTACTGTTTATTTGTGTCAACCGTTGATGACCTATATCTGTCCTGTTGTAGCCAAAACTTGCAAGTGTAGAATTAGCGTTGTGTGTTACGGCTGTCCCGTGTGTAGCTTAGACCCACAGATCAGAAGTGTAATGTGTACTTGTCCTTCTTGTAACTTTCTCGACAAAACTGGAGACATCATACATGTAACAGCCAACCAGGAATGTAAATTTCTGGATCCATAAATGTCAACAATAATGTCAAATGCTCGCTCTGTTCTTTTTAAACCCACAGGTCTGGTCCATCAGAAATGTAAGTTTCTAGGCCACATTGGCGACAAGAAATGTATCATAAGAGCCCACGTAACTGGTCCACCAGAAATGTAACTGTCTTTTTTCTCTTGTTGATGTGATCACTGGCCCAAGACAGTATACATGTGGTTAGATGTGTAGTGCGAGCGTATGATGAATTGAGTGTGGGTGCGAATGAAGACGCGAATGTGTTTAGGCTCGTATAGATGTAGATCCTGCAACCCATACTCTCACATGCAGTAATCAAGGATGCTTTGACACTGCAGGCATGTTTCAAGACATTTATTGACGGGAACACACATAGTATCAACAGGAACAGTCAGTGTAACAAGGTCATGCTGACCTGACATCGATAGGTATACATTTGGCATTCAAAAAGGTAAACATCAGAATAGATGTGCATGGTCAATAGCAAAGTTCTTCAATAATGACAGTTCGTAGCGTCGCCCTTGGCGTCTCTGACTAAACGCGTCAGATGCCTTAGTTACCTTGACACACAGGTGCAACTTGGCACTCCCTGCCAATTGCACATAACAGGCTGTAGTATAATAGCCGAAAGCACAGGCCTCGTTCTGACGTCGGCCGTGTACTTCTGTTAAATAGGTTATCATCAACCCTGCAGTAATACTTATTGTAGATAGAAGTTCCGCCAATCTGCGGCTCCCACAATATATCTTCGTCACTGGATTTCTGGACAATATAAGACTAACAGTCTTGGATGGCTACCTCGAGCACAAATATATATAAGTTCTGAAATGGCGGATCAGTGAGCTGCTGTTCACCCTAGGTAATCCTTTACATGTTCTGCCACCGGAAAGCGTAATAATGCATAAAGGTCGGTATTACCTGGTAAATGAATCCTCAGAACTACACAAGGAATTCTGTCGTCATCCCGACGCACAGAGATTCACTGGGGAAAACTGCCATAGCAGTTACTTCGAAGATTCTCCCCGAAAAACAATGGACTCTTGGTCCCTTCAGAAAAACAGGACCTCCCGGCTTCCCGGAAGTATATCTCACTCCCGCTTAAAAAACCTTCCCATAGGCCTACGCCCGAACTGACAACCTCTGACCCTAAAGGTCAAACACAATGAATGAATAAACAAGGGAAGACAACCCCTAATCAACCTGACATCGCAGGTAAAGACACAATTATACTTATGATACAAACATAAGCAAATAACTTGACAGATGACTCCGTCGAAAATGACAGCAACAGCATCATCTTCAAGAAGAGCATGTTTTCTTTCACCGCATTTATTTTGTTATATTTGTGGAGAGTACACTTTCAAAGAAGAACATAGGAAGCATATTACTGTTTTTGTGAAAAAGGCATACTTTGCTTACTTTAAAGTAAAACTAGGTGACCAGGACAAGTCTTGGGCTCCTCATATTGTTTGCATAACATGTGTTGAACACCTGCGACAGTGGACTTGTGGGCAAAGAAAATGTTTAAAATTTGGAATTCCAATGGTTTGGAGAGAGCCCAAGAACCACTATGATGACTGTTATTTCTGTGTTGTGAATATTAAGGGAATTAATGGAAAAAATCACAAAAAGTGGAAATATCCAGATTTAGATTCTGCTAGGCGACCTGTTCCACACGGAGATGACATACCAATTCCAACTTTCAGTCAGATTTCGGACTCCCTGCTAGAAGATGAGACAGCAGTGGCATGTGGAACGACAAGTGACAGTGATAGTGATTTCGAAGATGATTTTTCCGATGCTCAACGCTTCGACCAGCTTGAACTAAATGATCTAATCCGAGATCTATATCTCCTCCAAGGAATCTTCAGAACTTTTGGCTTCAAGATTGAAAGAAAAAAAATTACTGACTGCTGAAACAAAGGTTACATTTTATCGCAGCAGAGAGCAAGGTTGTATTCCATTCTCTTGTAAAGAAAACAACCTTGTGTTTTGTACTAATGTAGGAGGTCTTGTTAACAAAATGGGTGTAAGTTATACACCAGATGAGTGGCGACTTTTCATTGACAGCTCTAAAAGAAGTTTGAAGGGTGTTCTCTTACACAATGGTAACAAATATGGCTCAATCCCAATTGCTCATTCTACTACAATGAAGGAGGAGTATGCTACAATAAGCACAGTTCTGGAAAAATTGAAGTATTTAGAACATAACTGGATGTTTGTGTAGATCTTAAAATGATGAACTTCTTGCTTGGCCAGCAAATGGGATTCACCAAATATCCATGCTTTATATGTTTGTGGGATAGCAGGGCAAAAGATATGCACTGGACAAAGAAACAGTGGCCGTTGAGGGATGAATTTAAAGTTGGAGAAAAAAATATTGTCAATAAGCCTCTCATTGATTGAAAAAGAGTTCTACTGCCACCATTACATATAAAGCTTGGCTTGATGAAGCAATTTGTTAAGGCACTGAACGAAGATTGTACCTGTTTTAATTACTTATGCAGAAAGTTTCCAGAATTGAGCATAGACAAACTTAAAGCTGGAATTTTTGATGGACCTCAAATTAGAAAGTTAATAAACCATCCAAATTTTATTGATTCCATGAACAAAACAGAGTCCACAGCCTGGTCATTATTTGTTTTAGTTGTGCAAAACTTTCTGGGTAACTTTAAAGCAGACAATTATTCTGAATTAGTTGGAAACATGCTGTCGAGTTTTTGTGAACTTGCTTGCAACGTGAGCATAAAATTGCACTACCTCCATAACCATTTACATTTATTTCCGGAGAATCTTGGCGACTTTAGTGAGGAGCAAGGTGAAATATTTCACCAAGATATAAAAACAATGGAAGAGAGATACCAGGGACTTTGGGATGCCCACATGATGGCAGATTACTGTTGGACCCTTAAGCGTGACTGTCCGGGCATATCACATTCCAGGAAGTCCTCGAAAAGATCCTTTTTGCGTGTTGACTAAACAAGTGCTAGTGATAAAGTTTTATTACATTTTTGGTAATATATGCACAGTAATTACATATAATATGAATGCAGACTAAAGTCAAAATGCCACTGATAGCACCTAACTCTAGGATTGTACATAACAATTGCCCTACTAATATGGTCATTCTTAGTTATCTCAAAAACTAGAGCTGATAGAAAAAATCTGATTACATTTTTTGAATCAGCAACCCAAAATTACACAAGAACAGCTATAAAATTTAAGGCACCAAAATGTGTGTATACCAGTGTAATTGACTGGGGACATCATCTCAGATAATTGACTGGGGACAGATAATTGACTGGGGACATCTCAGATAATTGACTGGGGACATCATCTCAGATAATTGACTGGGGACATCTCAGATAATTGACTGGGGACATCTCAGATAATTGACTGGGGACATCTCAGATAATTGACTGGGGACATCTCAGATAATTGACTGGGGACATATCAGATAATTGACTGGGGACATCATCTCAGATAATTGACTGGGGACATATCAGATAATTGACTGGGGACATATCAGATAATTGACTGGGGACATCTTAGATAATTGACTGGGGACATCTCAGATAATTGACTGGGGACATATCAGATAATTGACTGGGAGCATCTTAGATAATTGACTGGGGACATATCAGAGAATTGACTGGGGACATCTCAGATAATTGACTGGGGACATCTTAGATAATTGACTGGGGACATCTCAGATAATTGACTGGGGACATATCAGATAATTGACTGGGGACATATCAGATAATTGACTGGGGACATCATCTCAGATAATTGACTGGGGACATCATCTCAGATAATTGACTGGGGACATATCAGATAATTGACTGGGGACATATCAGATAATTGACTGGGGACATCTCAGATAATTTACTGGGGACATCATCTCAGATAATTGACTGGGGACATATCAGATAATTGACTGGGGACATCATCTCAGATAATTGACTGGGGACATCTCAGATAATTGACTGGGGACATCTCAGATAATTGACTGGGGACATCATCTCAGATAATTGACTGGGGACATCTCAGATAATTGACTGGGGACATCATCTCATATAATTGACTGGGGACATCTCAGATAATTGACTGGGGACATCATCTCAGATAATTGACTGGGGACATATCAGATAATTGACTGGGTAATTGACTGGGGACATATCAGATAACATCTCAGATAATTGACTGGGGACATCATCTCAGATAATTGACTGGGGACATATCAGATAATTGACATCTCAGATAATTGACTGGGGACATCACATCTCAGATAATTGATACAATCAGATAATTGACTGGGGACATCTCAGATAATTGACTGGGGACATCATCTCAGATAATTGACTGGGGACATCATCTCAGATAATTGACTGGGGACATCATCTCAGATAATTGACTGGGGACATCTCAGATAATTGACTGGGGACATATCAGATAATTGACTGGGGACATATCAGATAATTGACTGGGGACATCTCAGATAATTGACTGGGGACATCATCTCAGATAATTGACTGGGGACATATCAGATAATTGACTGGGGACATATCAGATAATTGACTGGGGACATCTCAGATAATTCAGATAATTGACTGGGGACATCATCTCATATAACTGACTGGGGACATCTCAGATAACTGACTGGGGACACATCATATCAGATAATTGACTGGGGATCTCAGATAATTGACTGGGGACATCTCAGATAATTGACTGGGGGCATATCAGATAATTGACTGGGGACATATCAGATCATCTCATCTCAGATAATTGACTGGGGATCAGCAGTTAATTGATGGGGACATCTCAGATAATTGACTGGGGACATCATCTCAGATAATTGACTGGGGACTGGGGACATCATCTCAGATAATGACTGGGGACATATCAGATGGGGACATATCAGATAATTGACTGGGGACATCATCTCAGATAATTGACTGGGGACATCATCTCAGATAATTGACTGGGGACATCTCAGATAATTGACTGGGGACATCTCAGATAATTGACTGGGGACATCATCTCAGATAATTGACTGGGGACATCATCTCAGATAATTGACTGGGGACATATCAGATAATTGACTGGGGACATATCAGATAATTGACTGGGGACATCTCAGATAATTGACTGGGGACATCATCTCAGATAATTGACTGGGGACATATCAGATAATTGACTGGGGACATCATCTCAGATAATTGACTGGGGACATCTCCCATAATTGACTGGGGACATCTCAGATAATTGACTGGGGACATCATCTCAGATAATTGACTGGGGACATCTCAGATAATTGACTGGGGACATCATCTCATATAATTGACTGGGGACATATCAGATAATTGACTGGGGACATCTCAGATAATTGACTGGGGACATATCAGATAATTGACTGGGGACATCTCAGATAATTGACTGGGGACATCATCGCAGTTAATTGACTGGGGACATATCAGATAATTGACTGGGTACATATCAGATAATTGACTGGGGACATCTCAGATAATTGACTGGGGACATCATCTCAGATAATTGACTGGGGACATCTCAGATAATTGACTGGGGACATATCAGATAATTGACAGGGGACATATCAGATAATTGACTGGGGACATCATCTCAGATAATTGACTGGGGACATCATCTCAGATAATTGACTGGGGACATCTCAGATAATTGACTGGGGACATCTCAGATAATTGACTGGGGACATCATCTCAGATAATTGACTGGGGACATCTCAGATAATTGACTGGGGACATTTCAGATGTTGTTCGTCCATCACAAGTGATGAGGACCACTCTGTTCATCCAATTATTAGGATGTTAGGATAGTCTATGAGTACGAAGGTGACTGATGAGCCCGATGCGGGCCTGGAAGGATCTCGGACAGTGTGGGCAGGGAATGTTTGCTTCATGTGAAGGTTTTATTTCACGATCTTTTCTAGCTTGTCTCCGCTGTTCCGCTGCTGCTCTTCTGGAAGATTCGCATGCCACTGCACCTTTACGAAGAGATGTGCGCCAGGCAGTTCGGTCTTGCGCAGCAGCTTCCCATGTGTCTGGGTTTATGTCAAAGGTTTTTAATGAAGCCTTAAGCGTGTCTTTGAAGCGCTTTTTCTGGCCACCATGGGAGCGTTTACCCTTCTGCATCTCACCATAAAAGAGTATCTTTGGCAGTCGATGGTCTGGCATGCGGACTACATGACCTGCCCAGCGAATCTGTGACTGCATCAGAATAGTATCAATACTAGGGATACCAGCTCTGTCAAGAACGGCGGTATCCGGGATCTTGTCTTGCCATTTGATGTTCATTATCTTCCTGAGACAGACTGTATGGAAGTGGTTGAGTTTTTTTACGTGGCGCCTGTATACAGTCCATGTTTCACATGCATAAAGCAGCACTGGAAGCACCGCAGCTCTGTATACCTTCAGCTTTGTCTGTAGACTAATGCCACTTCGATGCCAAACGTTGGTGTATAGTCTGCCAAATGTGCTGCTGGCGTTGGAGATCCTGGTGTTCACCTCATCATCAATGACGACGTTCTGGGATAGTGTACTACCAAGGTATGTGAACCTGTTCACAACATTCAGTTTCTCACCATTTACCTTGATGACTGGCTCAGTATAAATTGTGCCAGGAGCTGGTTGGTACATGATTTCTGTTTTCCCCGTGTTGATGGTAAGCCCAAAGTTGGAGCAGGCTTCGGAGAATCTATCAACGCTACGCTGCAGATCAGCCTCTGAGCCAGCACTGAGGGCACAATCGTCAGCAAACAGAAGATCCCTGATGGTGTGTGATTTGACCTTGGTTTTTGCTTGAAGCCTCCTAAGGTTAAACAATTTTCCATCAATACGATATCTGATGTCGATTCCTGTGTCCCCGTCTCTGAAAGCATCAGTCAGCATAGCAGAAAACATGATACTGAAAAGAGTCGGTGCAAGTACACACCCTTGTTTAACTCCATTTGAGACTGGGAAAGGCTCAGATAGCTCACCGTTTTCCTGAACTCTAGCCTGCATTCCATCATGCAGCTGCTGCACTATTGAGATAAATTTCTTTGGGCAGCCGTATCTTGCCATGATCTTCCATAGACCCTCTCTACTGACCGTGTCGAACGCCTTTGTCAAGTCGATGAAAGCTGTGTACAGGTCACAGTGCTGTTCTTGGCATTTTTCTTGAAGCTGTCTTGCAGCGAACACCATATCGGTGGTTCCACGTTCTTTCCGGAATCCACACTGACTTTCAGGTAGAAGACCTTTGTCAAGATGAGCCGTAAGGCGATTAAGAAGGATTCTGGCAAATATCTTCCCAGCGATTGATAGTAGTGAGATGCCTCGATGATTGTTACAGTCTTGGCGATTACCTTTACGTTTATAAAGATGTATAATTGACGCATCCTTGAGATTGTGTGGGATGGTTTCACTCTGCCACATTTGCTGGAAGATCATGTGAAGTTTCTCTATCAGAACTGTACCGCCATCTTTATAGACCTCAACAGGAATTGAATCGGAGCCGGGGGCCTTTCCACTAGAAAGTTGACGAATCGCTTTTTTAGTCTCCTCCAAAGTCGGTATATCATCTAGTGCTTCATTTATAGGAATTTGGGGCAGTCGGTTGATGGCTTCATCGTTAATAGATGATGGCTGGTTCAGAATATTATTAAAGTGTTCGACCCAGCGTTGGAGAATTTTTTCCTTGTCTGTAATTAGTGTTTTTCCATCTGCATTAAGGAGGGGAAATGATCCTGATGATGTTGGACCATAGACCGCTTTGAGTGCATGGTAAAAATTTTTCAAGTCATGGCTGTCAGCAAAGCCTTGGAGCTCATCTGCTTTATTACTCAGCCATGAATCCCGCATCTGGCGTAGTTTATGTTGGACGATTCTACGCATGTTGTTGAAAGCGTCTTTCTTGGATGTAGATTTTGGATCATTTAAATATGCTTTATGGAGATGGTGTTTCTCAGCCAACGCACTTTGGCCGTCTAACGAGATAGATTTGAGACGGTCTTCTAGGGTGTCAGTGAATGACTGTTTAATTTTTGTCTTCTTTAGTTTGGTAATATCCAGCCTTTTTTGAGTTTTCTTTCCATGAGGGCGCCTGGCAGGTTGGATACGAATTTTAAGTTTAGACACAATGAGGCGATGATCAGTCCAGCATTCGGCACCACACATGGACTTGGTCACCCGGACATCTTGCCTGTCCTTCTTCCTAACAATTACATAGTCAATTAGGTGCCAATGCTTCGAGCGAGGGTGCATCCAGGAGGTCCTGTTGCGGATAGGAAGTCGAAAAATGGTGTTGGTGACAAGGAGGTTATGTTCTGCGCAAGTCTGGAGGAGAAGAAGTCCATTGCTGTTACAGCGACCCACGCCGTACTTTCCGATAATGCCATTCCAGGAGATGTTATCTGAGCCTACTCTTGCATTAAAGTCACCAAGAATAATAAGCTTATCTGCTTTAGGAACTGATGCAATGACTGCATGTAGTTCTTCGTAAAACTTATCCTTGACGTCATCCTGGTTTGTCATAGTTGGTGCATACGCGCTAATGATGGTGGCATGTTTCCTTCCATAAAGCAGCGGGATCTTGACCGTCATGAGTCGGTCATTTATTCCCTTTGGGGGCTCCGCTAGCTTGCCAATAATTGCTGTTTTGATTGCAAATCCAACCCCTGCTTCTCGCCTTTCTTCAGTTCCTCTTCCGCTCCAATAGAATGTATAACCTGCACCCTTTTCGCAAAGTTGGCCCTCGCCTGCAAGTCGAGTTTCACTCAGTGCTGCTATGTCAATGTTGTATCTGGCCAGTTCTCTCCCTATCAGGGCAGTTCGCCTCTCGGGTCTGTTTGTGTTAAAGTCTCTGTCGAGTAGAGTGCGCACATTCCATGCGCCTAGAATGAGGGGGAAAAATCTGTCCTTTCTTTTTCTTATGTGTCGCCCGCTGAAGTAGGGTACCCACCAACCGCGGTAAGCTGGTTAGGTAATGGTGGAGCAGGCAATGTTTAGGGCACCTTTTCTAGCCCCTTCCTCATGCCATGGAGGTGAGCAGTGCTTTCCTAAAGAGGGCTGCTCAGTCACTCAGGGGGCTGCCGAATCCCACTGCTGCTCCGATCAGTGGAAGACGACCATATGGCCTGAGCCGCCTGTGTGTAGGTCTGCGACTACGACTGCCAGCGCACCCACGCCTGCCGCTTCGCCGCTCGCCCATCGCCACAGGACTTGTTGTGAGTGGATGGATGAGTGGATGAGTGGATGAAAGAGTGACTTGCGCAGTGATTTGGTTTAAAGTGAGGAAGAGTTGCGCAATTCGTCGACCTCACTCTCTCGCCTGGGTCCATCTTAATCCAGTGGCAAGACAAGTCAAGACGACTGGAGATGAAGTCAGGTGCAGTGGATGACCATGGCTTTCTACGTGCCTCGCCATGCTCATTACGCTCCACAGCGCGTTGCTGGTAATCGCCGTCATGCCCGTTGAACCAACAGGTGGTTTCTTCCGCGCAGTCTACCGAATCCAGTCTTCGCATGCATGGGTAGGCAGACCCTAACTCACCGAAGGTTTATAACCAGTCGGCTACCCTCACCTAGTTTAGCCGGCCTGTCAAAGCCGTTTCCCGGGGGGTGGCCGCTGTCGCATGCTGACAGCTACGAGGAGCCACAGGTGAGAGCTGAATGCCAGGTTTGGACCAAAGGTGGCCGAGCTGCCCTGAAAAGGGCATGACAGCTCCTTAACCAGAGGTACTACCAATACCTGACATCCCAAACCCCCCATCATCTCAGATAATTGACTGGGGACATCATCTCAGATAATTGACTGGGGACATATCAGATAATTGACTGGGGACATCATCTCAGATAATTGACTGGGGACATCTCAGATAATTGACTGGGGACATCTCAGAAAATTGACTGGGGACATCATCTCAGATAATTGACTGGGGACATCTCAGATAATTGACTGGGGACATCTTCTCAGATAATTGACTGGGAACATCTCAGATAATTGACTGGGGACATCTTAGATAATTGACTGGGGACATCATCTCAGATAATTGACTGGGGACATATCAGATAATTGACTGGGGACATCTCAGATAATTGACTGGGGACATATCAGATAATTGACTGGGGACATATCAGATAACTGACTGGGGACATATCAGATAATTGACTGGGGACATCATCTCAGATAATTGACTGGGGACATATCAGATAATTGACTGGGGACATCTCAGATAATTGACTGGGGACATCATCTCAGATAATTGACTGGGGACATATCAGATAATTGACTGGGTACATATCAGATAATTGACTGGGGACATCTCAGATAATTGACTGGGGACATCATCTCAGATAATTGACTGGGGACATCATCTCAGATAATTGACTGGGGACATCTCAGATAATTGACTGGGGACATCTCAGATAATTGACTGGGGACATCTCAGATAATTGACTGGGGACATATCAGATAATTGACTGGGGACATCATCTCAGATAATTGACTGGGGACATCTCAGATAATTGACTGGGGACATCTCAGATAATTGACTGGGGACATCATCTCAGATAATTGACTTGGGACATCATCTCAGATAATTGACTGGGGACATCTCAGATAATTGACTGGGGACATATAAGATAATTGACTGGGGACATCATCTCATATAATTGACTGGGGACATCTCAGATAATTGACTGGGGACATCTCAGATAATTGACTGGGGACATCTCAGTTGAAGGAAGTTAAAGGGAAAGTACGGACCTGCAGAAGCGCACAACCCAACAGGTAGGAAATGGGATTTGTAACGTATTTGACTAACTTGTGTCATGTTGTCACATTTCGTTGGCCTGTCGAATCACACAGATCTAGATAAAACCTCCCAAATTTTAGGACAAACAGGAGATGGCAGCATACGTATTTTCAGCTTATTTTTTCGCAATAATTTGTTCAATAAAGTTTTGTTTGTTGTCATACCAGGTCTAATAATGGAATGCGCCGCATTTTTGATGCCTGTTCTGCACGTGACGATTCGCCCATCCATGTTTTAGTTCATCTTGAATAAACTGTTCCACATTTTTTTTAAAAACCACACACACACACACAAGCACTTTTAAAAACAAACAACAACAGAAACCATGGCCAGGTTGTGGCCCCTGTTTTCCTCCAACATAATCTGGCATGACAGAGATGAAACAAAGAGATGTCAAACTGTAACCAGGCAGGGAATTCCAGGACTCCTTGGGGGGGGTAGGGGGGGGGGGGGGATACAAACGATGTGCTCTTTCCTTTCAGTTTGTGTTGGCTAGGAGAAAATGTTTGCCAAATGTTTGAACAATGGAAACATTTTCTGCGTCAGAAATATGTTCCGAGTTTCTATTAATAGTAAAGTCTGGGCTTACTGTTTTGTCGGAATTGTTGCTCTGTGGTTACACTTTGAACTAATTTGAATCCTGTTAATTAAAGTTAGTTCAACTTGGCAGAAATATGTCAGTACGGTAGTTGTTTGTTATATCATCAGAACGTCCCAGTTCAGAGACCATTTCTTGATATCTATTAGAGTAAGTATAGCATTATATTATTTCTTCTTCTTGCTGTTAATTTTTCTTCGTTAATAAACATTTAGCACCAGCAATATCACATCCAACTCTAGACATTCTCCAACAGATCCCTATGTTGCATCCTCCATGTCACATGACAAGGTGTAGTAACAAACACAGCCTTGTGGAACAGAACCGGACAACTGTGACGTGTCATGCATTAATTCGTTAAATTTTCTCCTTTTCTTTCCATCCGCTCATTATTTTACTCTTCGCCTTCATCTAGCGATATTCTCTTATTCCCGGTTGACCTCGTTCGTCCTACCCTACACGGTTAGGCTCGACTGCACATAACATGCGATCCTTTGGTCGCGTGATCAGACATCGTTAGCCAGGTGGATCAAAGCCACCTTGACGTGTTTGATTAATCGTTAGCAATAGACTCGTATTAAGCTAACTGTTCACATTAGATTGCATAACTACTTCCGACCAGACGAAAAATGTGTTTGATAAGTGTTAAAACAGATTGAAATTAAAGAGATAACATGGAAGCGACGTTTAAAAACACAGCCCATCCTTAAGTTGTCATAAATGAACAATTTTGAGCATTGGAACACGAGGGAATGATATAACCGGTTCCGGCAGATGGCTGGCTGTAATAAACCACTAAGGAATTATAAATGCCAACTTTACGTGTAGTGTTGGGCAGAGCAACCTAACCTTCGAGGTGAAGACAGGAGTACGACAGGGATGCCCCTTATCAACCACTCTATTTTTAACAGTCATAGACTGGGTGATGCGCCAGACAACAGAGGGCAGTCCAAGAGGAATAAGATGGACTACATTTTCAACATTGGAAGATCTGGAATATGCAGATGACATTGCACTGCTGGCACATTCACATCAACACATCCAGGAAAAAACGGATAGACTTAATAAATTTAGCCAGCAGGTGGGCTTGAACATCAATTTAAAGAAGTCTGAGGTCATGACGCTCAATGTGAGCAACCCTGAGCCCATATCAGTAAGGAATCAGCAGCTGGTACTGACAGATACCTTCACATACCTAGGAAGCATAGTAACACCAGACGGTGGGGCAGGCAAAGACATCAACATCAGAATGAATAAGGCAAGAACAGCCTTCTTTAGCCTAAATAACATCTGGAAGTCCTCCCAATACAGCACAAGCACAAAATTAAGATTATACCAGAGTTGCGTGCTTTCTGTGCTTCTCTATGGTGCGGAATGCTGGAGAGTCACAGAGAAGGAAATGTCAAAATTGTCCTCTTTTCACACAACATGCCTAAGAAAAATTCACCGAATCTTTTGGCCGAATACCATCACCAACCAAGATCTGCTTACTCGTAGCAAGCAAGAGGACATGCATACCATCATAGCTGGCAGACGCTGGAGCTGGGTTGGTCATGTCCTCAGAAGAGACCCCGATGCCATCACAAGAACAGCTATGCTTTGGACCCCTGAAGGAAAGCGAAAGAGAGGCCGACCAAAAACAACTTGGCGGAGGACTGTGGAGGCTGAGATGCAAAGAATGAACCAGAGTTGGGGCACTGTACGAAGGATGGCCACCGACCGTGCAAAGTGGAATCAATTTGTTGTTGCCTACAAGACGCCACTAGGCGTGATGGCCACTGACTGCTTTGACGGTCGGTGGTTAAGGATCGAAGAAGAAGAAGAATTATAACTACCTTGGAAGAGATTGATCAGATATAATAATCAAGGACAGGTCAGTGATATAATGGTTATGGTAACTGCAAAGATTAAGGAGTCATGTAATAATGTTCGGATGAGGGGTTCGGGCGTAACGTTTAAATAAAAATCAGACTCCTTACCTCGAGGGGTTGGTTAAGATTAGAATAATAATCTTTATTATGATTGAGTCTCACCCTTCCCAGATTACTGGGCCATCGTGTTGCTCCAACTGTCTCCCCATGTAGCCGGGACATCGTGTTACTCCAACTGTCTTCCCATGTAACCGTGAAAACGTAAATTACCAACTGTCTTCCCATGTATCCGGGACATCATGTTATTCCAACTGTCTTCCCTTGTAGCCGGGACATCGTATTATTCCAACTGTCTTCCCTTGTAGCCGGGACATCGTGTTATTCCAACTGTCTTCCCTTGTAGCCGGGACATCGTGTTATTCCAACTGTCTTCCCATGTAGCCGGGACGTCTGTTGCCAGTAATTTTAATGGAAGGGGACGTGATCTGGAAAATATTAGGTGAGCAGATTAGATTATGGGTTGTCATTGCTTGAAGACGTGATTGTCTTTAATGTTATGTTAAATTGTAATAGTAGAAGTAAGGTTACACAGCGTGTGAACGCTAGTCAGTTCAATTGTGGAGGTTTGTTCACTCCGAACTGTTTTGAGATACGGGTGTTTAGCTATTTGTGGCTAGCCCGTGCAAGTAGTGAGACTGAACGGTGTTTTTTAACAGCCGGGTCTCGTAGCTGTTTTAGGGGGAGGATGTGTATTCCCGTGGGCAGTGAGTTTTGGGCATCGATCTGGAGAGGTCGCCCGATAGTGTGTGTTCTTGATGGTAAGCCTGTACAGTGCTGAATATAAGAGGCCATGATTTGTGTAAGGCCATTATTTCCTGATAGAGGATAATTGTGTTATGTGAAGACATGTTGATAAGTGATATTATTGCAAACTGCTGGGTGAGCAGTATTGTGAATATTTTGATAAGGATCCATTAACTTACACATGTCATATAATAGCGCTAAAAATGAGTAAAGGCGAGATTATTGCAGACTGCCGGGGATGGAGTCGTGTGAGAAATTGCTGGTAGGACTCATTAGATTATGATAGCGTTTATGCGAAGAGTATCTGGAGGATACCATATTTATGCAGTAGCACGGCGATGATGCGAGCCGTTTGCTATCTGTGAGGAGGCCATATTTACGGATCCAGTATTATATCTTATAGCACAGGAGAGTATCTTGAGGATGCTATTTATGCAGTAGCACGGCGATGATGTGAGCCGTTTGCTATCTGTGAGGAGGCCATATTTACGGATCTATTATTATATTTTATAGCGCAGGAGGAGTATCTGGAGGATACCATATTTATGCAGTAGCACGGCGATGATGTGAGCCGTTTGCTATCTGTGAGGAGGCCATATTTACGGATCCATTATTATATCTTATAGCGCAGGAGGAGTATCTGGAGGATACCATATTTATGTTAGCACGGCGGGATGTCCGGTTGCTAACGGATCCACTATTATTATGTGAGGAGTATCTGGAGGATACCATATTTATGCAGTAGCACGGCGATGATGTGAGCCGTTTGCTATCTGTGAGGAGGCCATATTTACGGATCCATGATTAGAATATGATAGCGCTAATGTGAGTACAGGTGGGTAGCGCTGAGTTGAGGAGTATCTTTAAAGAGGTCATGGATATTGTAGTATCTGCATGATTCTGAGATGTGAGAAGTACTTTATTATTGTATTGCTATAACTTGTAGTTGACTATAACTGTGTATTCTGTGTTAACGTGGCGTGTTGTGGTGTATTAAACATTCGTTAACAGCACACCTGCCGTTATAACCATCTATGACTTCTACGTGCGTACCTGTGTTGTGAGTGATTGTTCCAACACGCACGCACTCAATCAACCACAAAGAAATCAGCATATAACAACGTCGTGTTATTCCAACTGTCTTCCCATGTAGCCGGGACATCGTATTATTCCAACTGGCTTCCCATGTAGCCGGGACATCGTATTATTCCAACTGTCTTCCCATGTAGCCGGGACATCGTGTTATTCCAACTGTCTTCCCATGTAGCTGGGACATCGTGTTATTCCAACTGTCTTCCCATATAGCTGTGGTGGGTTTGGATGTTATGAATATTAGTTATTGTTATTATTTGTCTACAGAGTGATGTCAAGCTATGTAAGCCCCTGATTCTAATAGTTGATGGTGATGTATTCTCAGGGAACCTAACTGCTACCACCAGGAGATCTCACTCTGCGAGATATTTTGAACCTATTTATTTTATTTGACTAGTGTCTAGGGGAATGAATGTATGATGTGATGTTGATAACATACATATACAACTGTAACTCAAGATAAGAAACTCAAGTAAAACAGTGGTTAACTTTTTTTGAAATTAAATCTTTTTTACAATTTTATTCTCCTGAACCTCAAATTCTTTTGGAACAGGAGTAAAATTCAAACAATTAATAAAGGTAGTTTTATCTATCAATAGGTATATACAGTTAATTAACTAGGCAGGACTTCTTGTCCATACTAAGTGTTTAATAAACAAATTCCTATATTGTATCCCTTTCTGACAAACTGGTGTATTATAATATATCACTAGTTGGAGAGACTGATGTCCTCATCACTTCACTCGAAATGTATTAATAAAATAAGTGTGGAGAATAATTAAATAAAATGTCATAAGCCCAAAAATATGGGGCTTATCTTCTGTTCTTGTTGAAAATGGAAGTCTTCCTGATGATACTGCCCACTCTTCTTCACAAGAGGGTCTCCTGGAGTAAATAAGTAACTTGCTGTAATAACTGCCCACTCTTCTACACAAGAGGGTCTCCTGGAGTAAATAAGTAACTTGCTGTAATAACTGCCCACTCTTCTACACAAGAGGGTCTCCTAGGATCATCTGATATCTGGTTTCTTCACATATACCAGACAGAATGCCTAGTATTCAGCATCTCCAGTTATGTTTGACATGATAATAGACGATTCAACCCTGCAACAATGAAATAATGCCTTCCTAAATATATTTTATAAATATATCTCCACATTTAACAAATATCATCTTCAAACATTTCTAGTGATCAGCTACCATTGCTAATCCATAGCTTCAGTCTCTAACTTTTTGTGATTTCATCATCCTCAGTGGGCACCTGCTCTTCCCCACATATCTTCAACACCTCTGTCACTTAATCATTGTTATCGTTCATCTCTTCAGTTAGGGATACAATCATCTTTTTGTAGCTCTCTGACTATTAATTTATTTTCTTTTTAGAATGACATCATATGTAGTGTCCAAAAGTTTTTTTGGAACACTGTGATCTGAAAAAGACTGCCAGTAGCTTTCCGGTCTTACAATTTACTTCAATGTGATGGCACTAATCAAATACATTGTTTCTTTTGACTGTTTCCCACATCTGCCTTAGGCATACATTTCCTCCATAGGCTGTCATATGTTTCCAAAATGGCTAAGTCGTACAACATAAGATTTTTGTTAGGCGCGCTATCTGGGATCGCCTCTACATATTATTATAAACCATTTCTTACCGCAATCAATGAAATAATACACAAGGAATAGATTGACTGGCAATCGTTAGCACAAAGGTAGATCGCAGACCTATCCAGACTGCAGAAATTTCTTTCAATTCTACACGTCTGTTGTCAAACTTTCACTTGGTAAAATTTATTATCAAATGGCGCTCTAAGCTTGTACCCTATCACTATTTTTAATCTCTTTGGCCAATGGAAACTGCGCGTCCGAAATTGACTCTCTTTTTTGAAAAACCCCACCTTTTGGGTTATCAATACGTTTGCTTATCTGATCCCTCTATTACTATGTAAAAATACGGTTCGCGTGGCTAACAAATCTGCAGTTTCCACCTCCCCTTTTCTAACTATTGGTGTACCCAATTAAATCGAGTCAAAAGTATTTGACTGCAGCGGACAATTTTCAAAACTGAACCATGGTTGGGTTATCCGTCTGTCTGCCAGTCTGTCTCAATTCTACAATATCTGGGTTATTTATGGAGCGATTTTAATTATTAAAACTAATAATTAAACTATTTGTTTGCATCTAACATTCTATCTAAGTTTTATTTTCTTCTTTATCATCGTTTTCACTTTTGTACTTTTCCCTTTTTATTATCATGGGCTATTTTCACTGTGCTAACATATCAGGGAAAGAAAGGTTCTAAGTCCCGATAAGTTATTATATGGTATTATATATTAAACATATATTAAACAACAGTACTCTATTGTCAAAGTATCTCTTTTATTTACTCTCTTTCGTTTTTATGAAGAAATAAATATTCTTAGTTTCACTTTTGCCTCTTGCACAATGCAGTTGAGTTCAAATTTCCAAGTAGACGCGATTTTTTCTTTTTACAATCCACCACCGTTTTCACCTCTCTAAGCACGCGATAGTCGTCTGTCACGCTTCCGTCAGAAGAAAAAAAGTGAGAGGGTGCGGGCGGGTTAAGATTTGTTTCAAATACTCCGTTGCTGGGGGACTTAGATACAATACAAGTGGCGTAGTTATTTATAGATTTTGGACAGTAGTTTTTTCCTTTTACTCCTTCACTCTTTTGAACTAAACGATGCCTTAGCCGCTTGCCAAGTCATTCTAACGTTACCTTTAAAAATTAGGACGGAGCTACCAAAAAGCTTGCACTGTAGGGAAGGAGAGTATCATTAGCAAATCATCAATACTTTAAAATCCAGCGCGGATCGCTGACAAAAAGTGGTGGCGTTGCCCTGTTCAATTATTGTCCAATTTAAAAAAAGACCATAGTAGCAGAATCTATAGAATAATATCTTATACATGATTTGAGGAGGGAGGTTCAAACTGACTTTATCACATTGGCCGGGACATCGTGTTATTCCAACTGTCTTCCCATGTAGCCGGGACATCGTGTTATTCCAACTGTCTTCCTATGTAGCCGGGACATCGTGTTATTCCAACTGTCTTTCCATGTAGCCGGGACATCGTTTTATTCCAACTGTCTTCCCATGTATCCGGGACATCGTGTTATTCCAACTGTCTTCCCATGTAACCGGGACATCGTGTTATTCCAACTGTCTTCCCATTTAGCCGGGACATCGTGTTATTCCAACTGTCTTCCCATGTAGCCGGGACATCGTGTTATTCTAACTGTCTTCCCATGTAGCCGGGACATCGTTTTATTCCAACTGTCTTCCCATGTAGCAGGGACATCGTGTTATTCTAACTGTCTTCTCATGTAGCCGTGAAAACGTAAATTACCAACTGTCTTCCCATGTAGCCGTGAAAACGTAAATTACCAACTGTCTTCCCATGTAGCCGGGTGTGGCGAGATGGATAATTTCAGAAGAACAATAGATCAAGTTAGGGTATACTTAACCTATTGAAATACCCCAGTCTCAGAAATGAGCATTGTTGTATGGATGGCACAGGATATAGTCAGACTGTTAAGTACTCTTATCCAGATGGTCAAGTGATATAAATCAAGACCCTACCTTGCCTTCCTGCTACGACTACACCTATGCTTTTATAAATTATTCCCAATTAATTAATTCTCAAATACAGAACATGTAAATGATTTAACAACTTCAGAAGTTAACACAATCAATCAATTTACATTATTGCTTAATCTTTTCTTTTCTTTGTATTTGGAATGAAAACAAGGATATGTATTTATAAATTTACATTAATCAAAATAAGTGACACAATAAATATTCACTGTTTACACAATCTAAAAACTGTACTAGTTTACTGACTTTTTCATCATCTGACTAGTGATCGGATTCTGATATATCATTTGTGGTAATGTTTATTTTATGCACATCTTCCTGGTCTGTCTGTGGAGCTGCAATGCTACACCAAGTTCTTTTATAGCTGGTATTGACACATTGTTCCGTCTATATGCTGGACTACCATCACTATGTGGAGACCAGATATACAGGAGTGGTCCAATCACTTTCGTGTTCCGTTGTCACAATACTTCGGAATACACTGCTGGATCCACTACCAGATTGAACGTCAAACCCTTAGGCTGTCTGAATAACACATAAGGATGGGAAACCCGAGGCCTGTAAACAGTAAATAAATATTAGACAAACATAAAGGTATGTTTTCAGGCACTCGTAAGAAATAAAGAAGTAGAAAACTAGACAACAGAAAAACAACAGACGTGAGTGGCACGGAAGGTCCTGGGTTCGAGTCCTGGGTGGGACCCAAAAATGCAGCAATAGATAATGCAGTCAGCGACCCATAGCTTGACTGCTTGCGTCAGGGTCAGCGAACCAGAGCTGACCAAGATCCTACTCCACCTCCACGTGGTGGTCCTGGAAAGAGGCTGCATCACTGCAGTCTGGCTGAGAGAGTATGGATCGCAGAAGGAAGGCAAACCTGGCCCCAAAAAATGCCGTGCTGAAGTCGGATGTGTCGACCGAAAGGTGCAGATATCACAGCTCAGGCGTAAACAGACACAACGCAACCAACGTCCTTTTCAGGACGAACGAAGAAGAAGAAGAAGAAGAGTCCTGGGTAAGCCACTCACGTCTGAGTGAGGGCAAAAATATGGCAGATGTGCTTTTCTAGTTACGAGAATCCCATCTATTCTGTCCATCCACTTCACCTATCAATTTCACCCGTATACCTTTAGTGGTAGCTTACTTTCGGCTTCCTTTGTGTGAAAGTTTGACTCTAAGTCGAGCATTCTTCATTTTTATCTCGAATTATGTATATACATATATATGTATATATATATGCCTTTGCGTGTTCGCTTCTTCGATAATTCACGCAATTTTGCAAATTACTCTGCAAATATGGCAAGGAGTGATAAACCAAAGTCTATACCTGTCTTCCATCTGTTCTTAAGTTGTGATAAAGGGTGAGTCCTTTCCCATTATCTGTTTAGGAAATAAACGCTTAATTCTAACCTAGTTTTACACAGTTTGAACATTTCAGTGTCTCGCCATTGTTGAACGCTTCTCAGCGATTCCGAGAAACTCTTCTCTGATTTATGGAGCGAAATATTCTGATTGGTCGAGTGAAATAATACACAGCGGATTCCTTGATCTGGTGAAATCAACCACCAGAGAATTTTCACAGAGTTCACGACACCGGGGCATCGTGTTATTGCATCTGTCTTCCCATGTAGCTGCGGCATCGTGTTATTCCATCTGTCTTCCCATGTAGCTGCGGAATCGTGTTATTGCATCTGTCTTCCCATGTAGCTGCGGCATCGTGTTATTCCATCTGTCGTCCCATGTAGCTGCGGCATCGTGTTATTGCATCTGTCTTCCCATGTAGCTGCGGCATCATGTTATTCCATCTGTCTTCCCATGTAGCTGCGGCATCGTGTTATTCCATCTGTCTTCCCATGTAGCTGCGGCATCGTGTTATTCCATCTGTCTTCCCATGTAGCTGCGGAATCGTGTTATTCCATCTGTCTTCCCTGTTACTGGGACATTGTGTTGTTCTGAGCTCTTGATTTCCTGTTTATCACATTGTTAATTATGACATTTGAACATTTTCTCAGACCTGGCGTTTTGCTATCATACCCGCCATGGCTTTCGATAAGAGCAATGTTTGACACTAATAGCAAGACGTTAGTATCAAGTGTCAATTGCTGATTCTGAAAGCTTGACAACAACTGCCTTGCTTTGACACAACTTTCATCTCTGACTTTCTTTTTCACATCCTATCACCATGTCATTCCGCAGGTAGTCATCCTTTATCACTCTAGGTACTTTCTCTGGCATTCACTTTCCTTCAAACTATGATATGTCAAACGCTTATTCGGGGGGCAAGCGTTGACAAGACAGGCCCTTCCTAAAAAGAAGGTAACGCCTGCGCGAATACATAGCCTCTGTCAACCAATCCTACCGTACCTGCTCGTGGTTCCCTCTGCTTTTGCATACACGGCTCTGGCGAATAACTGGCGCCAAATAACCGGTGTTTCCCCCCCCCCCCCCCCCCCCGCGTCTACGGGGTAAAACAATTGACTGGGTGGGGATCCCTACAGAAACCCCTAAGAGGAGCCCCCTTTTAGGTGCGGAAACATCGGGCTCACCGGCGGATGGACATTTCCCACCAAGGGCATTCCCAGTGAACTAATAATAATAATAATAATAATAATAATAATAATAATAGCCCCTTCAGTCATAACTGACTATGGGAATTGCCCCTGAGGTGACAGCGCTCAGCTGCTTATTTTCCAGGTATTCCTTACGACGTTTTCTCCTCTCTTCTGCTTGTTGTGAGAGCTTCTTTTCGCTCAATCTGAGGTGGCGCCATAAATAGCATCGCCACTTAGTGCGATCACCAGCTTCATCCTCCCATGTTGCTGGATCCATGTCCAGTGCCCTCATATCTCTCTTGCACACATCTTTGAACCTCAGCTGTGGTCGCCCAACTGTTCTCTTGCCATCTGCTAATTGTCCGTAGAAAATGTCGTCTGAGATGCGACCATCTTCCATGCGGCGAACATGGCCAAGCCAGCGAAGTCTGCGCTGTCTAAGTAGTGGATACATACTTTGAAGGCCAGCACGTGACAACACCTCGACATTTGTCCCTTTATCTTTCCACGAGATGCCGAGGATGTGGCGTAGACACCGTAAATGGAAGGTATTGAGCCTTCTTTCTTGCTTAGCATAGGTCGTCCAGGTCTCGCTACCATATAGGAGTGTGCTGGTGACGCAGGCGTTATATACCGCAGCTTTGGTCTTCGTTGTGAGTTTGGAGTTTCCCCAAACACGCGATGTGAGGCGGGCAAAGGTAGCTGCAGCTTTGCCAATGCGGCTGTCGATTTCTGTGTCCAGTGAGAGTTTGCCATTGATGGTAGACCCTAGGTATGTGAAGTGGTGCACCACTGCCAATTCATAGTTATCGATTGTGATAACTGGTTGTAGTAAAATCTGCGAGAATAATCGCTCATTTCAGTAAGATTTTAGTCATAAAATAATAATAAATAAACAAGCCCTATTGTGTCTGACGGTGATGCTCTCACACGCCAGCAACGCTGCCTTTTGTGCAGTGCTAAAGCCTATAGAACGATTCCACGGTAAAAATCTAACACGCGTTTTGGTTTCGGTTTCGAAAACGTACTACCAACATTTAACATTTTGCCAGATCTGCTGCATACATTTTGCAGCCTAGACTTATAATTAACGATTTTGCGGAAGTGTGCCGCAAAATAACTATCTGAATTAACGTATTCTGTCAACTTTAACGCTGGTAATAAGTAATAATCCTTACATTTTTTGGTAGTGTTACACGATACAATACAAATTATTAACGCCAATTCTTAACCCGCCACGCCAACACCCCGCTTCGCTTGATAGTCCCCCATGCATATATATACGCTGAAGCAAAGCCAACAGAGGCAAAACACGCAGACAATTTTATTGCCTCCTCGCGGTAATGTTTCTGACGTTACAAAAACAAGTTAGTTATTTGAAAAAATACATGCTAGCGAGATGGCGAGAGGGGAAGATGGCCGTCTTGTGTAAAATATTTATTTGACGATGACCGGTGACAAAATTGAAAATCTAAAACCATAATGAAACTGATCATAAAAATCATATGGTAGTATAGCTTAGAGTCCACTGAGCAAGAATATGTTTTAAATAATATGATAGTCCCAGTATTAGACACGTTATTGAGGAAATACTAAATGTCTACGGACGCACGACCAGACAGACTGTTGTTCCTACTTGTTTTTTTCATAACGTTAGTGGGGACACCGGCTTAGAAGGGAGGCATTGAGGTAGATTCAAATTTGCTTGGGGAACAAGAGTATAGGAGGAGAGGGGAGCGGTAGGAAAATTGTTACCAAAAACTAACATCGTTTTGTATTGGCATAACTAAAGCAGACTGGCCAATCGACTACCAGACGCAGAGTATGTTTGGAATTAATTTTGTTTTTCAAAAACTGCATTTGAATTCTGGTAGTCGCAAGCTTTCGATTGGCCAGTGCTACTAAATATTAGCAAAAAGCTTTCGCTGCTCAGTGCCAGTTGAACAGTAATTTTTTATTCAGATACGCTGAGAACAGCTGTGATAAATTTAAAAGTAAATTAACTAACTAAATAAATATTTCACAGTCTGGACGGAGCAGAAGAAAATGAGGCCATTTCTTTTCAAAGTCAGCGTCATTTGTTTATATTTCTTGATTTGTGGTAAGAATGCTTTATGAATTTAATATGTTTAATCCCCTTACCAAAGTTAGATACTGCTATTGGGAAAAAGTGAAGGACGTGCCGGGAGCAGACATTGTTGAGTCCTCACGTTGAAATGTATCTAACTAATGTATGTTGTCATGATTATGTTTGAATATTATTGTATTAGAGTATATTAGTAAGCTTCCGTGTTCAAGGAACACTGTTCAACATGCCTGAAGCATTTATATTTAAAAAGAAAAAGATGAGAAAAATATATAACAGGAAATGTGGTTACCCCACATTATATTATTGAGGAAAACTATGTAAACGTACAGTGGCGTATCTGCCATAGGGACCTGAGGGGTGATCACAGCAAGGTGGGAGTCATGAAATATTAGGGGTGAGTGCACCTGAAATGCACGCGAGGCTGACCCCATACCCACGTATGAAATTAAATAAAAGAATAAGTGATCAGATGTAAAAGGCCATGGTGTCCTTTTGTTGCAGAGGTTTTGTTTCCTGTTGCCAGCTGGTGACAGGAAACCGGAGGAGTGACGATAACGCCAAGAAGTCTCCGAAAATTCCTGTATGCTTTTCAAGAGATAACAGCAGGAGCTTGGGCGTGTGATGTGATATCGATATTTCTGCAACTACACACTATCTTATCTTTCAAGAAGAAACCCCAGGTGATATGTTAAGGACCTGGGTACATCTGACAGTTTCGTGTTAAATAAACACTATTATTTCAAATCATACTCAGGAAGTTGATGGGGTATGATGATAATACAGCCCCTCATACACAGTGACTCTCCCTCTTAGAAGAATACATTTAAGCTGTGAACATTCCAACAGGAAAGACATATATTAACATTGTAGTTATTTGGGCAGATTGTCCACACAATTTTAGTTAATCTTTTATGTAAACTATCTTGTCCTCATTTTCAAAGACCTGTCCAAACGATATGACTGGACAGGCAAAATAAATTGTAAAAAAAAAAATTATCAAATTTAAAGCAAAACTTAACCACAGGTTTTATTCACTTCCTCATAGAAGCTTAAAGTGTTTTTGTGTTGTGTACCATCATTTCATTTCTCCCCTAGACACTAGGTACATCATACACCAGACACTAGAGCCAAAATAGGGACCGTGTGAGATCTAGGGAGGTAGCGTTAGGTTCCCTGCACATAATTCATCATCATCATTTATAGAGTCAGGGGCCTACATGTGCTTGACCTCACACGGTTAATACATACACGGATTTCATTCTTTTAGGATACCGTCATAACCTCCCCAGCAAAATCTAACTTTAAAACACTGGTGCAGCACCCACATCCTGACTCAGCACATTCGTTTTCTTTAGACTTATTGTGAGGCCAAAGTCCTTGCATGCTTTACTGAAGCGATTCATCAAGCTATGAAGCTCCTGTTGGCTTTGAGTGACGACTGCAGCATCATCAGCGAACAACAAGTCTCTTATAGTGACCCTTCTGATTTTTGTTTTTGCCTTCAGCCTTGAAAGATTAAACAGACGGCCATCTGACCTAGTGTGAAGACATATTCCTTCAGTTGCATCTCTGAATGCATGTTTCAGGAGTAAGGCAAAGAAGATCCCGAAGAGGGTCGGAGCCAGAACACAGCCTTGTTTAATGCCACTTCGTATGTCAAAGGTCATATTGGACTGTTCCCTTCATGTCGTCATGGAATGACTTTATCATTTCCAGCATTTTAGAAGGGCAGCCTATTTTCAGGAGGATTTTGAAGAGTCCATCCCTACTAACCAGGTCAAATGCTTTTGTGAGGTCTATAAAGGCGATATATAAAGTCCTTTTCTGTTCTCTTGATTTTTCCTAAAGCTGGCAGAGAGAGAAGATCACGTCTGTTGTTGATCTACCAGCTCGGAATCCACACTGTGACTGGATATATGCGCTCAGCTAACTTGTGTAGTCGCAATAAGATGACTCTGGCAAAAACCTTACCAACAATACTAAGGAGAGAGATGCCTCTGTAGTTATTGCAATCACTTCTGTCTCCTTTATTTTTATACAGCGTTACAATCTTGGCATCTCGCATGTCTTGAGGAATAGTTGTCTCTTCCCAGCACTGGCACAGCATCCTATGCAGGGGATGTAATAGCGTGCTCTTACAGCATTTGATTAAATCAGGAGGAATCCCATCACTGCCTGGTGCTTTGCCAGAGGCCAAGCTATCAATGGCCTTGCTGAGTTTCTCTAATGTTGGTTCGGCATCCAGCTCCTCCATAGTTGGCAGACATTTGACAGCATCAAGGGCTGCAGGCGTAACGGTATTTTCTCTAGCATAAAGCTCAGAGTAGTGCTCGACCCACCTCTCCATCTGCTTATCTTTATCTGTTAGCTTCTCTCCGCTGATGGTTTTTAGCGGTACTGTCTTACTTTTTGGGGGCCAAGTGCTTTCTTTATACCGTCATACATTTGTCCAATGTTGCCTGTTTGCGCTGCGGTTTGGATGCTCTCACTGAGCTGGAGCCAATAGTCATTTGCACAGCGTCGAGCAGTTTGCTGAACTTTGCTTCTCGTAGCCTTCAGGATCTGTAGGGTTCTAGCACTCGGTGAACGTTTGTATTCATTCGCAGCACTGCGCTTAGCTTCAATGACAGGTGCCATCACATCTGATGAAGCATCAAACCAGTCATTTGACTTTGCCGTTTTCTTACCAAAGGTGGCAAGTGCAGTACTTTGAATGGTGTTCCGTAGATGCTTCCAGTTCTCTGTAATAGTATCACCATGCTGAGGGCTGCTGAGTGCTTTATTGAAGTCGCAGTAAATTGAGCGATCATGACAGGGTCTGACATCTTGCTGGTATCTATGCATGGTTTCCCTTCATGTCTGACACGATAGTGAACTAACCCTGGTAAAACTAAAGTCAGGAAGTAAACCCTGTAAAAAATCAGCGGAGGAGGAGCATGATAGCCTTGGTTGACAATCCACCTAAGAGAAGGACAACTTCACACAAACCAGGGTAGGAAAGACTCGTTATTCTGGAAGGACAGCTTTCCTAGGGGAAACAACTCTGATGACAAACAACTGCTGCCTTGTAGGAAGGTCACAGAAAACCAGAGACAAAGGGAAGCAGTCCCAAACAAATGCATGCTGAAGACGGATGTACTGGGCCGCAAGGCGCACAAGATAGTGCAACGCAAACCGCCTTGAGACGACACGGAAGAAAAAGAACGCTTATTCCGTAGAAAAATAGGGAGGGGTAGGTAACTGACGAAAGCTAAACATACGCATACTGACTCAACAAATTATCATATAATTTCACAAAAATCTTACATACTTAATATTTCAAACACTACAAACATTAATTGCCTCCGTTTAATAATTACCAACTTGCAACTAAAAAAAAAAAAAAACCCCCAAAAACCCTTACCGAGTATGCTACTTCTCAACGGTCATTTAGTCACCATGGAGATGTGCGAGTGTCGGAAATGACGTCAGTTGGTAAATTATTAGAAATTTGACAAAGCATTTCTATTTCCGTGTACATTCTACAATCCTTTCTAAAATCTTGTGAGATACTTCCTATGTACTTGAATTATCTGACTTGTTGCCCACAGAGTAATCAAACAGATTAGAAAAAGTACAGAAAAAATTAATTTATTTGCATGCTCTGTCTATTGTATTCGTGAGTGTACGATTGGCTGAGCGGTTAGAGCACTCGCCTCTTGCAACAAAGTTATCGGGTTGCAGGATCTAAACCTGATTGCCTCATGTTTCAGTCTACCTGGTTGTTAATGGTTACCGCTCTCTACTCTTGAGTTAGGGAAGGCAAAGACAGCAAAAAAGGGGACTGGTCACCCCACTTCATTAAAGCTGGACCTAGTATAACAAATTCTCTTATAACTTCACTCCACTACGGCAGGATATTTTTCTATGGGACTACCTCACTGTATTCTTGCTATTTTTACTGATTGCCTTCTTTATTACACGACGACTGAAAGTTATACATAATGGCTGATATTCTTACTCAATAAACAGTAATGCAGTTGCTGTTGCCTTTATTATCTTTGCACTCTTTTCTTGTAAATTGTTTCAGTCATCCTTTGAGTCTTTTGTAAATCTGGGACGCAGGAAAATGTGTCCCTGACCAGCACCCACCCACATCTGTCGTCGAGAAACACAAGCAAACTAGCAACCTCTCTCAAGGCCGCCAAAATGGATGTTTGCTTGGATCTGGAGACTTTGCTGGAGCCACTTATGATTCCTTTGTATCTGAGCCGGCTGCGATCAATGATCGACACCTGATCAAACAGCAAACAGCTTCCATCCAATGGAAGGGCAGAATATTCTCGCGCTCAGGGAAACCCTTGAACAAAAACGATACAGGGAAAAATTTGTGACGAGAAAAGTAGCACATTTAATTTCTAATATTGATTCTGTCATCAAAGTCAAACGTCTTTGACGTCTGCTTTCATTGAAACACATCTATGTCTCTCATAACGTTGACAGTCAGTCTAAGGCTTCTCTCATAACTCTTATACAACCACATCTATTTTTCTCATAAAGTTGGCGTTGTGTCTCACATTTCTCTCATTGCTCTCATAACAACATCTATTTCTCTCATAAAGTTGGTGAGCTGTCTAAGGTTTCTGTCATCGCTGTCATATAACCAAATCTACTTCTCTCATAAAGTTGGAGGTGTACTTCAGGCTTCACTCATCGCTTTCATGTAACAACATCGCTTTCATGTAACAACATCGATTTCATGTAACAACATCGATTTCTTTCATAACGTTAGCCACCTGTCTCAGGCTTCTCACAGCTCTCTCATACAGCGATATCAATTTTCCTCAGAAAATTGGGAGGGGGGGGGTGTTGGGGTTGGGGGGGGGGGGGGGGGGGGGGGGGGGGGGTGTCTGTCAGACTTCTCACATCGATTTTCAAATAACGTCTATTTCTCTTAAAACAAACAAAAAGTTGTCAGTGCGTCTCATCTTCTCACATCGCCATATAGTTTCTCCCTCAACGCTGCTGGGGAAGGTCTGTAGTGAAATTGACAGAGATACAACGGTAAAATATCTCCAAAGATAACATTTAAGGATAAAAACATAATGCGTAGGCTGCGAATAGTACATGATCGCCTAGACCGCGGGTCATCATCCTCCATAATAATTGACTTGCTAGACAGGAGGGGAACGGCGGATCAAAAAGGAAAAAAATATGACTGGAAAGATTGCGTGAGACTAGAAAGGCTAAGGAGACGCAATTGGGGGGGAAACGGAGAAAAGTCACGTTTCCCAAGTTGACATAAAAAGTAAGCAACTCGACAGAAGGGACCATAGATATGTTACGCCACAGTCATTTGTTGGACGCTTTTGCGCGATACCAAGGCCTTGATTTGAATTCAGCGGCTAAACGCAGATGTTAGGAATATTACAAAAATTAAAAAGTACTTTTTTCTTAATATTAATGTTAGGAATATAAAAATTAGCTGGCCGGATGGCCTATTCTGAGCAGTGAACTAATATGTTCTTAATTTTACAGACGGATAGATAATATTGAAGATAATGACAAAAGACAGTGTTGTTCACATCATCGACAGACTGTATTGAATCTAAAAGTGTCGCTAATTGCACAAAAAAAACACGACTTTGGGACGCAGGTGTTCAAATTTACTTAGTATGGAGGAGAGGGTTTTTGGGTGGTAGCTGTGTCTAAATATAACTTTTAACGAAAAAATTTTGGAGGGGAGAGAAAGGTTGGTTAAAAAATCAAGTACATTTTGTAGAAACACAAGTAGAGACGGACAGACTAACAGATAAACATCCATACTTGACTGAAGCATGACTGAAATGACTTTAGTGTAGGAAATTTGAAATTCAAATAAACCTAGGCAGTGATTGGCCACAGACAAGCATATTGTCGGCGCTTAGACGCGGATTTGGGGTCATTTCTCAATAGTTGTTCAGTGATACAGATTTTAAAGTGTGGTGATTTCCATATGAAAGAAAGTGTAATAAATTTAGGGACGCCATACTATAGCCAGCAGCTCAGCTGAGTTTTGCTAGCAGTTCTGTGTTATTTATTCATAATCTGGTAAGATTGAAATTATTTCCTTATATATTTTGAATATTGTTTCATGTTCGAGTGATTTGATACTGCCATATCGAAATCTAGCCTTACAAACAAGTAGGGTTTTGCTCTAGACCCCCCGCCCTAGTCAGGGTCTAGGGACCAACAATGTACATAAACTCCAGCAAGGATTATGCAAGACAGATCAAGTGTTGAGAATAATGAAACATATTACCTATCCTCTTTTAGGGCAGACAACTAATAAATATTTTTCAGAACCTATAGTCTGGGAGGATCTATCTGATGTAAAACCACCATGGTAAATGTGCTGTTTGGTCAGAGAGATCTGACCTGTCTGTATGATGTGGTTGTTGTGTCAGTGTTGTGTCCAGACGTGGGTAGAGAATAGATTTTGACACATGGCCCATACTTTGATTGCAGAGCTGTGAGTTTCTGTTGTCAACAAAGCAGTGACTATTCAGTTGGTGACTTTACTCGAGTGTATCTGTGCAGTACTTGTGACAGAGACCACCATTATTGCCCGCCAGCACGGAGAGGTGGGACCACCTGATTTCAGCACCAGAGCTACAACGACAAGATGAGTGAGCCTCTGGTCTGCTGGACATTCACCAACGCTGTGTAGTTACTAATACCCTCATAAAAATTCCCACCATTTTCTGGACACTGTGTAGTCAATATAGACAGGTGTGATGAGGCCACCCCAACAGCACAAACATTAAATATCCTCCCAAGTAGATGACTACTAGAACATTTTAATAAAACTAACTAGTATAGTACATATATATGTACACTATTGCATTTATGATATAATATTCCATGCATTTCTTTCATAATCTCTAAATCTTTTTAAGTTCTGGTCAACCTAAAAAATTGATCCAGAACAAAATAAATGTAATATAATTTTATCAAAAAATTTACACACGTGAGTTAGTTCAGTGTATTTTAACATTTATTAATATTATTAGTCTTGTTAAATATCTGTGGGTATATCTATAACCTATTACACCACACTACATATCATAACCCTAGACACTTTACGTAGCCACATTCATTAAAAAAAAATTAAGTGTGAGGTCGTAGTGGTAGCAAGAAAGGCCTTCTGACAATTCACAACTACATTTTATCTCAGGAGCCTTCACAGCTGGCCTCATACAATTACATTTAGTAATATCACCATCATACAATACCATCAACACCACTACAAGGTCGTACTGTCAACTTGTCCCTCTTGTGATACCGACATTCTTACAAGACATATTCTACTGTTTTGCTTAACTTCCCTACTTGGGCACACGTCTGCCAAATTTTAATTTGTTGACCAGATGATATTAGTGTCTGCCGGTTCTCAGTCTTCAAATTTTCACTTGACACCTTCTTAGTTGACGGTTGTTAAACACGGTGGTGTCACGCGCCAGTGTACCTAGCTGTAAATGGGTACCTGGCTCACAGGTTGGAAGGTCCTTGGTTTGATTCCGGGTAAACCTATCACTTATATTTCTGTTCTATTGTCTGGCATCATTCTTTATGTCCTGTTATTTATCTTTATTTATTTACTTCCTGTTCATGGGACTCAGGTTTCCTTCATTATTTATTTAAGAGTTCACCCATCCGTGACTTTAACCTTCCTGTCTATTCTGTGTTGTTTGTCTTCCACTACACATTAATGGACACAATTCTTTCGATCTTTATTTGGTATATACTTGCTGATCTTCTTCTTGGATCTTTAGCCTCTGAATGACAAAATAGTCAGTGGCCATCACGCCTAGGGGCATCTTCTAGGGCAGCAACAAATTGTCCCCATTTTGCTCGGTCGGTGGCCATCTTCGTGCCGTTCCCCAACTCTGGTTCATGCTTTGCTTCTCAGCAGTTTACCATCTCTTCTTGATTGTGCAAATGATTGGGAGATGGCGGTAGACCTACCTGGACGAGGGGCATATCCAGAGAGTATCCGAAAATCGCGGAGACGGCCGGATATAGTGCTTCATTCTGCAGCAACGCTTCAGGTCATACTGATTGAACTGATCGTGCCATTTGAATCCAGATTAGATGAGCAACATTCGTTCAAAGCGGCCAAGTATAGTGATCTGGCCGCGGATCTGAGACACGATGGGTTCACTGCAAGGGTCATGGCTGTTGAAGTGGGCGCAAGAGGGCTTGTGGCTGCATCAGTGTATGATCTATTGAAACTGTTGGGGCTGAGGGGACAGTCGAGAACAAGGGCCCTGAAGTGGCTTAGTGAAACTGCCGAAAAGGCATCAGGCTGGCTGTGGAACAACCGCAATGGGGAATGGAGATCGTAACAATAAACGCTGCAGTACAGAAAACACCAGGAATTTTTCTAAGTCCACAATACGCTGAGGTTTGTGGTGGACTAGTGAACGGGCTGCGACTCAGGGGCGACAAGCGGTGTATACTATAAGGGGTGTCAGTATCAATAGTCCAGTGGGGAACGCGCAGTGGCGACTCGTTGACTTCGCGCTGGTGTCTCAGTGTGTGCGACGGAACGAACGGAATAATTTGTCTTCTCTTTGTTACTTCACAATTGCCTCCACGGCTGGCGGAGTTGTGGAATTTAAAGTTGCTGCCATAAGTGAAATGGGTTCATTTTCGATGCAAGACAACAGGAAGCTGAGACGCTTGGGAGTCATGACCCAAGTGGGCCCGCCCCCCTTAGAGTGTAAAGGAGTATATAGGGCCGAAATACTTGTCGGACGGGGGGACTTCTTCTGATGATCAGATTGCTTCCTGTTGTATCGCTCTGTAAAGAGTTTCCTATCATCTCTTTGCTTCTCAGCCTCCACTGTTCTCCGCCAGGTTGTTTTTGGTCTGCTCTCTTTCGCTGTCCTTCTGGTGTCCATAGCATAGCAGTTCTCGTGATAGTGTCAGGGTCTTTTCTTAGGACATGGCCAACCCAGTTCCGGAGTTTGTCCGCATATCTTTTTGACTGCATCGTGTAAGCAGTTCCTTGTTGGAGATGGTATTCGGCCAAAGAATTCGAAGAATTTTCCTTAGCCAGGTTTTGTGAACTGCCGTCAAAGGTACCTATACCTTGTAGCGGTATGGCAGCTTGTGTACCCTGACAACCCCCAGAGCTATGCCAGTGACAGTTTTACTCCTGGTAGGTTCAACAAAGCTGGGCTGGTCTGCGTGGGTAGGGGTCAGACAAAAGCTGGTACCCTGGTCCTCCATTTGGGGGTTTTAGCACAGGGCCGACATTCCTGTCTATGTAAAAAATCGCACATGTTACGGAAACGGCAACAAATGGAAAAACATTGATGCGGGACGGACATTCGGAGTCTCAGGCGCGTATGACTGCCAGTGGTGATGAAAGCCAAAAGGAAGCCATTGGCATGAAAACGGATGCCTGACCGCAAAACACGAAACCAGAATTGGATTTTGGAGCGTCAGAACTATGAATGAGGCAGGAAAGCTGAGACAAATCACGTATCCTGGGAATAAGTGAGAGCAGATGGACCGGGACGGGGAAAATAAAAACAGCTACAGGGGAAACAGTACTTTATTCTGGTAGAGAGGATGGTCAGCACAACGAAGGTGTAGCCATTATTCTGAAGAAAGGAATGGAAAGGTCTTTACTGGAATGGAAACCCATCAACAACAGACTAATAAGAGCAAGACTGAGAGGGAGATTCACCAACACCACAATTATACAATGCTATGCACCAACAAATGACAGCGATGAAGAGATCAAGGACGAGTTCTATCAACAGGTACAAAAGGAAATGGAAACTGCACTCAGGTACGATCTTATTTTAGTAATGAGAGACCTAAATGCGAAAGTTGGAACACACAATACTTATAACGACAGAGTAATGGGGAAATGCGGCAGTGGAACATTAAATGAGAATGGGCACACATTAATAAGCTTCTGCAGTTTTAACAACCTGATTATTGGAGGAACTCTTTTTCCACACAAAGAAGTGCACAAGTTAACGTGGGAGTCACCAAACGGACGGGACAGAAACCAGATAGATCACGTATTGATCAATGGCAGATGGAGACATGCATTACAAGATGTGAAAGTAAGAAGAGGCGCAGATGTGGGAAGTGATCATCACCTAGTAGTAGCAAGACTGAAGGTGAAACTCGGAGCTGCTGGACCAGTTGCAGTCAAACAGAAAATATATAACATCACGAAACTTAAGGACCCCCTCACCAGAAAAGCTTTCGTGGTCGACGTAAAGAGACGATATCTGATTACCAAAAGCCAGGAAAGAACAAAGACCGATGATGTCGACCAGAAATTCAACACCATCTCAACAATATACAAGGAAAGCAGCGAGTCATGCTTGGAATTCCAGGAAAGAAGGGAGCCAAGATTGGATAACACCAGAAACGCTAAACACCATAGCGAAGAGATAGGAAATGAAAAGAAAGAAAACAGAAGCTAAGTCTCCCAGGTTAAAGGCAATATATAATGAACAGTACGGTCAGCTGGACAAGGAAGTAAAACGTCAAACCCGTGCTAACAAAAGGACATTTCTGGATGACCTTGCAAGACAGGCAAAAGAGGCAGCACTGAGAAATGAACAAAGCACAGTTATTAAAATAACTAAAACTATCAGTGGAAAACGAGGTGCAAACAACATAACGTTAGTAAGAGACAAGCAAGGAAATCTCATCACCACAGCACATGGGCAGGAAACAAAGATGGGCAGAGCACTTCAGAGAAACACTGAATAAGGAACCACCAGAGACTCAGTTGAATGTTCATGAGGCTGAAAGTAACTTAGACGTAAATACACGCATTCCACGAAAAGAAGAAATCATCACAGCTATCAAAGGGTTAAAAAATGGAAAAGCGCCTGGTCACGACAATCTAAATGCTGAGTTATTCAAGGCAGACCCTGAACTAGCAGCAGAACACAAGTCTGGGAAACTGAGGCAACACCAACAGAGTGGATTAAAGGAATAATTGTCAATTGCCCAAGAATGGCGACTTTGCAGACTGTAACAATTGGAGAGAAATTACTCTCCTCTCCGTTCCCAGTAAAATACTAGGCAGGATAATCATCTAGAGAATTTCAAAAGCAGTTGACCATAAACTGAGGAAAGAACAAACGGGTTTTAGAAAGAACAGAAGATGTGCAGATCATATATTCACCCTCAGGAACATTATAGAGCAGAGCTCAGAATGGCAGAGACAGCTGTACAATAACTTTGTTGATTTTGAAAAGGCTTTCGACAGCAGACACAGGGAAAGCCTATGGAAAATACTGAGGGCTTATGTAATTCCCAGCTGCATTGTTTCCATCATAAAAAGCCTCTATTCTAACTTTACATGCAGTGTTGGAGTAAGTAATCTATCTTTCGAAGTGAAAACAGGAGTACGACAGGGATGCCCCTTATCAACAACATTATTTTTGACAGTCATAGATTGGGTGATGCGCCAGACAACGGAGGGCAGTCCAAGAGCAATTAGATGGACAACGTTTTCTACACTGGAAGACCTGGAATATGCAGATGACATTGCACTACTCGCGCATTCACATCAACACATCCAAGAAAAAACCGATAGACTGAATAAGTATGGCCTGCAGGTTTGTCTGAACATCAATCTGAAGAAGACAGAGGTCAAGACACAAAATGTGGGCAATCCTGAGCCAATAACAGTAAGGAACCAGAAGTTAGAACAGACAGACACATTTACTTACCTAGGATGCATAGTAACACCTGACGGCGGAACAAGCAAGGACATTAACAACAGAATGAATAAAGCGAGAACAGCTTTTGCTAGTCTCAACAACATTTGGAGGTCTTCCCAGTACACCACAAACACCAAATTAAGACTGTATGAGAGCTGTGTACTTTTTGTGCTTCTTTATGGTGCGGAATGCTGGAGAGTAACAGAGAAGGAAATGTCAAAACTGTCCTCCTTCCACACAATCTGCCTAAGGAAAATTCTCCGAATCTTTTGGCCAAATACCATCAGCAACCAAGAACTACTTATTCGGAGTAACCAGGAGGACATGCACACCATCATAGCTGGCAGACGCTGGAGTTGGGTTGGCCACGTCATCAGAAGGGACCCTGATACCATCACAAGAACAGCTATGCTATGGACCCCCGAGGGAAAGCGAAAGAGAGGCCGACCAAAAACAACTTGGCGGAGAACTGTGGAAGCCGAGATGCAAAGAATGAACCAGAGTTGGGGCACTGTACTAAGGATGGCCGCATACCGAGCAAAGTGGAATCACTTTGTTGATGCCCTACAAGACGCCAGCAGGTGTGATGGCCACTGACTGCTTTGACGGTTGGCGGCTATGCATCAAAGAAGAAGAAGCTAGGTTTTGTGAAAAGAGGATAATTTTGACATTTCCTTTTATGTTATTTTCCAGCACTCTGCGCCGTACAAAAGTATAGAAAGTACGCAAATCTCGTATAATCTTAATTTAGTGTTTGTGTCTACTGAGAAGATTTCCATATGTTGTTTAGGTTGGTGAAGGTTGTTCTGGCTTTGTTCATTCTATTACTGATGTCTGTGCTTGTTCCGCTTCCTTGATATGTAAATGTATTTTATTGTTCCAGCTTTTGGTTCTTGGAAGTAACAACCTTCCTATTCCTTTTTTTTAGGATAATGGATATGCCATCACTGTGTTGACCATCCTCTCTTCCAGAGTAAAGTACTGTTTCCCCTGTTGCTGTTTTAATTCTACCTGTTCTAGTCCATCTTGTCTTACTTATCCATAAGATGTGTAACCTGTAATTTTTCACTTCCATTGTGATCTGTTTCAGTTTTCCTGCCTCGTTCATTGTCCTGAAATTCCAAAATTCTATTCTAGTTCATGTCTTGTGTAGCCGTGCCTGTGTTACTTAGGACTGGAACGGCACCATATATCGTTATGGGTGGCCGGGGCAGGGGAATGTCTCTTATGTATTACTGAGAGCTTTCCTTTTTATATAACAGAGAGTAGATGTTTAACTGGCTTAATCACCAGAGATCTGGATTTCTCTCCTAAATTAGGGTTACCAGGTTCGATATTCTTCTCTTGTTGATGTAGTATAGCGAACGTTGTTAAATTGGGTTTAGTGCTCAACATAATTTTCCAACTGAATGATTCTTAACAGCCTTGGTGTTCAATGAAATGACTTTTTAATAACTTTCAACAGGAACTGGTTTTAAAACAATTTGTAAAAAGTTCTTGCAAAACATGGCATGTTGACAGTAATAAACATAGGTATACACAGGTTAATAAGTTCTCATTGATGCCTATTCCTGTTTGCATCTTTGAATCTTTTCAATTAGCAAAGCATAGCGTGGCTCCTCTATCCTTCTAGTTTCCTTCATTTTTTTTATATTTTCTAGGCTCAACGACATTATTCCATCTCTTCAATTTTGTCATATATTGAGCCACTCAGCCTTCGTAGGTATTCCTAAATGTTCTCTCAACTTAAGGACTTTCCTCTGTGAGCATTTCATTCAAATATACGCTTGGGTTTTCATTTGTTGCACATCTTCGAACGTAGCTCTGCTTGGGTTAGGACCGTGAGCTCTAACAGTATAAGCATTTAGTTTGACAGTACTTACTGAATTAAGGAATTCACAAACACTTCCCACAAATAATTGAATATACACAACTGCATATTATGTGAAATTGATCTCCTCAACTGGAATTTACACTGAGCAGGAGAAAACATGTCTTCACTAGACCGCTCTAAATTCAATACTGCTAATGGCGTCGCTTCTGATTTCTCCCGGGGAAAGAACTGAGCCTTCCCATTGGTTGGGGATCACATGACTAATGCTTCGCGTTATCGAAGCGAAGCCGGCCTAGTTAAACATCTGTCAAGATTTATTTTTTTAATATCTTCTGTTTCTCATAAGAATTTATTTTATGTTAATCTATGCCTCTATTCTGTTTTTTGTAGTGGGATATAGTCTGTATCTGAAGAAAATCCGATATACGCGGCTACACTTGCGATCAGCGCGTCCATTTCTGTGTCAATACTGGGTAGTTAACTGGCGGTGTGGGGACAGTACTGGGTACTTAACTGGCGGTGTGGGGACAGTACTGGGTACTTAACTGGCGGTGTGGGGACAGTACTGGGTACTTAACTGGCGGTGTGGGGACAGTACTGGGTACTTAACTGGCGGTGTGGGGACAGTACTGGGTACTTAACTGGCGGTGTGGGGACAGTACTGGGTACTTAACTGGCGGTGTGGGGACAGTACTGGGTACTTAACTGGCGGTGTGGGGACAGTACTGGGTACTTAACTGGCGGTTTGGGGACAGTTGAATTCTGGTTCAGTCACTGTGAAGATTTGACCATTTTTTCTCCTCAAGAGTCGAGTTGTTTTGGCTGCAGCATGTCTCTTGCAAGGCCAGGGTAACTGCTCAGGTTGCCTCGTTAAGTGTCCTCAAGACCCGTCTGTTGAAAGTGTCTAGCGTCGACATCAGGCAACTGGTACCAAAAACTGCGAGAAACAGAAGATCAAATCTCCCTTAAGTTTCCTGTCTCCTGATATACACATCAGGCGACCTCCGCTTGCCTTCACCATTTTATCTTCATCAGAATTTGTCACGATCCCCCTGAGCATTAAATCCCCACCCATCGATTCAGATGAAAAAGTTGTAGGTGAATGGACGCCGACAGATGTATCATTTTCAGATATATATGAGCATAATACATCTGAATTTAAATTATATATATATATATATACATCTCCTTCAGTCATAACTGACTTTGGGAATGCGCCCCCTGAGATGACAGCCCTCAGCTGCGTATTTTCAAGGCCATTTTCGACGTTTTCTCCTCTTTTCTGCTGTGAGAGCTTCTTTCCGCCCAATCTGAGGTGGCGCCACATATATCAGCGCCACTTGGTGCAATCGGCAGCTTCATCCTCCCAAGCTGCAGGATTTATTTCCAGTGCCGTCATATCTCTCTTGCACACATCTTGGAATCTTAGCTGCGGTCGCCCAACTGTTCTTTTGCCATCTGCCAGTTGTCCGTAGAAGATATCTTTCAGGATCGGACCATCTTCCATGCGGCGGACATGAGTGTCGTACATTTTTAGATAGGTTAGAGAGATATTTGGTCCCGTTTGAGTAGAGCAGAAGGTGGGGGTATATGAGAAGGAAAGGTGTTAGAATAGATTCCACGAGTGAATAGATTAAGGTGAAGATCTATCTCTGGAATGAGTGGTTTCTCTAGTCCAGCCTATCTATACGACTATTTTTAGTATAAGACGATCTGTCAAACCTCCCTATAAGTATAATTATAAGTTTACTACTCACACACACACAATTATGTGACAACAAGACACACAAACTTGAAAACTATGGTAAATGGATATGGGTCTGACCAACACACAAGTTAAGTTCTTGTTTAGTTTATTATCACTTAAACTTACTTACTTACTTAGTCGTTCCCCTTCTACCGTGAGGTGTAGAGGTTTGGAAGAGAGAGCGCCAGGCAATCCTATCGGCTGTCTTCCTCCTGGCCTGGTTCCATTCTAGTCCTCGGTCCTTCAAAGATTGTCTAATGTTGTCCTCCCAGCGGACTCTGGGTCGTCCTGGGGGTCTGGATCCTAGGCTCTTTGTTTCCCATGCTTGTCGTGGTAGCCGGTCTTCTCCCATTCTGCAGACATGGCCAAACCATCTTAATTGGGACTGTTCTACTTGCGTCTGCAGGGGGTAGGATTTAAGGCCTTGACGTATCGTCTGGTTGCGTACCATGTCTCTTCTTGTTACTTCAACCACTTTCCTCAGATACCTCATTTCTGAGGTTTGGATCTGGCTTTTGTGGGTTGTAGTCATTGCCCATGACTCGCATCCATATGTCAAGACTGGGACATAGATGGAGCGGTATACAGCCATCTTCGTTTTCTTACCAACCTCTCTCTTGCTGAGGAATCCTCGATTTATGGCCTGAAAAAGTCTCCCAGCTGCTGCTTTTCGAGTGGCCAACTCTTCTTTGATGCCTCCCGTTCGGTCAATAATAGCTCCGAGGTATTTAAAGTGGTCGACCTACTCCAGGACCTGTTCTCCTAGCTTAATCTGATGTCTTCTTTCTTCTCGTGATATCACCATGGATTTTGTTTTAGAGCTGCTTATGACCATCCCTCTCTTCTCCAGCTCTTCCTTCCAGACTTGCAGGTTGGATTGGAGATGTGCCTCTGATTTAGCAATCAGAGCAACATCATCAGCAAATGCCATCTCCGAAATATAGACCTATCTCACCTTCCAGTACCCCACTGAATACTTTCTTGTTCTCTCCTTACATGCCTTGATGACATCATCCATGAGGAGTATGAAAAGGTAAGGTGATAGGATATCACCTTGTCTTACACCAGTGATGGTCCTGAACTCTTCTGACGTATGGTTTGCTGTCCTCACATAATTTCTGCAAGACTTGTAGAAGCTCTGTATAGCATGAATCAGAGGTGCTGGAATATTCTTCCTTGCCAAACAGTCCCAAAGTTAGTTCCAGGGGACCCTGTCAAACGCCTTTTCCAGATCTATGAAACAAAGATGGATCTCACTCTTATACTCAAGGGCCTTTTCACTCAGCTGTCTGAGTGTGAAGATTAGGTCTTGAGTACTTCGGTTTGCTTGGAATCCGCACTGGACCTCATCCAATTGTGACTCAGCTAGGCGTCGGAGTCTCTGCTCTAGGATTCTAGAGTAGATTTTACCAGGGACACTGAGAAGGTGTGACGATATTCTAAATACAATAGCTAAATTAAATAATATTATAGTGCATAAGTCAAAAATAAAATAGAAAATACAATTTGAGTCCAGCGTCTTCTTCCCCACGCCAGCCGGTTTGCGGGTTTTGATAAGCCTAATAGCCGAATGAAGGATACTGTCTTTTCAAATTCGTCCTTGAGATTAAATGTAACACTTTTGCAAGTTCAAGACGACAGAGTGATAGAATAAAAGAAAAGGAGGGGAGGGAATGGAAAGACAGAACCTAGGGTTCTCGCGTTGATTTAAAAAAAGCCAGCTCGAGCGACATAGCCTTGGGCGATTTTCAAATTACGATACAAAAACTAAAAAATGTTCGTCAATTTGGTCACGCAGACAGCCTTAGCTCTTATAAAAAATGACGTAATTCTAACGGACTACGGACGATTCTCGTTTTTAGTTTGAAAATAGTTGTAAGAAGAATTGAACAGGTGGCAGTTTCTAGATTTGAACGACTAACATAGAAAAAATATGGAATTATGAACCATAATACATAGGGCCATAAAAATTATATATTCGGATGCCTTATGATTTCCTGAGCAATAATATGGTGTCAGTTAAGCACTAGTACAATAAATAACCAAGATATTGGCAAAAATACTATGTATCGTAAGACGGACTGACGAAAACAAAAATCATGCCTGCTTATTTTTTTCATAGCATGTTTTGAAAAAAGCTTTTGGGGAAATAAGGACTAAAAAGTACCTGTAATTTGATTGGCGGTAGTTTAAAGGAAGGCGCGATAGGATTGGTTGACCTAAAACTAAAAATATATTTGCAGTAGTAAACATAGTAGTTTGAGAGTTTGTTTTTTTTAAAGTTTGATTCAAAATAAATGAGTTCATGGTCCCATTGGCCCATACATTATATATTATCGGAAACGTAGACTGCTCGTTGCCATTTTGAAAAAAATATTCTGATGAACAAGGAGCGATGAGAGCAGGCTGGTGCTTTTCAAACCTATAGAAAGCAGTCTGGACAAGGCAGATCTAAAATGTGCCATAAATTGTTTGCCAGTCATCGTTCGCTTGTGTATATTTCATAGAAATTTGTAGATTTTTTGGTACTGACATTAACGTAGTACGAGGCTCGTGGAAACTGTTCGATTCCTGGCACTGTTTGCATATTTCGGGCACATGCTGGATGCCATTGCCTTTCAAGAAGGGAAACAGATTGTCCAGCGAGCATATGAACAGATCTACCGGTGTTATCCTTCGAAGATAAGTGCCTGTTCGGCACCAGGAAGCTCAACCTCTAATTTATAATAAAGACTGAATATTAATAAAAAATTCCACCAGTGTAAAATGAAAAGAAAACAAAGAATAGTGCGTGATGTTAACCAACAACCTACCATTATATACCAGTATTAACTTAAGTTAGAAAACTACATCTACACACTTATAATATAATAACATTTGTATTATGGACAGAAGATCCATGGTGTTAGTTAATTGATGTAAATAATTCTTTTGATTTCACTTTTGATTTTCAGTCCTGATTCAAAACAAACTAGAACCAAGACAATAAATTGTAAAAATTTAACTTTTACACAAAAATTCAACCATTGACTTACTAAAGATAGTCTTTTAAAGTGTAGTTTGTATGTGATTGTCGTAGTACTGTTGTGTTGTGTTGGATAATAAAATAATTGTTTATATGTTTAGTTGGTTAATGCAACATTACACTACCTATTCATAACCCTAGACATAAAACGTAGTCATCATACATTCTAGTCAAAGAATAATTCTGAATGAGATCATAGGGGTGGTAGCAGAAAGGTACCCTGTAAACTTACCATGATATTTGTTATATTCAGGGACCTTCACAGCTGACCTCATTCAGTACACTAAGAGTACATAACAACATTTCTTAACATCAAATCCACCACAGAAGGGATATGCCTCTATGGTTTCCACACTGTCGATTGTCACCCTTTTTGAAAATTGGTGTTATGATGGCAATCTCCCAATCCTTTGGTATGGTCTTGTTGTACCACGCTACGTGTACCTGTAAAACCCTTAAGAGTAGTAGGTCGCCTGATGCTCCCATGTACTTAACCATTTCTGGTGTTATACCATCATGCCCTGCTGCTTTGCCCATCTTGATTTTCTCCAGTGCTGCCTTCAGTTCTTCCATCTTTATGTCATCTTCACCATCATTGGTTTTCTCTTTTGTGCTAGTGGTTATCATTTCTGATGCTTCACCATGCTCACCATCCAGGAGTTCTGAGAAATATTCTTTCCATCTTTCCATTACTTCCTTCGGGGCAGTAAGCAATTTGCCTTGCTTGTCCTTTATAAATTTGAGAGGGCATTGTTTTTCCTTCCTCATGTTCTTTAGGGTCTTATAGAACAATTTCTGGTTTTCTTTTGCATCTTTTTCTAGCTTTTCTCCAAATTCTTCCCATGACTTCTGTTTTGCTGCTAGCACTTTGTTCTTTGCTTCTGTTCTGAGTGTCACATATTCTCTATATTTTTCCATTTATCCTGTTGTGTTTTTAGCTCCTAAGTATTGTTTCCATGCCATTTTCTTCTCTCTTATTTTCTCTTTGACTTCCTGTGTCCACCAAGGTGTCCTCTTTCTCTTGTTCCCAAGTCGGACTTCACCGCATGCTTCTGCAACAGCTGTCTTTATGATATCCTTGAATTTAATCCAGAGGGTTTCCAAGTCATCAGGTCGTTCTTCTGTGTTGCTCACCGCTGCAGCAATAATCCCCTGATATCTGGTCTTAATTTCTGGCTCTCTCAGCTTGTAGGTCCTAATGCTCATTTCTCCTGCTCGTTTACTTGGTTTCTTGCGTGATGTTGAGCAGTTCCTAGGCTGAGCAACTCTTTCAGTTGTTCGTTTGATTGTTAGCTGGTAGTGATCACTTCCAATCTCTGGCCCCCTCCAGACTCTAGCATTTCGGACATATTTGAATGAGCTTCTCCGAACAATGGCATAGTCGATCACTGACTTCTCATTCTTTGTTGGTTCACATCTAGTGTATGCGTGTATGCGCTTATGGGGAAACTTTGTGTTTGTAATGATCAGATTCTGCTGACTGCAGAATCTAAGGAGTCGTTTTCCATTGTCATTGAGAGTATCTTCTCCATATCTTCCGATAACTCCACCCCATCTAGCATGGTCATTTCCAACTCTGGCATTAAAATCTCCGAGCATGATAACTTCATCTAGGCCAGTGTTTCTCAACGGGGGCGGTACCGCCCCCTGGGGGGCGTTTTCAAGATGTCTGGGGGCGTTCTGATGGGTCGCAACGATTGGGGGTCGCTGCTTCCATTCAGGGAGGCGTTGTGTATATTTTTACAAGAATAAATATGAAACAATTACAAAAGATATTCCCCTTCGCATAGCTTGTAATACGATAGTTTTTATTTGCCTTGCGTCCCATAGAGTGTTTGAAGGATTCCAAACGCAAAGCTTTAGTAACTGGGATGTTACCATTGTCAGGAGACAGTAGGCGGAGATTTGTGTCCCTTCAACACTCGAAACATTCATTAGCCTCTCGACACACCCAAGCTAACCTTCTCTCTCCACTCTCGACACAATTTTTCTTCTGGAAACACATTTTTGTTGGGAAAAAATTCCTTTTTCCAATGTCATCGCATGTACGACAGACGGAGCACCAGCTATGGTTGTGTCGTCATCGTGGGTTTCAGGCCTACTTAAAAAATGGGGCACCAGGTGTTTTAACAATTCATTGTGTTATTCATCGACAACGTTTAGTCACCAAGCATCTTAGTGACAGACTCCACAAATCATTGAACTGTGTTATCAGTGTTATTAACAAAATTAAGGCGCATTTGTTGAAGGATAGATTATTTCGTAAACGTTGTTGTGATAATCGTGAAGAGTTTGAACGTCTTCTCCTACAAACGGAGGTACGATGGCTGTCCAAAGGTAACTGTTTAAAAAGATTATGGGCATTATTTGATACTGTTGTAGAGTTTTTTGATTCAATCAAAGAAGAATTTAGCATCGAAAGAGAAGTATTGTGAAACGATGTGGCCTATATTTCAGATATATTTGAAAAGTTAAATGAGGTTCTTCTTAAGCTACAATGAAATGAGATCAGTCTGATTAAAATGAAAGGAATTATCATGGGGTTCATCAACAAATTGACATTATTGTGGTAAAGTGGGATATTATAAATATTTATAGGGGACTTAGTGTACTGACTGAGATCAGCTGTGAAGGTATCTGTATCTAATAAGGGTAGTGTATTACAGATGACCTTACTTGCTACCACATATTTATACCTCAGTCAGAATTATTCTGGAATATTGTGATGACTACGTTGAATGTCTAGGGTATGTATATGATGAAGTGTAAGTCACAACAACAACAGACAGATAAACAATTTAATTTATTCCACCACACGTGACAACACTGTGACACTCACACACATTTAACATTCTATAAGACTATTCTTAAATGAGGCACTGGTAAATTTTCATATATAAATATGTATTAATTACTGTCACTAATATATATGTGTCCTGATTCAAATACAAAGTGAACCAGGAATCACAATCAATTTTAATTACAAGTTATATGTACATAATTTATCAATATGAATCTTGTAGTGACATATTTTATTAATATTATCCTATGTGTGTCAGTTGTGTAGTAGTAATATGAGGTAATACTGGTTTTGTTTTTTCAAGCTATGTTGTTATTTGTCATCATGACTTCAAGTGTTTGTTTCTGTTGGAACTAGTATTAGAGATGTTCTCAGTTCCGTTCACTAAAACAATTAATTTCCCCTCTTATTTTTATACAATGTCAGTTTAAGATGGGGTTACATAATGTTGAGCTCCGCTGGCCACATAGGCTTATCTTTCACGTCAGATTGCGGCAGGAATAG